>JARHVA010002442.1:125000-547500 GCA_037957365.1 Torreya grandis
CATGTAATAGGCCCCTTTTATCTCTCTATCATCATGGTATTTAAAAAAGAGTGAGGTTATAAACTCACTACATATAGTCAATACCCTAGAAGTCACCTACAGGTAGATTAGAGGATTAGTTTCATTCTTAGACCTAAAAGAGAGATAGGGCATTATTTTGAAGGGTGTTTTATAAAACTCAAATGAAATTTCATCCAAGTTCAAAAACACTAAGATATCCAATTGAGGTATGAGGGAGGAGTATATTTCAAAGTATGTAGTCATAATGTATGAAAAGAACCTACACACTATACGGCAGTGGAAATTTGGTTCAAACCTAAAGTAAAAGATTAAATGTTTGAGAGAGGCTCTAAACCTATTTTGGGACCTAAAAATGAGTTCATAACCTATTATATGAGGTTAGTGGTGAGAATGAGATACTTAAACACAAGAAAATATGGTCAAGAGACCCTTCAAAAGTACCTATAGGCATCTTTAAAGGGCCAACTCAGTTTCAAACCTAGAGGGGAATGTAGAGGATTTTTGAAAGATGTCTAAGAATCCATATAAAACTAAGATAAACTTTATATACCATTGAAGAGGTTAAGACCATCAAGGTGAGGTCCAAAATCACATAATACATAGTGAAATGATCCTTGAGAGGCATCTGTAGGATTGGATTACAAAGTTGGTTAGTAAAACATTAGTCAATAAATCCATGAAAAATGAATAAAGAACATAACACACTAATCCAACATATTATAATGGGGTTTATAAATGATAATTAAGGAAAAATGAAATAAATCAATACTAATTACCTTCCCAAGTGATTCTACCATCCAAGAGTGACTCCAAGCATGTTTTTCCCCTTGATCTAGTGTTTTTGTCTTTGTCAATAATGGATGCCAAGATCCTACATTGTCTCAAGATCACTATACATAACCTAGGCTCAAGATAATAAATATAATCTATACCTATCAAATTAATCTTGTTAATAAGACACAATGATCAACACAAATAAATATTGTGGAGATAATTCTGCATTACTAGTTTACAATAATTTAGCTTAAAAATGATGTTCTTTACCCTTTTATTTATAGATTTTCCAAATGGGTTAGGATTAACCATGACTGTCCATCTCAAGATTGAGATGTGTGGCCATGAATTAATCTAATATTTTTAATTAAATCCATAAATATCATCATAATGACTTGGGATAAATGGGAATTAATTAAGCATGGGTGCCCATAAACCTGATATTTGTTGTATTTATGGCTTATGGATGCCACCCCATAGATCATGTCAATAGGTGATATAGATATTGAGAATCAATTTACAATAATGAAATAATTAATGAATTCCATAGAAAATCCACTTAAGCTCTTGATTTTAATTAATTAGCTTAAACAATATTAATTAATTTTAGTGTAATTCTTTGGAAATTGGTGCTCAATTAATTAAAACAGTCATAAAGTCATATTACTATGTCATAATTTAACTCAGGAAGAATTGGAAGGAAATTTTAGATGTATATGTACCATATTCCAATTTAGGATGTTTGTTGACATAAAATAACTAAGTTATATGATGTGTACTAATGGATTAGAAGAAAAGAGTGATCTAGAGCATAAAAGGAGAAATCATCATTTTGACTCAAAATGAGTTAATAAAAGTTAGGAATTACATAAATTACATTTCCTAATTTATTGATACATAATCCTAAATTAGAACTTGTATATGAAAAACACAAACCATTTAGTGCAATTTAGTGTTTTTGGCCTAAATTGTGCATTTGAGAGCAAATCAAGTAAGCTTGACAATTTCAACACAAATGTTGTTAGGAATTGGATGTCTACATTTTTACCCTATTTGATAAGGTGCAGCAAGACATTTAGGCGAAGAATCATATTTTCAAATAATAGAGTTTTCAATAATAAATTGGAAATGACCCATGATACCCCCTCGAGAGGACATACTAGGATGAAAGAGAAGGATGAATTCTTAAAAAGAGAGGGAAAATGAGAGATTAACCTATGGAATAGATAACATCTAGATCAGCTGATTCTTACATGTGTGGTTGCCATAAATGGTCAAAATATAATTAGTGGTATAATGGGCCCCTATATGGTGGGAATTGTAATGATTCAATTGAAACATATAAGTGATACACTTTGAATGCACCTAATAGCCTATTCCTCGGCTCTCCTACACCCCTAGTGCGTAATCACCCACCTAAACCCTATGTAATCCCATACCTAATCCTCAATAGCCATCCCTAATGGATTATATAATCCTATAATTATATAATTCTATATATTCTCACACTTCCTGTTGAAAAGCCTCTAAATCTAGAGGCTTCCAATAAATTTGAAATTCCTTGAATAATTCTCCATTCTAGATCTCCATAATCTAACTTTGAATTCTAGACCTTGATTTATCCCTCTATTTTATTTTTAAGCAACTCCATCCTCTAAGTAATACCATATACAATACATCTAGAAAATCCATGTCCAATTATCAATTAGTAATCATTTTGAGTCTCCATGCCAAATCCTTGAGTCCATAATCAACAATCCATGATCATGTAATCATAATGTCCATTTTTTAATTCTAAAGTAATCAATTCAATTCTTTTGATTTTGTATCCATTTAATCATGGTTTTGTATAAATTATATTTAGGATTTAAGTATAGGATTGAACATCATAGTCACTAATATCAATTCCACTAACATCATCTACTAACATTCATCTATGACATGGTTTTTATTTGAAATACCATTACTCCCTCCACTTCACTTCACTCACAATACCATTTAAAATAGGGTAAAATGTATTCATATAAATTTTCTTATTTCATTTAATGTACTTATATTACTATTAGTTAACACTAATTCTGCTTATCTAATTTATCCCCTCTAATCCTAATAATTTTTCCCTTTCCTAGTCATTTATCTAATGTCCCTCTTTATTATTCTTCATCTACTAACCAAAATTTTATCCCACTCCTTAATTTATCATTATAAATCCCTATTATCCCATCCTAATCCCCACTTATCTATTATTTGGGAATTTTAAATTCCCTTGGCCTACCTACTAGCCTATTCCTAGGCTCTCCTACACCCCTAGTCCCTAATCACCCACCTAATCCCTATCTAATCCTCATTAAACCCTCCTAATATATTTTATAATCCTCCAATTCTAAAATCCTCTCTATTCTCACCCTTTCTCTTTAGAAGCCTCTAAATCTAAAGGCTTCCAAGGATTTTTAAATTCCTTGAATAATTATCCACCCTAGATATCCATAATCTAACTTTGAATTCTATCCCTTGATTTTTCCCTCCACATTGTATTTAAACAACTCCATTCCTCTATGGAAGGCCATCTATAAAACATCTAGAAAATCCATGTCCAACTCCTAAATTAATCAAGACCATCCTTGAGTCCATCATCAATAATCCATGATCAAGCATTCACCATGTCCAAAGTTTGAGTCTAAGGTAATCAATCCAAATCTTCTTGGTGTTCATTTGTTTAATCATGCTTTAGAGAAATTATCTTAGGATTAGTATGTTATTTTGAATTTTTCATTCATCAATTTTCATTTAGTCATAATGGCTTTAAATCTTACTTAGGTAGCTTGATGTTTGAGTATATTTTAGATTAATTTCATGATCTTAAATCCATTGTGATTAAATTTACATCTATATTTTAGTGACCACAATGGGACCTACTCCCAATGTTAAATTTTTTTCTTTTTATAAATGTTCTTAGTAGTTTACAGTCTGATTAGATAAGATAAGAGTTGGATTTCTAAAATTTTGCATGCACAGGTGGAAAATATGTTTTTGTACTGGTATTTGTGACCTTATAGTTGTGATCTTATCTTTCAAGTCACAACTTTACATTAACCATTTGACTTTACCACTAACCTTTTTCTTTGATCGTGACATTTTTTTTTCCCTTAGACAATATCATGATTTGTGACTTGTGACTTTGCCTTAAGAGTTGTGGCATTGCATGTAAATTCACAATTTTTACAATCCACTAATGGTTTGTTATTTTGTTAGGTTATAATGTTTGCAAGATACCATAATTTTGCAAATCACGATATCACACTGATAATTGTGATATTGTAAATTTGAGTCATCATTTTGTAGGGGTCTTGTGTTGAGCTTAAAATTATATAATTAATATTTTATCTACTACTTTCTAACCCCTATGTCCTCATTTTGAATATTTTGTGTTGTAAAACCCAATGCTTGGCTCTCTATGTGTAGGGTTCATGTGTAAAATGAAACTAGTCTAGAATTTAGCACATGAAGCCTAGGATGCAAGATCGCTAATCCAAGTTTCATGGCATTAACCTATGAATAGTGGTATTTCCATCATATTCAAAGTATTGAGATTTTTGACAAAATTACTAATCATTATCTCTTATCCCTTGATCTTGTAGATTTAGTCTTGATATATTCTATTTTTCATGGACTAGTAGTCATCTACGCATCATATAACTCCTTTTTAACTTATAATTTAGATTACTTGGGTCTTAAATAATTTTTTTTGGCTAACCAAATTTTTGTGATAAGGTTTTGTTTCTACAAAACTTTCTATTTTTTGTGTGACAGGGACATTGGGAAACATTAAAGGCAAGGAGATTCATCACAAAGACAAAACAAACACACCATCCTTAACTTTTTTCCCATCATCAAAAAAACCACAACTCATGAAATTGTGACTTTGCCCTGTAAATCATGGTATTTTAGTCTTAGTAGTGATATTACTAGTTAACATATTGACTTTAATCCTACCTACTAGTTATCATCTTTAGATCTCATAGGGAAGACTTAAGACTAAAATCTGGCTAAAAATCACCTTTTTCTTCTTCAGTTTATCTTTGGTTTTGTATAATATCTTATCTTAATACCCATTTATAAAATTTTGGATATATCATAACCACTTTCCTATCTTAATTATCTATAAATAAGCATTTCTAATCATATAGGTAACTAACCAAAATATATTTAGGCAATCTATTCTGTCAAAAAGTTATATTTTGAAGTTTTTGCTTTAGCACAAAACTACTAATTTTGAATGTTTGCTACTTGAGATTTTGCCTTAGTAGTTGTAAATTTCCATTAACAATCATGGTTTTGTAATATAACCATCATGGTTAACTATTTATTGCAAAATCATAACTCATGAGTTATGATATTATAGTTTGAAGTTGTGATTTTGCACTTAATTTCCCTTCAAATTTATCCTTTTTAAATGAGTTTTTAGAGTCATTTTTGGAAAATTTTGAGTCATTCTAGGCTCTGCCCCTTGACCCCACTATGGGATATCTCACCAAGACCCCCTAATCATGGCCCACTCACCCAAATAAATTATAGAGCCAAATCATGATTTTTAAGTGGTAAGGCCTAGTAGACTACATTTTATTCCTTGTAGTAGTGAATATAGACTTACTAACATCTTCTTGGTCTAATAATTTTGGATTGCAAGTTTACCCTCAATATCACCAATTAAATTATTAATCCTTCTCTTATAGATTATCTCTTTTTGAGTGCCCAAATCAAACTACTAACCATGTGCTTACATGTTTCCTATCAAAGACTCCTTTTTAACACTTTGAAAAATCATTTTCATCATTTTGTCTTGTATATATCATTTGATAAGTTTATATCTCTTCGATCATTTTGTCTTGTATATTCTTATCTCACACTTAATCTTAATTGGTTAATTAAACTTTTTTGGGTTACCTATTTTTCACCTAAGGGATATAGTGGTGTATGCTCTCCTCCTTGCATCCTTGTGGTGATTTCTAGAGGATAAAAAACCACCTATAAACCCCACCATAATTTTTATTTTTTAGGGGTCAATGATGTGGATTTCACCACCATGCACTAAGTCAAACTCTATATTCTGGTGGACTATAAATATCAAAAGAAATATCATTAAGAACCTAAGCAAAATTACCCATAAAGGGTTCCATGGAGTGAGGGATATGTAAGATATAATACGTAGAGTGGTTAGACAATATCCTATATTTACTTGGTCCCTACTATACCTTAATTCATATCAAGGATGTACCTTTAAAACTTTTTTGTAAACCTAGCATAAGACCCTTTGATTATAGCAAGTGTTTCATTAAAAGGGGAAAGATAAACTCTTAATAATCAATTAAGTACATACAAGGTTAAGAGGGTTCAATCAATTCTATAATGGGTCACCAACTTACAGCCTCACCCATGAATTTATAAGGTAGTACGAATGTTGAGTTACGCACCCTTGAGTTTACTAATCATATGTTTATGGTTTTCTTGATTTGGTGAGTGTCATACTAGACCCATGATGTTTGTGAGCAAATTTAACCATTCACCCAAACCTATACATGCCTATATAAGTATTTTATACATATCATCTTGTATATCCTTATCTCATCATCCTCTTGTACATATTATCTTTGTATATCCTTTCATCAACCATACCCCATCACCCCTATATCACATATTTTCATCCACATATTATCCTCAGTTCACTCTATCCATAATCTATCATTTATCTTGACCTTTTCTTCACCTAGTCATCTCATCCTCCATCTAGTCTAACCTCATCCTATCTTATCCTAGTTAGATCTTTAGGTCATACATGTATCCATACTATCCCCATCTCATTTGCATTACCCTTTATCATTTCATCATCATATATATACTCCCATTATGTCATCATCGCATCAATTAATAACATATCCATCTCACCTTGAGAAAATAGTTCTAAGGCTTGAACTAGTCCTTTTGTCCTTTTAAATCATCTTATCACTCTAGTCCATTATCACTCATCACTTGGATAGGTCTCATACCTAATTGATATTTTTATAGCCTCTTATCACTTTGTCATTTTCAATCTAGCATCTAATAATCATCAACCTAATATTTTTCATCTAGTCATATTGCCTATTCATAACTAACACCCATCCAATCATCATATTTCTAGTTTGAATCTAGGCACCCATCAAATTCCCCATCCTTTTTCTAGCTTTAAAAATAAACATTACTGATAGATTACGAGCACTTATTGTACAATTAGTCTAAAATATGATCCTAGTCTTATATCATCTCCATTTTATCTTCATCATCACCTATCATACTATCTCAATCATGTAAACTTAATTTGTTCAAGAAAAAATATATAATCCTTAGTCTACCTTCACATTGACCCCCTTCATCATGAATCCCTATGGTTTTAGACTCAACTCTCATATACCAATACATCTTGGCCAATAAGGATGAAGTCTTTTTATGAGATCTAAATATGGGTGCTTATCTACCTTCTAACCTCACTCCCGTACATCCCAAACTGACATATTTCATTCTACACCATCCAAAATACCTTAGATCATTAAGGTCAAACTCATCATTTAGTAGTATGTCTACCCTACTCAATAAATACATCTTAGATAATAAATATGAATTCCTCTTACAACTATTGAATATGGGTACACACCTTCTTAATGATGTTGAGCCCATAATCCTAAAGTCACCTCTCAAACAATTCCCACATAAAACCTCATCCCCATCCCATTTTATTCCACCATCCACTTTTCCTCATCCTAGTCATGACCTTCCTAGATAAAAAATTTCCTTGTTTAATAAGTATTTTTGATAAAACCTCTATCTAGTCTTCTTACAACTCCATGAGTTGAGTTTGCAATTTCCTGAAGGTCTTCACCCCATTCAACTCACCTTACCTTTAGTTCGTACCCACCTGTAGTCAAACCCTCCATCCACTACACATACTCAATCATCTACCCCTTATTACACTAGTAAAGGGAATTTAATCTTGGCTACCCCACCTACTACCAATCTATCCACCGAGTCACATTAATAACCATCTAATCAAAAGTCTAATGCTTCCACATCTAAAAGTGAAGTGGGTCCTTATACTCCCCTTCCTATGCCCTTGGAATCCCTTTTTCAATAACTAATCACCACTAACATGATGATCTATCTAACCATATGACATCTTGATACCACCGATCCTAAGCCCTCTAGGTATAAAGTTAATGAATACTTTGTATATCATTGAAAATGAGGCTATACCTTTAATATATGTCATAATTTATAAGACTATATGAAAGACCTCATCAAGCATGGTAACATAATAATTAAGGATGAACCAAATGAGTCTATATCCTAGGGTGAACAATAAGAGGAATTTTAATATCCCATTCTCACTTATGATCAATTTATTCCCATTATAAGCCAAGGTTAGGACACCACATCCATCTTCCATGCTCCCCCCATGTTCAATAAGTCCACCATCAAAGCTGAGTCTATTTCCCATAAGCCTAGTCCTCCCTCCTCTCATAATTCCTTTTATGGGCCTATCTTTGCTCAATCTATTATCCCTCCACCATCTTCCTCTCATCAATCATATCAAAATCCCCTCATTAAGAGGCCACTTGTGGATAATCACTCTTATACTAGTAGCCTAATGTCATGTACACCAAAGCTAGCATTAGAGCCAATACAAGTTTTCTCTACATCGAGATCATATTCGTCACTAGTATCTGAATCAGATTCCTTATTAGCAACATCATCCCTCATATATATTATAGCATATGATGATGGTTCTTGATCTCTTAAAGATACCCATAATCTAGATGATAATTAGTCCCTAGGGACATATTTTGATCCCAATCAAGATGATGATGTCATAATAGAATTCTTACAAGCTTTATCTATTGAAGATTGTTAGAGTGAATTTGATCCTACTTTAGATATGTATCCTAATAAAAGTCTTAATGATGTTTTTGAGATTATTGAATACATTTTCTCCTATATTGAGGCTAGGGATCCTAGTCACCCTTATGAGGACTATGCTACCAATTATCTCCTTAATCCATCACACAACATTAATCATCCACCTCACCTCCATATTCCCTATGCCACAATCTATGAAGGGAATAACAATGAACATGCATCATTGAATTCTCATATGTATTCAACATCATATGCCATATATACCAAGATCTAAGACCATATTCAAAAAGACATAAATCATGATCAAATCATCTTTAATTTCATAAGTCAAAGTTGAGAATAGTCAAAACCTTAGCCTAATAAAAAATGTCTTTCCATAGTGAAGCCCAAAATTAGGCACTAGGGGAATGTCAAAGTCAAAACAATCATCATCCATCAAGTTAAAAATCAAATTTCCCTAGTGAAGCCCAAAATTAGGCACCAAGAGGTAGTCAAAGTCAAACCCATTCAGTAAATCAAAATAATGTCTAAAGTAATAATATTATGGCCAACCATCCTCTTAATATTTGGATCAAAGAATCATAAAATCAAAAGGTCTTGGATCCTTTAATCTCATGAAACCAATCTATAAGACCATCTCCACCATATAAAATGGTGTATTCAACTATTGAACCCCATTTTCACTCTCCATCCTATCATATCATCCATCATGATCATATCCCTCATTCACATCCTATATCCCATCATCAAAATCATGACATCCTCCCATACATACCATATCTCAAATCCTTGGGCAACATTTTCACTTTTATGGGTTAGAAAGACATGTGGTTGAGATGTCTAGAGGATGTTAAATCAAGAGTTGATAAAATACACTAAGACATTGATACATCTAGTAGTAGTGACACAGCCCTAACATCATCTTTCTCTATAATAAGTGTTGGTTAAAAATATAAGCAATGTCATCATTCTAGCATCTCGTACCCATATCCAATCAATCAATATGTTAAAAAATCAAAAAAAACAATTTTTTTTAAATCATTCATCCAATAGTGAAACCTTGTTTCTTATGTCATGTTAAAATAATATATTATCTACATTATAAGTCAAAATTTAGGGGCATAACCCATCCCCTTCATATTTTTAATCATATCCCATCCCTTCTCAAACCCATTTGTATCATATCCCTTTATCCATATCATGCATCCCTTTCTAGTATTAACCTCTAGAAAGACAAAGATGTCTTAAGAAATGTTTAGGAATCATATTGGCATATCCTCCAATGGATACTTAGGTAACTAAATATTTTTTCCTCATCCATAGTCCCTTATTCCTTGTTCCTCATCCCCTTTTCAACATCACCCTCATCCTTTTGTCATCCCATTCATCATTCCATCCATATTCATCCTAGTTGCTAGGCTTGGTATTCCCTTTACCAGTAACCCCATTTTTATAGTGTACATAAATATTCTACAACCCCTAAAAATCATAAAACATTGAAAATGACAAAACAAATAGTCCATGGTGTCTTGTCTTATGCCCAATCCTCTAATTGCATCCATCTCCATGTCATCCATCCCAACCCACATTTGAATATCCATCTCATATTTTCCCCATTCATTACCTTTGAATACAACATTTAGTCTTGGAACCAAATCTTAGTGGTCACCAATCCCCCCATATATTCATCATCATCCCTTTTGACTAAACCTTGTTAAGGAATTTAGTCTGCCACCCATCACTTCTCTATCATTACCTTTTCATACCTAGCACCCATCCAATGACTATTTTTCTAATAATAAAGGTATTTGATTCCATCATCTCTTAATCTTCTTTATAGATTGGACTCTTGTAGGGTTTTATCTTTTGGTAACCCTTGGTCATCTTAATCATCCTTCTTTAACCACTTTTAGATATGATTTCTTGGTTAAAATAGTATCAAAAAACTCATCATCCCTCATTAGACCTCATAATCATAAATCTAAATGTTCCTTATCTTAACCTTGATCTAGGTCCCCAAGTCTAGATCGTCATCATTAGTCTATTCCATATCCTTATTCTATTCCACATCTATATCTTTCCTAACTCCTTATCCTAAACATAGTCCAAAATATATCCTTATCTCAATCCCTATCTAATCCTCATCATTTCCATTAATCATCCTATCCAAAAATTCATCTATCCTAAGTAAAAAATCCCATCATGATCATCTTAGTCTGACACAATCACTCATTCCATCATTAGATAAGGCATAATGACACTATATGTAAATATGTGTTTGTGTTGCTTGTTTGTTGTTTAACTTGTTTGACTGTCTTGAATCATGTATATATCTTGTTTGTCTTATGTTTGCATCTTGTCTCTTTTTTCCTATTTGGTAATGAATGAGGAGGCTATGAGGTCACTAAATCTACAATGATGGTTATAAGAGCCCTCAATGATGCATAGTTCACTCTTTGCCCATGCACCTTGGCACAATGCCGTATTGGTCATGCTTATATCATGGGGAAAACTACCAAGTGCTATATTTATTGGATTCTTTAGACTATGATGAGCCTTATGATAGCTATGATGTCTTGATCACATACTCATCTCATAATCTATATTTCCCATCACTAATCCAATCCTCTCAACTCATTTAAATAACATATAATATTTTATCCTCATTTCATCATATAAATCATATCCTCTAATCACTAACATCATCCCCTAATCATTAATAATCGTCTTCATCCCCAAGTTATAACTACATTGTCTTGATGCCTTTACAGACTACGCAGGCAATACTTGGCCACTTTTCAATACCCAAGGATAACTTGGACACTATATCTTCTTTCCTCATCATATATCATCACATCTCTCTCATCTTTCATCATCCTCAAGTCTTGCATCAATCCAATATTTGATCTATAATATCAATCATTCATATGACCAATCAGCATTCTCATGGTCATATCCCTAATATTTTCATCAATCACCTTCACCTATTGATTGGGCCAAACATATCACAACATCCATTTTTTCTCCCATCATCACTAACTAGTCAATTTCTCATTTGTTACCCCCTTACATGTGTCCTTTCTAGGGGAACTATCACTCTTAATCAGATTATAGCTCATGGATTTGACTACATTAAAGCCTAATTATTCCCCTGTTCACTCGATCATATCATTTATTCTCTTTCATATCAATCATCATGTCACTCCAGTTTAACTTTGAGCTATAAGCACCATTAATATTATCCAATCATTATCTATCATAGCCTATATATCTCCCTTACATACATCCTTTTTATGTATACATCTAAATATTATGGCCTTTTTAATCTTATAATCATCATGTTATGATTGATTCCCATTTGGGATGTATCGATAACCATGACAAAGACGTCTTTACTCCTTGTTCATGTATTTTTCCAGGAGCATCATCAATCCATAGCTCCTTGTTCAAAGTCAAAATTATCTTATTCATCTTATATTCTACATCTTTAATCCCATCCCCTTTTTTATCCATCTCATCCCACCCATCATTTCTTATTTTGAGTGGCCATCCATCTCATTCTTCCTTACTATCACCTCAAGGGGCATCGTAGTCACTAATATTGCTTCCACTAACATCATATACTAACATTCATTCATGACATAGTTTTTATTTAAAATACCATTAATCCCTCCACTTCACATCACTTGTAATTAAATTTCAAATAGGATCAAAATTAATGAATCTAAAACTACTCACTTCATTTAACATCACTAATATTACTATTAATCGACACTAATTTCACTTATCTAATTTATCCCCTTCTTAATCATTTATCTAATGTCCCCATTTATTATTATTCATATACTAACCAAATTCTTATACCACTCCTTCATTAATAATTATAAATCCATATTATCCCATCTTAATCCCTACTTATTTATTATTTGAGAATTTTAATTCCCATGGCTTACCTACTAGCCTATTCCTAGGCTCTCATACACCCCTAGTCCATAATCACCTACCTAATCCCTATTTAATCCCATAAATAATCCTCATTAACCCCTCATAATGTATTATATAATCATCCAATTATATAATCCTCTCTATTCTCACCCTTCCTCTCTATAAGCCTCTAAATCTAGAGGCTTCTATGGAATTTTAAATTCCTTGAATAATTATCCATCCTAGATCTCCATAACATAACTTTGAATTCTATCTATTGATTTATCCCTCCACATTATATTTAAACAAATATATTCTAATATGGAAGTCAATCTACAAGATATATAACAAATCCATGTCCAACTCTTGAAGTAATCAATACCATCCTTGAGTCTATCATCAATAATTCACGATCAAGAAATCTCCATGTCCGAATTCTGAGTCTAAGGTAATCAACACAAATATTTCTATTGTTTATCCATTTAATAATGGCTTAGATCAATTAGATTAATATTAGAATTTTATTTTGAATTATTCATTCATCAATTTTAATTTAGTTCTAATGGTTTTAGATCTTACTTAGGTAGTTTAATGTTTGAGTAGATTTTAGATTAATTACATGATATTAAATCCATTATGCTCATATTTCCATCTACGCTTTATTTGTAGGAAAAAAAAGGTTTGCATCTCTCCACTTGAGGCCTATTAAAGAAGATCAACCCTTCATGTAATGGGGTATTGACTTCATTGGCGTGATCAATCCTCTATCAAGTGTTATCCAAAAGTAGATCCTTATAAAAAATAATTGATTTACATGATGGGTTGAGGTAGTTTCACTGAAGGAAGCCAATGAGAGTTCTATGTTTAGAGTTATATGAAGGCATTAATAAAATGTTTAGAGCTCCTTCTACCATCATTTCAAATAATGCAATTGCTTTTATGAGTGCTAAGATAACTGATTGGGCAAGTAGTAATGGCATATATTTGATTAATATTGTAAAAAATTATTGCACCCTAGATAAGGTTATTCAAGCATTCTATAGATTTTGGAAATATTCAATATTTCTATGTATGTGGGTTTACCTATAGTAGGAGTAGACCTGTAGTTTTAAGGGCTAGCTCCCTGAATTTCCCTTGAAATGCTTATCACCTAACTAATTGTTCACTTGTGGGAAAAGGGACAAAATTTTGCATGAAATAAAACTAGTCTAAGGGGATGATACACCAAAATTATTTACATAATACCATCATGCTTCTTTCACTAAGAAATAAGACCTAAAAACCAACTTCAAAGCCTTAAGAGGTTCTAACATAAGTGTTTCAACATAGAGGTGATATGCATGAGACAACATAAGGTAAGTGAACCAGAGGGTAGCTCGCACACTCTAAGAATAATTATATACTTGAAAGGATCCTAACATAGTAGCTACACTCTATATGACATGTTAGAATAGGAACTCTTTCATAAACATACGTTGATAAGGAGAAGTAAGGATATAATATGATCACTTAACATCACCATATATCAATTTACAAACATAGAAAAAATTTCATGAACTCAAAAACATATTTTTATTTATTGTTCAAAGGCAAAGTACAATGTCTACAAGAGCCAAAATGGCTACTACTTATAAAATTTGAGAGAGGAGAAAAGAGAATGAAGTCCAAGAGTCACTAAAAAATGTGTCAAGTTGAGAAAAAGAGTTAAATTTGCATGATAATGGAATATGTAATAGACCATGCAAGGTATCATAGGAAAAATATTCCTCAAATCAAGAAACTCCTAAATGTGGCATAGGACTCTTCATTTACTTGCCTAGAAACTACCTTCATCATTTGACCTCCTTGAAACACTCCATAATAGACTAGGGATAGATGAGATGATTGATATAAGAGGTAGGGATTATAAATAAGCCCCAACATGAATTAGATGTGTCTCTAATCATCAAGATTCTTTTGGACATGAATTATCATTGCCTGTAGTCATAATCACTCCTCTTTCACTCACCTCTCACACTAGTCACCAAGGTTTCCTTCATTTTTACAATAATATATATATATATAGGATTGCATAACACTTTTAAATATCCATCATGGCCTTAGATTCATTAGACATACCTTAAAAGGCCTCCCACTTAGAGTTTTCACCTTCTCACTTGCTTGCTCACTATACCGGTTTGGTATGGTTGAGATGAAGGTACTTATAGAGGAAATAATGAGATTTAATGAATAAATAAATGAGTATGAGATGGTATCATAGGTCTTATTATTCCTCTCAAAGTGAGTTATAACTATTTAAAACCTTTCATACATTCATAACACATAAAACTATTAGGAAAATCCATTTTTCACCCTTTTCATATAAGTAGGGTGAAATCTAATGAAAAATGGCCTTGCACTACTCTGTAACCATCAAATTTTTGAGCTAACTTCTCATACATGCCTATTTAGTTTAATCATTCCTTGTAGCCCTATTTTCCCTATTTATTGGCCATAAATTTTTATAGGTTAACTCAATCATGAAATTAAAACCATTTCTGGATACCCATTAAGCCCTCCTATAACATACTAGAAAATCTCATGAGGTTACTTTGTACGGAATTATACTTTCTTCTTTAGGCCCTGTTCTAATTAGCCCTCCTTTTGTGCAAGTCCAAAGTGAAGTACAGTCTTTCTAATCAAATCAATCATCATTCAAGATACCCATTACCTTCTTATAGTTTAATCAATTGTTTTTTATGGCACTTCTTTGGAGAAATCTACTTTTCCTATATTGGTCTATTCTCTCCATCTCACATACACCTAGGATCCACTTGGCAATTGTTATTTTCCATACTTATCCATATTGTGACACATTTAAAACACTTTAAATAGTTTTATAACATCATCAAGGGTCATATTACAAAGTTTCAAGAGGTTTCAAGCATTTAAACTCATTTTGAAGGCTTGACCCTAATTCAGGGTTTTCCCATGACTGTCACAAACTGAGAGTTTATTAATTGAGTATGGGAATGTTTTACCCTGTTTAAAGGGATAAAATCACTTTTATAGGGTCTTTCTTGATTCCCTACACATTCTCAAAAATAATCAAGTCATTTGGATTAATATTTTAGGAGTTATGTCCTTTTTAGTGACTAGGAACACATTTTTCTGAACTATTCTAGAACTACAAGTCTGTATTTTGGCCATAAATTTTTCCAAATTTCTCCATTATAAATGAAACCACTTTAATTATATTTTTAACTCTAATTTTAATCTACACAAAAAATTTCATAACTTTTCATTGGGTAAATCTCGAGATATACCCATTTTTCCAATTGTGGCCTAATTTTCTGTCCACAGAGGCCTGAATTCCAACTGTGGAGTTTTTGGACATTAAAGGGGTTTATAACGCCTGTTTATTCTTGATTTAGGTTCATGATTGCCTTATAGACCTATATCCATACCATTTTATACTTCATACAAACATTTTCTTGTGGATTTTACTTAAGACAGTGGGATGTAGTTTTGAATTCTTGAATACCCTGTTTAGGCCTGTTTAGGCTTTTTATAACATTCAAAGTTCTTAAGATCTTTTGTTCACATAAATACCAGTTTTAACTTACTCTAAAAATAAAAAATAACCATTATATCTCTATATTCCATAGAGAACCATCATACACACACTTACACATGCCATATATGAAACAAATACATTCTTTCTTTCTTTCATAAATCAATAGAAGACTTACAATTTAATACCAGATTCAATCTCCATGTTCCATGGCTTCCAAAGCCTTGTCTCCTCCTTCTCACATTATTTTATCCTTATCTTTAACTCTAAAAACTCTTGAGTGAGGTCCTCCCTCACTGTTTCTCCTCTCTTCTCTTCATTCTATCTTCTTCCTTGAATGAGAGGACTTTTCCTCTCTGTCCTTCTTCTCTTCTATGCCCCTCTCATCTTCTCTTCTTTCTCCTTTTTAATGAATTATTATTTTTTCTCTCTTTTCAAGAATCTCCCTTCTAAATTCTATGCCAATTTTGGGCTTAAGGAAAAAAAAATACTATTTTTAAGTTTTAACAATATACTAAGGTTGAAAATAGTTTCAACCATTTCCCCCTGATTTCCTCAATAGCCTAACCATCACTTTTTATCTTTTCACTTTTAAATTTTTACCATTATATTTACTTTCAAGATAAAATTTTGAAATCTAACCCAATTTGGAGGGAAAACTAGAATTTCAAATTTCCCACTAGAATTTCATTTGCATTTGCAACTACTCCTCCATGGTGCTATTGTAGATGCTCCTGCATCATACTCTCCCTCTAGAAAAGATTTGAACCTTAGTTCAAATGTCATGCTTCCTCCTCACTTTAGTCTTCACTTGTATACCTGGATCCCAAGGTCTTGTTGTCAATGCCAATGTTTGTGTTTGTTTTTGGTGGTCTTTGTCTTTCATCTTGCTGTTCTTCCTCTTCTGGTATGTTCTTCTCCTCATCTCTTTCTCAGCTATCATCTCTAGCTTCCATGCTTCTTCATCTTCATATATGTCTTCTAGTTCTTGTTGTTCTTCTTGTTCCATAAGCTTCTCCAATGACTCATTTATGTCATTCACTTCAGCAACCTTCATACATGCATACAAAACATTCAAAGCCACCTTAGAATCAAAATCTTTAGGCCATGAAGCCTCTTGGCTGTCTTCACATGCTTGCTCTTGTTCCTTGACCAACACTGTCCTTGCCTCTTTGCTTTGCTCTTTTCTTGTTTCACTTTTCCCAATGCTATCTTCCCCATGGCTTGTACCTTCCTTCATCTCTCTTGAATTACCAAATAGCTCCTCCATCATCTTCAACTCTTCCTTTAGTAAGATCTCATCTATCTCACTATTTTCTTCATCAAACTTGGGCTGATCACTGACAAGGATTACTTACCCTTTACCTCTTATCTCATCTTTTCTTAGCTTGTCTTCACATAAACCAACTTCTTCATCAACATCATTATACTTATCAGATACAATTGTAGTGTCCTTACCTTCTATCTCTTTGCTTTCTTCAATCTCTGCTTGAAGCCATTTTGTTTGTTCTACAACATACTTTCTCCTTTCTGCATCATCCATCCATTTGGAATTCTCTCCTTGCTGCATATTAGTCCATACAGCCACTTTCCATTCCTCATTTCTCATGAAAATATCATTTAAGGATTTAAAAACATCATCACAAACAATTTTTTTAGCTTTCATCTTTGCATCCTCATGCTCTACCTCATTATTCTTTAAGAAGTTTTCTTTCTCATCTTCATTCTCTTGGCTGCTAGAATCACTTTCCATCCTCTTCCATTGACTTCTTGGTGTTGCTACCTCAACACTCACATCTTCTTCACTCTTTGCCTTCTTAGACACCCACATTTGATTCTTCTTATTATCATTTGACTTCATAAGCCATTTAGGCATCCTGCATCTATGCTTTTGTACCAGCACTTCCTCTTACTTGGGAGTTTGCTTCTTCCACCATTTAGGCATCACATACCCATGCTTAAATTCTCTTTTTGAGGGATCTATCATCTTCCTTAATTCTTTCACCTATACATTAGTAGCTTTATGCTTACAATAATCATCAAAATCAGGTCGTAACACTTCATTTACCTCTTTGATAGCTTGATCCATGGAGCAATCTTTCTCTCTCTTTGTGCTTGGCTGCTCTTTTTCTTCTTCTTGGCCTTCAATGGCATCATGAAATTTAGCTTCATCTTCTACCTCTTCTCTTACTTGTATGGGTTCTTTAACACCTTCCTCATGCATTAACCAATGCATCTCTTCTTCTTCTTTATCAACAGCAACAAACTTTCTCTTTTCTCCTACACATTCACTTCTATACTTGGTGTCTTCTCTTGCACCAATCTCTTCACTCTTCAAGGCCCTTATTTTTACCTTCACAAGGCTGCTCATACCTACAATTACCCACTAAAAAAAAGCATTAGATATAAAAACAAGAGACCATAATGTCTCCATGAGTGTCCTCTTCATCAACACTCTCATCTTCTCAAGTGCTCTTCCTGGCACTTCATCTTTTCTTTCTTCTCTCTTATTCTCCTCAATGAGAACCTTCTTCTCAACTTCTTCCTCTTGCTGCTCACTTGGAAACCTTCTTATCTTCTTCAAGCATCTATGGGCTTCTCTCTTCATGGCAATCTTCTTTTGCCTTCTTCTCCTTTTCACTAGGAGATCTATTGGCCACTTCAACCTCCTCCTTATTGGCCATGCCCATGCTTGCTTGTCCATCTGCATCCAAGACTCATATTCATCTTTAATCTTAGCTAACTCTCTCTTAAAATTAGCAATCTCTTTATCAATTACAAAACTGTCTATACCTTTGATGCTTGCTTTCTTCTTGGTGTCCTCATGTACCTTGCTACTCTATAGTGCCTTCAACAATACTTCCATCTCTGAGATCTTCACCCAAGTCTTTTCCACCTTGGTCTCTTGATCCCTTGTCTCACCCAAGCCTTTTCTCCTTGACTGGTCTTTTGACAATCTCTTTGATCTCACCTAGGCCTTTTGCATCATAGTCTTTTGATCCTTTTCTCAATCCTACAGCAACTCTTTATACAACACTTCATCAAATACAAATCACAAATCCAAGCTTACCTTGCTTTGGATCTTCTTATTGAGCATTCACTTGCTCCCTTACTTTTGAGCTTCTCTTAGATTCTCTTCTCAATTCTTCAAACTTCATCCTTTACCTCACCTAAGTCTATTTCACATTAGTCTTTTGGCACACTATCCAAGCTTCTTCTTAGATCTTCACTAAGCCTTCCTTGGCTTCTTCTCTTCTTAAGCCTCAATGGCTTGGCTGCCTTGAACCTAAAACTTCTTCACTTGATTGCTTCTCAACACAATAAAATTAACTCAAATAGCAAAGATTACTCATACCTTTTCTCCTCAGGTCTTCTAGTGCTTTGTCCTATTGATCCTCTTGCCAAATCATGTAACAACTTATCAAAAATCATAACCATCAACAAATTACCAATTCCCAAGAGCTTCAATCTCTAATACCAAATTATGAAAATTGGCCTTACACTACTTTGTAACCATCAAATTTTTGAGCTAACTTCTCATACAGGCCTATTTAGTTTAATCATTCCTTATAGCCCTGTTTTCCCTATTTATTGGCCATAATTTTTTATAGGTCAAGTCAATCATGAAATTAAAACCATTTTTGGATACCCATTAATCCCTCCTATAACATAATATAAAATCTCATGAGGTTACTTTGTACAGAATTGTACTTTCTTCTTTAGGCCCTGTTCTAATTAGCCCTCCTTTTATCCAAAATGTCTTGTCCAGAGTGAAGTACGGACTTTATAATCAAACCAAGAATCATTAAAAATACCCATTACCTTATTACAGGTGAATTAGTCATTTTTTAGGGCACTTCTTGGGAGAAATCTACTTTTCCTATATTGGCCTATTCTCTCCATCTCACATACACCTAGGACCCACTTGGCAATTGTTCTTTTCCATACTTATCCATACTATGACACCTTGAAAACACTTCAAATATTTTTCTAACATCATCGAGGGTCATATTACAAATTTTCAAGAGGTTTCAAGCATTTAAACTCATTTTGAAGGCTTGACCCTAATTCAAGGTTTTCCCATGACTGTCACAGGCTGAGAGCTTATTAATTGAGGCTGGGAATGTTTTACCCTATTCCAATGGTTCCAACAACTTTTATAGGGTATTTATTGATTCCCTACACCTTCTTCATAAGTAATAAAGTCATTTGGATTAATATTTTAGGAGTTATGTCCTTTTTAGTGACTGGGAACACATTTTTCTGAACTATTCCAGAACTACAGGTCTGTATTTTGACCATAAATTTTTCCAAATTTATCCATTAGATATGAAACTAATTTCATTGTATTTTTAACTCTAAGTTTCATCTACACACAAAATTTCATAACGTTTCATAGGGTAAATCTCGAAATATACCCATTTTTCCAACCGTGGCCTAATTTTCTGTCCACAGAGGCCTGAATTCCAACTGTGGAGTTTTTGGACATTAAAGGGGTTTATAACGCCTGTTTATTCTTGATTTAGGTTCATTATTTCCTTATATACCTATCTCCATACCATTTTAGACTTCATACAAACATTTTCACATGGATTTTACTTAAGACAGTGGGCTGTAGTTTTGAATTCCTGAATACCCTGTTTAGGCCTATTTAGGCTTTTTATAACATTCAAAGTTATTAAGATATTTTGTTCAAATAAATACCAATTTTCACTTACTCCAAAAATAAAAAATAACCATTATCTCTCTATATTCCATAGAGAACCATCATACACACACTTACACAGGACTGTTACCAGAATTCATAAAGAAACCATATATGAAACAAATACATTCATTCTTTCTTTCATAGATCAATAAAAGACTTACAATTTAATACCAGATTCAATATCCATGTTCCATGGCTTCCAAAGCCTTTTATCCTCCTTCTCACATTATTTTCTCCTTCTCTTTAACTCTAGCAACACTTGAGTGAGGTCATCCCTCACTGTTTCTCCTCTCTTCTCTTCATTCTATCTTCTTCCTTAAATGAGAGGACTTTTCCTCTCTATCCTTCTTCTCTTCTACGCCCCTCTCATATTCTCTTCTTTCTCCTTTTCAATGAATTCTTATTTTTTCTCTCTTTTCAAGAATCTCCCTTCTAACTTCTACACTAATTTTAGGCTTAAGGAAAAACAAATACTATTTTTAAGTTTTAACAATATACTAAGGTTGAAAATAGTTTCAACCATTTCCCCCTGACTTCCTCAATAGCCTAACAATCACTTTTTATCTTTTCACTCTTTAATTTTTACCATTACATTTACTTTCAAGATAAAATTTTGAAATCTAACCCAATTTGGAGGGAAAACTAGAATTTGAAATTTCCCACTAGAATTTCATTTGCATTTGCAAATAGTCCTCCATGGTGCTATTGTAGATGCTCCTGCATCAAAATCCAAATGGGTGGAAATGAGCCATAGAGAGTCATCTAAAATATAAATTCAATTTCACTATAATTATATCCCTCTTGGATACCTCCCTTTCTTTATTTTCCTCATCGGGTCACTACGAAGAGTTTTGAAGGGTTTAAAGACACTTTTTCTCCCTTAAGGATTGTTCATACAATCCTGACATCCAATCTTCTAAAAAATTCCACTAAATACTTTCTAGGGATCATCTCAAAATTTTATTATCTCCTTAAGCTCCCATTTTGAGTTTCTATACAAGTGAAAGCATTCAAAGTTAGCTTCTTGAGATCCTTTCTTCATTATGTGCATGCTTGAGTTGATTTAAGCCAAAATATAGATTTTATATGACTATTTTACTTTTGGGAAGATCAAACACACCTTATAACAACATAATTAGGTATCCTAATGCTTTTCAATGTTCTTTTAGTTTCAAAAGTGGTAGAAGACCCCCTTGAGGGCTATAGGCTTAGACTAGACCTAATAGGTCTGCCTACATACTTATAGGTTTGGGCCACCTTAATTTAATTAAAACACATATGATAACATTATAATATTATTATAATATATCTTTCCACATCTCTTTTTAGGGTTTAATTAGTTTCTAGTTTGTCTTCTCATCATCTTTATGGCTAACCTATAAGAAATGACCTTCTAGGAGTGCCCTTTGTCTGAGATAGAATAGAGGCCATATACCTTATTGTTACAAATAAAAGGAAGGTATATAGGCTTATCTAAGTTATGGGTACCATATATGTTGAATTTAAATTCTTGATTACCCTCTTAGCACCATCAAACTCCTTAAAACCTCAAGATAGACACTTGAGTGATTCATTTTGTGTAGGTTGTCAAGTATGACTATAGGTTTACCATTGAAAATTTATCCATGTCCTATATCCATAATATGTTAGTCCCTTGAAGTGTCTATCATCATTGAGGAGTATTTTCAAACACATCTATCACTTCAACCTTTTCCATCTTCTTTCTTGCATACCTTATACTTGACACGACTGGTTGTCTATGTTTTATGTTTCACCTACCTATAGGTGTATATTTGGTCTTAGATATTATATGAAATGCATAAAAACCTTATTTAAGTCATCAATATCATCCCATATTCATATAGGTCACGTCATGTATTTGTTAAGCCAATCACCAAGGTAGTCATCCTTTAGGTCACTGTTAACTACTGTCAACTATAGTTGACCCTTTTAGAGAAATAAGGGGCCTATAGGTAAATACCAACCCTTAAAACCAATGATTCACACCTTATGATCCTTTTAAGGTTTAGACACCAAAATTACATCACACACATTCATAACTCCCTATGTCAAAACCCCCCTTGAGCCCCTTCTCAATAATAATTATTAGCCTCCCTAACCCATGCTTTTACCCTTCACCCATTTAATAGATTTAAAATATTTAATTAATTTAATTAAAAACCCCTTATGACACCCTAGCCACCTCATCCTAAGACTAATTCTCACCTAATGAGTCACCTCAAGATTTAGTCCCATTATCTTAGCTACCCATGACTTATTCTCACCTCAAAAATAAATGCCTAACCAACTACATCCTTCTTGACCTCCTATTTCTACCATTTTGTAATGGATACCACACTTGGCATGAGAAATAATATAAAATAGGCTAAGGATAGTAATTTTACCTATTCTCATGCTATTGACATCAATCAACCCATGGCCAATGCCAATGGGATCACTGATGTTAGTTATATAATCCTAACTCCAAACTAATGTTCAGGTTAGCATAATCCAAGAACTTTAATTCTTATTTGCATACAAGATTTTGGCATTAAAATTTTGACATCTTGGCTTACTTTTATCTTTCATAAGTCAATCTAGATTAGGAACCAAGATCTTGAGAACTAGCAACACCCACTTATTTTCTCTATTCAAGGCATCAATTTAGCAAGCCTGATAGGCACCATCCATTCAACACTTATCATTCACTCACATCTACAACTAAGTACATCACTTATTCTATAAGTCCTTAAGTATTTAATTTGAAATCACTTTATATCTACTATTTATTGCTTTACACATTCTTGACCAAACACCCTTAAAGGAGTTATAGAGTTTCCCCACTTGTTTCCCCTTGTTCTAACACACCAAAACTCTAACAAGATCTATCCAAATAATACTCTCTCTTTCTCACAACTCTCCTCCAACCTTCTAAACTTGACCAAAACCATTTCCTAGACCTAGAAGAGCCTTTTGCAAGCTCCTAGGCAATTATTTCCCCTACTGACATCATCCACTCAACTTATATCAGTCACCTTCGTCACTGACCTTGGTAGCCTAATCAATATTGGTCATACTTGCCAACTAACCTCGACAGCCTAATTGATATCAGAAACTATGGATTTCTAGTAACCCTTTTAAGGCCTACCCAAACAACTTCCAAATATAAACTAAATATACCACCTGCACTCTGTTACTTTTTGCTACACTCAGGTTGTGAATAACAATAACATTATCTCTCATTTAAACTCTCTTTTCCTCTCTCTTAGTTATTTATTACTCTTTCATCTCTCAAAAGTGGATTTTCATCTCTAAGGAAGTTTGACACTTCTAGAACAAGTGCATAGCTTGGCAGCTCACTCATATATCTACTAATATAATTTTGTGGTAGTGCTTTCTTGCTTATAAGTAGTCCTCCCCAGCCAAAAAAGAGTGCTCACAATGTCTAGATACATCACACAAACCAATCCAAGTTCATTATAATCACTTATCCCTATCTTTCTTCTCTATTTTTCTTTAGACTTGAAATAATTTTTTTTTAGCAAAACATTTCTAGCATGGCTAATGGGACCTTAGAGTTTTCCTTAGGTTCATTACTTGTTTTAAGCATTAATATTGGTTATTTATAGTGAAATTTTCATTTATTGCATTTTTTCCTTCATTTCTCCTTGAAAGCAAAAAATTCAACATTTTATTTTTTGTATAAGGGCAATAAACTCAAATTTATTCTTTCTTTCCACTCTTCTTTTTTATTTGCCTATAAAAGCAATTTATCATTCTCTTACAAGTTAAAAGAATCTCTTCTTTGTTTCTTCCTTGCATGCACATTAGGATAGTGAAGTTCATTCTCTACTCCTATTTCATCTTTGTTTTCCTTTGAATCTAAACATTTTAGATTTGGGTTTAAAACTTACTACACTTCATTATTTTCTTGCTACATATTAGCTCACCTAGTTAATTACAAGTATTATGAATGAATTGTAGTGCACTTATGTTACAAAACTAGATCACACTCACAAAAACAAACATCTAAACTCACCTGAGATAAGGCCCATCAATATTTTAGCACCTGGTAGATCACCTTACCCTACTTAACTATCCTACTTGGATTTCACCACCAAGGGGAGAACCCACTTTGTTCTCTGGTAGAGTATAAAATCTAGGCAAAAGGTATATTTTGGCTAAGTGGTTTAGCTTGACTTTAGGTCCATGAAGTGTGGGGAGCAAGCTCCTATAACAAGCCATTTACCTGGTCTAACATATATTTCCTCTTGAGCACTAAAACTAACCTAAAACTAGCTCTAGATTTCTTTCTATTGCCTTTGCTAGCCAAATTCTCTTCTCACTATCTGATTAAGGCATAAGTCAATACAAGACTAAAATTAATCTCTAAGATTTAATAATTAGTGGTTGTATGTTCTTTTTTTGATTTTTTATTTCCTTTTATATTTTGGAGTTGGTAAGGACATTTATCAATTAATTCACAAAATTGACACTATTTATAATACTTAGTTTTTATAACCTATTATATCTAGTTTTCTAAGTGTTCTTCCTTCTTACATAGACCTCTTGCATCTTCTATTTTACCTAGATTCTACATATGGGTTTATAAAAATGTTGGATTTTCTCTCCTAGGATATCACAGTGATTGAAATCAATTAACTATATTGACATCGGCAAAATTTAGCTACCAATATTGGTTAATCCCACCTACATCAACAAAATCATACTACTGACATTAGTTAAGTGATCGATGTCGACAACTATGTAATTTTAATTTTCTCAAAACAACAAGCTAAAACAACTTGTTTACTTGCACTTGAACTTGGTTTTTCCTTATTATATCACTAATATAGAGTATTAAGACTATTATTACTTCTTCTTACATGGTATTGATGTGATTTCAAGCCAAAATTCTTGGTGATTACACAAGCCAACAACCACTTCCACCTTCCCCTCTTGTTGATGATTTTATCATGGAGCATATTTTAGATACAAATCATACTCTAAGCCCTAACCAAATTCCCATTGTACCTAAATGAGATCAAGATTTTGCTAAATTTCTTGATCATAATTTGGTAGCCCTTCAGCATTACCTTGCCATGAGCCAAACCTGTAATTATTCGAGTGACAAAATCTATGGTATCCCAACCTCTCTAATGGAGATAACTTTAATTTCAACTATCTCTACTATTTTCCCCATGGTTACTCAAACCACTGCTTTGACAAGTAACCCAACTATAAACAATGATTATAGTTTAGCATTACCAACTACCCAATCCCACCTAAACCCCAGTGTAACTTCCCTACTTTCACAACCACAAGTAGTTCAGTCAAGTCTCACCCCATTTTATAATTTGGTGGTACCTATTAGGTTATTATAGGTTGGGTGGTGGTCATTAAATCAACTTATTCCATAACCACAAACCAACCTAATTCTTTGACTTCCCAAAATCTAACCAACAAATTCCAACAATAGTACAAACAAATACTACACTCCCATTGGGGAGTCATATGCATCCATTTTGGAAAAACTATTGTAACAAGGTGTAATAACCCTTCCTCAAATCAAACCTCCTATATAATTTGACCCCTCCTATCCTATTCCAACTTGGTACAAGGAGGATTAGTTTTTTGGCTACCATTAAGTTAAAGGCCACAATTCTAATAACTATAAAACATTCAAGAACATTGTTCAAGACATGCTTGATAGGGGTGATCTCATGTTGGACAATCCTAATGCACTCACTAATCAAAATATGGATGTGTTCAAACAACCTTTTCCTAACCATTCACCTAATCAAAATATTGTTTAGACCATGACTGACTCATGTGATCATAATATCCATATAGTTAATATGGTCTTTCCTTTACCTCTAGTTTAACCTCTCCCACAATAGAAGGCACCCATTTTATTAATTTCTCCCCCATAGTCAATGGCATTTGTTTTGCCTATTATTCCTCCCTAGGTGGAAGATCCTATTTCACCCATTCCACTCCCACATGAGGAAGATAATCCTTTAATACTTATTTTCCACTGAAGAAGCTAGTGTTGTCAGATCCTTTCACATTAATGTTACCCATTCTCTTACCACTTGAAGACCACACCTTACCCATTTTGCAGCCACATGTTGAGGGGAACATCATTCATATGTTATACACTCTTGAGGAACCTTCTTCACCTACATCTCCTCCACTGATAGAGAGTAATACCCCATCCACCCCACCTTTGCACCTATAATATTTAGTGTTATCTACTCCTACATTAAATGAATGACCTATTATGCCCACTCTAATTTTACCACTCTTACCACTTATTTTAGATATGGAAGATCATACTTTACATATTCCTTGCCCACATGTTGAGGGAACATTTTGTTAAGGTGTGGAGCTAAAAGCTTCACCAAGTGAGCAAATTTGATAGTTGCAGGTTTACACAGTCATCGGCATCGGTTAGGAGCGACTGACATCGGTTAGGAGAAGTTCAAGAGATGCCGGTGTCAGTAGAGATCATCCAACGTCGGTCACAGGAAAATAGGCAGGAAACAATGTCGATTACCTGTGCATCCAAAAAGCTATTTCTGTGGATAGAACTGAGTGTTTGCATGATGGGATTAAGTCATAGTCTTAAGTCTCTGTCTCTATTATTAGTAAGACTATTTTAGAGCCCTTGTTTAAGAGGCATAACTATTGGTTGTAAATGCATGCTCAAGTTTCCTAATTATTATATATTAGGATAGATCTTCTTAGCTTATTGTAAGAGTAAATGTTGAATAGTACATAATTGTATATGTGAATCATTCTAGGTTGTTGGAGTTGATTGTGTGTGAGAGAGAGAGCTCTTGAGGGAAAGAGATCTAGAGAGAGATCTGTACATCTGTGAGAGGTGTGGAAGAAAGGGAGTTTCTTCAATTTTATTCCTTTTGTAAAGAGTTTAATACAAGTTTTCAGGGTGGTTTCTTGTATCTCTTATTGTTTGCTATTATCTGATTCTAGTTACTTATCATTTTGCCTTAATTCTATGTTTATTGCTTTCATAAGTGTAATAAACATTATTGGTTGATCCCCAACATTTGGTATCAGAGAATTTATGTTCAAGGTGCCTAACAAGTGGTATTAGAGCTCAAGTTCACTAACATGTGGTTCAGATCTGTGTAGTGTGTATTGATTACAGAGTACTCACAGGAGTTTCTGCAGGGGTTCCTGTTTGAGTGAGAGAAGCAATGGCAGAGGAAAGTAAACTGAGAATGGAGAAGTTTAATGGAAAAAATTATCAACATTGGAGAATGCAAATAGAGGATTATCTGTATCAGAAAGATCTCTACTTACCGTTAGGTGGGATTGCAAAGAAGCCCACAGACATGGATGATGAAGAATGGGAAGTTCTTGATAGAAAGGCTCTAGGGTCTATAAGACTGAGTCTGGCATCTACTATGATATCTAATTTATCACAGGAAAAGACAATGGTAGAGTTGATGACTACTTTAGCAAATTTGTATGAAAAACCCTCAGCTTCAAATAAGGTATATCTTATGAAGCAGTTATTTAATTTGCATATGAATGAAGGTGGATCTGTATCTAATCATCTAAATGATTTCCATGGAATTGTAAATCAATTAAGTTTAGTCAATATTGTGTTTGATGATGAAATTAAAGCTCTTTTAATATTATGCTCTTTGCCTGAAAGCTGGCATAACTTGGTAATGGCAGTTAGTAATACTGCATCTGCTTCAAATATTTTAAAAGTAGAGGATGTTGTTAGTGTTATCTTGAATGAGGAAATTCATAGGAAAAGTACAGAGGAAACATCTAGGAACGCTTTAAATTTTGAGAGCAGGGGAAGGCAAAAAGAGAAGAGCAAGAGGAGATCAAGGTCTAAGTCAAAGGTGAGAGGTAGATCTAAATCTAGAAATGGCAAGAAGCCACAATGCTAGAATTGTGGAAAGATTGGGCACATAAGCAGAGATTGCTGGTCAAAGCCTAAGGAAGACAATCAACACGAAGGAAAGGAAGAAGCAAAGGTTGCAAGTATTGCACAAGATGCTTTAATATTCTCTTTGCATAATAATATAGAATCTTGGGTATTAGATTTTGGTGCATCTTTTCATGCTACCCCTAATAGAGAATATTTTAGTGATTATGTCCATGGAGATTTTGGAATAGTGTATTTAGGGGATGATGAGCCTTGTAAAATTATAGCAAAGGTAAAGTGCAGCTAAAAATGCAGAATGGCAACACATGGGTGTTAAGAGATGTTATGCATGTTCCCAACTTGAAGAGGAATTTAATTTCTATAAGAAAGTTAGGGGATGAGGGTTGTACAATAATTCTCATAGCTAAATCTTGGAATGTGACCAAGGGTGCACTTGTATTGGCCAGAGGTAAGAGAGTAGGTACTCTCTATTTATGTAATTGTGTTACTAACAATTCTCCTTCTGTATTATCTACTTTAGCTGTGGATGCAAAATTGTGGCACTCTAGGCTCGGCCACATGAGTGAGAAGGGAATGTCCATTCTTAAGTCAAAAGGTATGCTTTCAGATTTGAAAAGCATAGATCTAAATTTTTGTGAGCATTGTGTTTTTGGGAAACAGAAGAGAGTAAGTTTTCTCAAGATTGGATCAACAAAGAAGAAGCATAAGTTGCAGCTTGTTCACACAGATGTGTGGGGACCGGCTCAAGTTGCTTCTATTGGAGGATCACAGTACTATGTTTCATTCATAGATGATGATACAAGAAAGGTATGGGTCTATTGTATTAAGAAGAAATCTAATGTTTTTGAGACCTTTAAGATTTAGAAAGCTATGGTTGAGAATGAAATAGGTAGAAGATTGAAGTGCTTAAGATCTGACAATGGTGGTGAGTTCTGAAGTTACAAATTCAGCTAGTATTGTTATATGCATGGAATCTATAGGCAAAGGATGGTTCCAAGGACACCTTAGCAAAATGGAGTTGTTGAAAGGATGAACAGAATAATTATGGAGGGTGCAAGATGTATGAGATTGCATGCTAGTTTTCCCTTAGAGTTTTGAGCAGAAGCTGTTGCCACTGCAGTGTACTTGATAAATAGAGGACCCTCTACAGCTCTGGATGGTGGAATTCCAAAAGAGGCATGGACAGGTAAAAAGGTAGATCTCTCATATCTCAAAGTTTTTGGTTGTGAAGCCTTTGTACACGTTGATAAGGAAAATAGAAAGAAGCTGGATGCTAAGTCTATGAGGTGCACATTTATTGGCTATGGCTTAGATGATTTTGGTTTTAGGTTTTGGAATCTAAGAACTAACAAGATAATTAGGAGCTGTGATGTTGTTTTCAATGAAAAAGTGATGTATAGTGATTAGCTAAGGAAGCTGAATCAATCTAAGTAGAGCAATGGAGAATTAAATGAGGTGATGGTCTAAAATGAGCTCGTGAGAAGAAGAAATAATCACTTACAGGAAAACACAGAGACCGACGTCAGCTAGGCAAGAATTGACATTGGTAAGATAAAAACCAATGTCGGTCATACAGAGACTGACATCAGCCAGGTAGGAATTGACATTGATCAGGGAGAACTGACGTCGGCCAGTTATAGGCCTAGAAGTGATTGAGGTCAGTCACTGTTAGAGAATTTGGGTGGACAGCGTGTTGTGAATGAGTCTTAGACGCCCATCAAGAGGTCAAAAAGGGTAAGTAAACCTCCAATTCAATATTCTCCTTCATTATTCTATTTATTTCTTACTGATGGTGGAGAACCAGAGAGTTTTCAAGAAGCAATACAGGTAGAGTCCAAGGATCAGTGGGAGCGTGGCATGGTTAAGGAAATGGAGTCCTTGAAAGAGAACTAATCATGGGATTTGGTTGAGTTGCCAGTAGGTAAGAAGACACTAAAGAATAGATGGACCTACAGATTGAAAAAAGGTGAGAATGGTAAGATGAGATATAAGGCTAGGTTGGTAGTGAAAGGATTTGCACAAAAACTAGGTATTGATTTTGGTGAGATTTTTTATCTTGTTGTTAAAATGACTTTTATATGGATTGTATTGTCTTTAGTTGCTATTGAGGATTTGCATCTTGAGTAGCTTGATGTTAAGACAACATTTCTTCATGGAGATTTCGATGAAGAAATATATATGGAATAGCCAAAAGGATTTGAGGTCAAAGGTAAGGAGAAGTTAGTGTGCAGATTGAAGAAAAGCTTGTATGGCCTCAAGCAAGCTCCTAAACAGTGGTATTTGAGATTCGATAGGTTTATGACTGAGCATGGCTATAGTAGGTGTCAATCTGACCATTGTGTGTATTTTAAGAGATTGGATAATGGTAGATATATTATTCTATTGTTGTATGTAGATGATATGCTGGTTGTAGGATCACACATGTAGGATATCTCTAAGCTTAATGTGAAATTAACTCAAACTTTTGCCATGAAGGACTTAGGAGTAGCAAAGAAAATCCTTGGCATGAGCATTAAGAGAGACAAGAAAAATCATAGGTTGATTTTGTCTCAAGAGGATTATGTGAACAAGGTGTTGAAATGGTTCAATATGCAGGATGCAAAACCGGTAAGCGCACCTTTGGCTGGACATTTTAAGTTGAGTAAAGAACAATGTCCTAATTCACATGATGAGGTAGAGTACATGAGTAGAGTTCCATATTCTTCCACAATAGAGAGTTTAATGTATGCAATGGTATGTACTAGACCAGATATTGCCCAAGCAGTGGGAGTTGTAAGTAAGTATATGGCCAATCTAGGGAAGGAGCACTGGAAAGCAGTTCAGTGGATCCTTAGATATCTGAGTGGAACCAACAGTAGGTATTTGTGCTATGGAGGTTTAGATAATTCTCTACATGGTTATGTAGATTTAGATATGGCAGGTGATTTGGATGGTAGAAGAAGCACCATAGGTTATGTTTTCACTATTGGTGGAACGACGGTTAGCTGGATATCAAAGTTATAGAAGGTTGTTGCCTTGTCAACTATAGAAGCAGAGTATATTTAGTCACAGAGGCTAGCAAAGAGATGATATGGATGACATGGTTCATGAAAGAGCTTGGAAAGGAGCAAGAGAGTTGCAGATTATACAGTGATAGTTAGAGTGCAATTCATTTGGCTAAGAATTCAGCCTTTCATTCAAGAACAAAGCACATACAACTAAGGTACCACTTCATACGATAGGTATTGGAGGATGGTGAGTTGAAGCTGGAGAAGATCCATACAGATAAGAATCCTACTGATATGTTAACCAAGCTAGTTACAAAGGAGAAGTTGAATCTTCATTCAACTTCTGTTGGTCTTCATGATTGAGTTAAAGATGGAGGAGCTAGAAGATGTTGCTATACAGGTACTAGTGCAACTGTTTATCTCTAAGTGGGAGACTGTTAAGGTGTGGAGCTAAAATCTTCACCAAGTGAATAGATTTGATAGTTATAGGTTTACACAGTCACTGGCATCGGTCAAGGGCGATCGACGTCAGTCAGGAGCAGTTCAAGAGATGCCAGTGTCAATAAAGATCTGCTGACATCGGTCACAGGCAAATAGGTAGGAACCGATGTCGGTTACCTGTGCGTATAGAAAGCTATTTCTATGGATAGAACTAAGTGTTTGCATGATGGGATTAAGTCATAGTCTTCAGTCTACATCTCTATTATTAGTAAGACTATTTTAGAGCCCTTGTTTAAGAGGCATAACTATTGGTTGTAAATGCACGCTCAAGTTTCCTATTTATTATATATTAGGATAGATCTTCTTAGCTTATTTTAAGAGTAAATGTTGAACAGTACAAAATTGTATATGTGAATCATTCCAGGTTGTTGGAGTTGATTGTGTGAGAGAGAGAGAGAGCACTTGAGGGAAAGAGATCTAGAGAGAGATCTGTACATCTGTGAGAGGTGTGGAAGAAAAGGAGTTTCTTTAATTGTATTCCTTCTGTAAAGAGTTTAATACAAGTTTTCAGGGTGGTTTCTTCTATCTCTTATTGTTTGCTATTATCTAATTCTAGTTACTTATGATTCTGACTTAATTCCACGTTTATTACTTTCATAAGTGTAATCAACATTGTTGGTTGATCCCCAACATTTGGTATCAGAGCAGTTATGTTCTAGGTGCCTAACACAATTATACCCATACTCTACCCCCTTGAGGAACCCTCTTTGGCTACCTATCCCCCACCTATGGAAGACCATGCCTCTTCTCCTATCTCTATTGAATAAGACCCTATTACAGTTCTTTCTCATCTTTGGGCCAAAGTAGTAGTGACCAAAAATTTACCTCTTTCTCAATCACCTCATCCTTATAAAGAAGCAACTGTAAGGCCTATGTAAACCTCATCTAAACTCTTCCCATGGTTGGTGAAAAGTCTAGAATTTATTGACTCCATGAAGCTAGATCATGCAAAATTGTAGGACCAAATTAAAACTCCTTATCCAACATAATGAGTGTCGACCTTTACTGCCAACCCTCTCACTACCCTTTACCCCAAGGTTTTTGACAAAGCCAAAAATTCTTCACCAAAACCATCAAAAGCTCATCCATTTATGTTATAACCCTCACCCTCATAGGTATATACCACATTAAAGTAGATCAAGACTTTATGTGTATGCCCCATCTCTAATCTAATTCATCCACAAGTGAAATTAGATCTAACTCTCTAACCACAAGTTGGAATTTTGTGGCATAAACCACAAAAAATAAGTTAAGCTTCCTAGATCTCACCAATCCTTCCCTCTTCAACTCTCAACTTTACCATCAATTTTGGGACCACACCCCTCTACTTTAGTTGGAGTGTCATTGGTCTAATCAAAACAAAATGTTAAGTTACCTCCACTACTACCTCTACCACCTGGTAAACCTTTCACATATAACACCATGATACCTAACACTAATAAAGTGTTAGCAAAACATGTAACTTCACCACCACCAAACAAGGCACCACACAAAATCACCCCTACAACTCCTAAATAAAATAAGGTGTCCACTCCTATTGTTATAATAAGTGCGAGCCCACTCACAGGGTCTCAAAGCTTTTTCCTATGTCAATTGTTGAAATCTTACATAATAACTCTTCTTCCCATTAATCCTTATAGTCCTCTTAGACCAAAGCCATCTTGGTTTAATAATACACAAGTGTATCTATATCATCATTTACTTGGACATGATACTGAGAGTTGTAAAGCTCTCATAGTAGTCATTCAGTAACACTTTGATGTCGACACTCTCTTTGTTGATACTCCCATTAACCTTATTGTTATTCCACCTCTGGCATCCATAATACCTCCTACTATTCCACCTCAATTCAAACCCAAAGATGTTGTTTTACCCCCTCTACCACCTTCTTCACCTATATTTTAGATCAACATAGTTAATCTGGCCATACGATCATAAAACCAAAAGGATAAAGGTAAGAAAAAAGTCATTACTCCTTGGGCTCATCCCTTTTCCAAAGACACTCCTCCTCTAAATCCCAAGATTTTCATCTTGGGTGTCCTAAAACCAACATATTTAGATGTTATTCAGATATTGATGGTGAAATAGCTTCACCAAACTCCTATGAAAATGTCTTTGTATGAGTTAATCCAAAAATTATCCCAATACCATCAAGCTTTGATTATTGCCTTGTAAGTGGTTGAGGTACAACCTAATGATCCCCAACCTCCTATAGCTTTGGTCAACTCTCTTAATTCCATCTCCCTAATTTCCTTTAGTGATTCAAAAATTCTTCTTTAACACCTTGAAGATCAAGATTTTGCCCTCTTTTTTATCACATTTATTGATCAAACTCATGTCAAAAAATTCATGATCAATGGGGGAGCTAGTATTAATATTATTTCCACACATGTTTACAAACAACTAGCTCTTCTTGATAATTTCACATCTTAAATTGATGTAGTACTTCACTCTTTTAATGATGCCACAACTACTACGATGGGTACTATTGTTTAACATATCCATGTAGGTCCCCACATAATTCTTGAGCTCTTTTATGTTGTAAAAAGAGATCTCTAATATAACATACTACTTGGATGGCCTTAGATATGTGCTATGGCATGTGTACCCTCAACTATGCACTGTTGTGTCAAGTTTGAGCACAATGGGCAAGTGTATGTTATACCCACTAACCCACCTCTATTTAAAACATGCAACATGACTTATAGTCCTAAGGATGTTCTCATTCCATTAAAGACATCATTTTCTCCACATGAAACTTCTAATGCTTCCACAAGTTCCACTACCCTGGTTACATAGTTACTCATAAAACAAATTCCTAAAAAGGATCCCATGAAGGAAACTTTTAAATGTTTATCACTCAAAAAATATCATTTTTTGATGCTCAACATGTTTTATCCTCCACAAGAGTATGGAAAACATCATATGCACCCAAATTATGATCCCTGCATTGGGATGGTCATCCCTTATGGCCCCCCTAACCTTTGAAATAATTTCACATATGGGGGAATTGATCAAGCTCACATTGTTATCAATCCACCCTCTTTGCCACAACCATTTATTTGTGACTTCTCTTTCCTAAGCAAGCCTAGTTTCACTCACACTTATATTGATAGGTGTGCTTAATAAGGATTTGGTTTAGGTCATTATGAATAGGGTGTTCATATGGCCATTGAATATCACACTACCAAAACCATTGAAAATGCCAAAAAAAGGCATGGAGTGGGTTATGACAAACCAACTAAACTCACCAAAAATTCCCATGTACTAATTATTAAAGATCTAGTCTTTCCTTCTCTACCTTCGTCTCCACTATCACTTACCAAATTAGAAGTTTCTATACCTCCTAATTTTTTTTTCAATAAATGGCATCCATTTGGGGCCTCTCACCTATCATCAGGGTAAGGAAACAAGGCCTCTCTCATCTCATTCATCCTAAAATAATTGATGAAGACTCTCCCACTATTAACACTATCCAATGTCAAGATGATGATGTTATTCTCACATACATAGGTGCAGATGATTCCTATATCCAATGATCACTACCATCCAAAACACAAGCTATGTTAAATGAATCAGCCATTTACATCAATTTTCCCTCTCATGATAGCCCTTGTGTCCTCAAGATTAGCCAATCTTTAGATTCCTCTGAGCAAGCTGATTATGCAACATTTCTTAATAACCATATCAAAGCCTTTGCTTGGTATTATAATTACATGCTTGGTATTGACCCCTCTATCATCACCCATAAAATTATCACCAATCAAGATGTAAAACCTATTAAGAATAAGCTTCACAAAATGCATCCTTGTATTACTCTTCTTGTCAAAGAAGACCACTAACACCTCCTTTCTTTTAACTTTATCCAACCCATCGACTACCCAAAATGGATTACCACTATTTTTCCTATCACAAAAGCAATCTAAGGAATCCACATTTGCATCAATTATCATGAATTAAACCTCACTTTTCCAAAAGATGACTTCCTATTGCCCAATATTGACCAACTTGTTGATCTAACAACTAGCCATGAGATACTATCATTTATGGATGGGTTATCTAGATATAATCAAATCCTATTTGCTCTTAAAGATCAACACAAGACAACCTTCATTACCCCATGGGGATTTTTTTATTACTGGGTCATGCCCTTTGGTCTAAATAATGTTAGTGCCACCTACCAATGCACTATGACTTACATCTTCTATGATCTCCTACACAAAATTATGGAAAATTACATGGATGACTTACTTGAAAAGTCTAAGCTTCACCAAGATCACTTGATGATTCTCAAAATCATATTTACTCATTTCCTCCAATATAATAATCAAATAAACACATTGAGATGATCAGCATCAAGAATAGGTGGTTTACTACATAAGCCACATAGTTATTGATTATGAGACTCGATATACCCATAATGAAAATATTTGTCTCACATTAGTATTTTTAGCCTCCAAGCTCTACCATTATCTCTTAAGTCACAAAACCTATGTGGTTACCCATAATGATCCCCTTAAATACATGCATTATAAGACATCAAAACTAATGTGTAGCTCGATGGCTCATGCTCCTTGCTAAATTTGACTTAGAGTTTATTCAATAAAAATCTATCAAGGGGAAAATGATCACTGACTAGTTAGTTTTTGCCTCTTTACTTGACAAGCAACCTTCAAACCTCAAATTCCTTGATGAATCCATCACAATTCTCTCCACCGATGACACCTCTTATCAAATGATGATGTTATTTAATGGGTCTAAATGTAAATATGGTGGGGGTGTAGTTGACATTCTTATTCCTCTAGTAGGTGAGCCGATGCCTTTATAATTTAAAGTATATTTTGAAAGTACTAACAACATGGTTGAATATGAGGATTTTATCTTAGGGATTCAAATGGCTCTCTTCTTGGGTGTCAAATCCATAACCATTTTTGGTGATTCATAGCTAGTGGTTAATCAGGTTAATGGTTCTTACCTATGCAAAAATGCAATTCTATAGTGGTATAAACATTGTGTAGATATGATATTGGGATCATTTAACTCTTATCTCTTAAAAAAATTTCCTCAATCTACAAACAAGTTTGCTAACACAATGGCTTCACTTGCTTCACACATACCCTCTTCATCCTCTTCCTCAAAAATCTATGTCACCATGCATCGCTTAACATTGCCATCCTATATATCAACTAACATCCTTTTTATTGACAATGTAACACACAAACCACATGACTTATATTACAAGTAATGCATAGATTACCTTTCCTTTTCTATTACCCCTTTCAACATCTCTAATAATGGGAGGCATGCCTTCATGAAATTCACCACTCATTGTACTATATTAGGGAGACTTCTCTACAAGTGAGGTTTTGATGGTCTCTTCCTTAGATGCCTCACTAGTACTGAGACCCACTTCACCATTAAGGAAGTCCATGATGGGATTTGTGTGGACATTTCAATGGTAATGTATTTGCTAAATGTATCCTTTGACTCAATTATTATTGGCCAATACTCCATCAAGAGTATGTTTATTATGTTTGGTGTTACATCAAATGTCAACATCACACTAACCTCCTTCACATTCCAAGTCATGCATTATAATTTGCTAAAGACTTCTGGCCCTTCTCTCAATGGGGCTTGGATCTAATTAGGGAGATTAACCCTCATTCATCCCTCCATCATCATTCTATCATTACTACCACTAAATACCTCACCAAGTGTGTTGAGGCTATTCCTCTCATCTCCACTAAGGCTGATAAAATTGTTGACTTTATGAAACATCACATCATCTATCATTTTGGTGTCCCCCATAAAATTATAATGGATAACATCAAATCTTTCAAAAATAAGATTTTCCAAAGTCTATGTGATACATTCAGAATCAAATTAAGTTTTTCATCACCGTATTATCCATAAGTGAATGGATAGGCAAAATATTCTAACAAAACATTGACAAAAATTCCAATGAAGGTAGTAAATGATACAAGAAAGGATTGGCATACACACATTCCCTTTGATTTATGGGCTTACTACACTAGCATTTAAACCCATACGGGTGCTATGCCTTTTTCCTTGGTGTATGAGGTAGAGATTATTTTACCTCTTGAGGTCTAGATTCCTTCTCTTCACATTTCTCTAAAAGACATACTTACTAACAATGACTTTCATCAAGAACATTTGGCTCAATTCAATTTACTTGATGAGCACTATCTCATAGCCCTCAACCACCTCCAAATCTATCAAGAGTGTATCAAACTACTTATAACAAAAACCTCAAAGAGTGAGATTTGATATTAGAGATCTTGTCTTAAAATAAAATCAACATGTAATAAACATGGAGAAAATAAAATGGAGTAATTTTTCTCCTAATTGGCTTGGACCCTACACCATAACTCACAAATATGGCTCAAGAACTTATCGCTTGTCTTCTCTTGAAGGAAATTCAGAACCCTAGCCTTTAAATTAATTACACCTATGACCATTATTTTGTTAACTAAGTAACACTTCACCTTGTGTTTAACTTGAGCTCATCCATTGATTACCCCTATCACATTCATCTCCCTTCCTCTTAACCCTGCTCTTACACCATTAGTTAACTTATGAAGTGCTATGGTTTTGTCCGTGAAGTGGAAAACTCCTAAGCCTCTATAGACTTATCCATGACTAAAAAAATGGGATATGTAGACAAGTTATAGTCTCTTAGGTCATGATTATCAATGTAGATTGCTCCATTGAAGGATATCTATGTAGGTTCTCTTTGCTATTATCAATAGATTGCTCCCTTCAAGGACAACTATTTAAACTCAAAAATAAATGCTTAGACCACTCCCTTGAAGGATGGCTAGGTTAAGATTTGTTATCAAAGGGAACACAAATAATAATCTTCTTGTATTGATCAACTTCATATGATGTCAACACATACAAAATCCCATTTTAGGCTTCCTACATTGATCAACTTACACAACACAAAAAAGATTTAAGTCATGGACTTGCTTATAGAAGCTCTTGAGTCATCCATAGCAGGGGCATATCATCCCCACTTTGAAGGTTACAATACCCCACAACTTTCACTCATTTTACCCTTTTTCCCTCATACTCTTTCAAGGGAATTTGAATCACTTAACACAAGGTGAACACAATGCTTCTCTAACAAATAAAATGGTCTAATAATGCAAAGCATGAAAGAGGCTCATATTATTGAGCCTATTTATGTTATTATTATGGTATTTTCCACTACACAAGCATTCTACCTCTTTATTTTCCATCCAAATCACATGTTGATCTCTCTACTAAGATGAAAACTTCATATAAGCAATAAAAAAAACATCCTATCCATTTTAATCATACACCATCACAAATATGGAAAAATGCTAAGGTGAAGCTAACAAATCAACTATGCATATAGAATCACACATATGGGAAATGCTAGTATAACTCAAATAACATACTCAACATTAACATAACATTAAAATAATCATCTACATCAACATCATCATCACTATCGCAATAAATGCATCTCAAAATCACAATAAATATGCATCTCATATATATATATATATATACACACACACGCTAGACATATGTGTACATCAATAGATCATCACAATATCATCTCTCCCTCAAAATATAAATCTCTCATCTTCAGCTCATAGGATGATGTTTATATAACATATATAACAATAACAAACTCTAGCACTCAGGGTCCTTGAGGCTCTCCACATGGTCATGAAGAAGCATTGTCATCACCACTCTTCACCCATCTACATCTATGTGATCTAGAAGCTATTACATGTGTCACTGATCTATCCTACTCTCTAAACTCATAATACCTCTAAATTTATGGGAACTCCCTAATTTCCCTCTCATAATAAGAAATCTCATCAAGGGCAATATTACACCTCACTACAGATATTGTCTACAGTAGTCCTATTGCACCTACTAAAGGCCTAACCTATATTGGTCCCTATGGTGGAGGATGAGGAGTAACCTGACTTTCTACTCTCAAACTATCCCTCTCTATTGTTAGTGTAATAACCTATCCCTATAATACCCTAACCTAACATTGTAATGTTGCCACATGTCCCTATAAAACTAATACCTATGCCTAAATTATATCTTGAGCTTACACTACTACATCTTGATCTTGCACTACTACATCTTGTGCATGTATGACTACATTTCTCTCTCTCATCAACCCTTGTAAATATAGTGGTGGCCTCTTGACCTCAACTACAAGATGTAAACCTATCCACAAAGTAAGATATGCCACTATGCATCCTATATCTACTACACCCAACCTTGCTGGAAACTCCTCAAAATATGGCCAATCTATATCCTATAGCAAGGGTAGGGGTGACTCTATATCATCCCTCTTATATCAAGGGAAGGTAGGAGATACATCCTATAGTAATCTAAATAATCTTCTGACTCATTTCATGGGTACCATCTCCAGCTCATCGGCTCATCTCCTGATAACCCATAATGAGCTATGTAAGCCAACCAACTATTCTTATTACCCTCTAAATGTAGGGTATGTCAAGTAATGTCTCCACACAATATTTTTAGGGATCAATCCCTCTATCATGCACCTATAGTGATCAAAATCATGCACTATGCCATCTACTTGAGTCTGAGTCATACCATCTCTCCACCATTTGAAACTAATCCTAAAATAAACTATAATCATGGTAGGTAAACCCAATGGTCATGACACCATGATATACTCATATACCCAATAATGGAGTAAATGACTGACACATAAACTATATCATTGTCATAATCTCAACTCCCACATCTCTCTATATAACTATGCCAAAAATACTGGTCCCCATGCAAATACATTCCACTGCTCAACCATCTATGCCAAAAAACCTATCAATGCAATAGGAAACCTCCCACCATCTGCATCTAGTTTTGCATATGCTATAATCCCTATCATCATCAAGATGCTCAATTGGTGCTACTCCTCATCAGCAATGTATAGTGGCTCATAGGCAAAACTTGCTAAGTGATAGGTAGCCTCATTAACATATTATCCAAATAAAGCCACCATGTGAATATCATGATCCTCTCTCAAACATGAGAAGAGCTCCACACCCTATAGTAACAATCATAAAATCTTGTATACATCCTTCTAAGTCACTATCAACTCTTTGATCAGTAGATGGAAGGTGTTGGTGGTGTGATCCCATCTCTCAATCAATGCTATAATCAAACTCACATCTCATATGACTCTATAATATCATTTTACTCCCCCTAAACCTATGACTGCCATCTACTCCCACTCATTTTGGGTGACATCCCTCCTCATCTACATTAGCAACATTGGTAGGTGATCCTGTAACATCAACTCTAGCCTCACCTACATCTATACACACATAACTCAAGTCACATACTTTATAATATAACCTACCACTTCCCTTTTCCCTTCTCTCTAAGAGAACTACATTGGTTTGAGGCCCTCAATAAGGATATGTAGGTAGCACTCAACTGACATAGGGTCTTATGAGGTTAGCTCAACCATATTCCCACCTAACTATCTAACCTAATATCCCTTCTCTACCTTAGGATTCACTACCTCTCTCTCCACCCTAAGCCTAAATACGTATCACAACTCTAGGTCTCATGGCTTATATCCCTAAACTTTGAACCTATGACCTATATTTTAAGCCTTAGGTCCCCTAACCTATTTTAACCTATCCTTTTTTAATGACTTCCCCTAACATACTTTTAACCATACCTTAGCTTATTTTTCCTAGGCTCTAGGAAAACTACATTGGCTTAAGGCCCTCAACTTGGATATGTAGGTAACACTCAATCAACATGGATTCTTCTAAGGCTAGCTCAACCATTTGGCTAGTTGACTACTTTAATTAGGGACCCAAATTTACCTTTTTCCTATTTTGGGTTCTTTATAGTCACCAATGTTAGTTTTATATACTGAAATCGGTACTTAGTGTTAATTGATGTTGACAAAAACCTACTGACATTGACACCATGTCAACCAATGTTGATGGACCCCATAAATGTTAATGGCTGGGTCAACCCTAGGGCCAAATGACCCATCTCAAAACATTAGCTTTTAACTTAAAAACTTACCCCCAAATCCCTCCCAAATTAACCTAAACCTACCCCACCCCATTTCCTACCACCCTCAACACCTTTTTTTACCCAAACTTTAAATTTAGCCTATAAAATCATACTAACCAAATTAATTTCAAAATCAAATCAAAAAGGATCTTACCTCATCTCTTCATCTCCTCTGGGTTAGAATAACTAGATCTTATGGTGGTGTGCCTCTTTTTGGGTCCCCTCCTAGCTCTACCATCTCACTTGCACTTAGATCTCTTTTTCTCTTCAATCAAATGTTGAAAATGAGTTCTAGTGGGACATCAAACCTATTTTTATTAGGTTTGGTCACCCATCAATGTTAGTGTCATTCACCTAATCTATTGATGTTGACACTATTTACAATCAATTTCAACAACCTTTCCCTAAGCCACTGACATTGACATTATTTACTACTAACATCAATGACATCATTGACATTGGTACCCCTACATTAAAGTTTCCACCAATACCTATAATCCTTTAGAATCTACCCATAATCTGGGGCAATTTGGAGATCATGTATATCTCCTTGACCATAAAAACCAACCTAGAGATAACATATATCTCCCCAACCATGAAAACCACCCTTGGAGATCACATCAATATCCATCCATGATGACTTTGACAAGAGATCATGACTATCTCCTCAAATATTGACCCCTTTATACCAACCTTTCATTACTTATCTTGACTGCTTATGCTATTTTGCTATAGTTAGATATTGTACACACAAATGTATATTAAGTGTTTTGTATGGAAACTAAGCTCATCCTATCACTTATTACCTTTTATGTTTTACAAGGGCATTTCCTACCTCAAATACTTGGCACATATGGACCAATGAAGCTATAACTAGGATTATTTTGACCTTCTCAGCTATCACTTACAAGCTATTATTTAATTATTTCTATCTAAGTCCTCCTTCACCTTACCTTTTCTTAATTTTATCCACTATATCTCATAGTAGTATACATGTAAGAAGTGATACCACATTCTCCTCTACTCACCCAATTCACTTCTTATCAAATCGGTACTTGATTCTAGTTACTCCTCCATCAATTCTTACTTTGAGGGGGATACCTCATCCAATACCTAGAGCATATAACTCTTATTTTTGTATTGCAGCTTGTCAGTACAAATTACAAGATAGAAAGGGGCAAATGTAGACATGAAAAATACATCACACATCTGTGTAACTTCCTATGTCAAAACACCCTTGTTACCCTTTTCAATAATAATAATTAGCCTCCCTAACCCATGCTTTTACCCCTAACACATTTAATTAATTTAAAATATTTAATTAAGTTAATTAAAACACCTTATACCACCTTACCTGGCTACCTCATCCTAAGACTAATTCTTACTTGATGAGTCACCTCAAAACTTAGTCCCCTTATCTTAACTACCCATGACTTATTCTCACCTCAAAAATAAATGCCTAACCAACTACGTCCTTCTTAACCTCCTATTTCTATAATTTTGTAATAGATACCACACTTGGCATGAGAAATAATAAAAAATAAGCTAAAGATAGCAATTTTACCTATTATCATGCCTTTGATGTCAGTTAACCCATGGTTGATGTCAGTAGGATCACTAACGTCAGTTACATAAGCCAAACTCCAAACTAATGTTTAGGTAAGTAGAAATCAAGAATTTTCATTCTTATTTGCATAGAGGCTTTTGGCATTCAAATTTTAACATCTTGGCTTACTATTATCTTGCATAAGTCAATCTAGATCAAGAACTGAGCTCTTAAGAACCAACAACACCCACTTGTTTTCTCTATTCAAGACATTGGTTTGGCAAGCCTAATAGGATCCATCCATTTGACACTTATCATTCAGTTACCTCTGTAGCTACGTACATCACTTATTATATAAGTCTTTAAGTAAATACTTTGAAATCACTTTATATCTACTATTTATTACTTTACACATTCCTAAATGAACACTTGCGAAGGAGTTATAAAGCTTCCCCACTTATTTCCCCTTATTCTAACACACCAAACTTCTAACTAGATCCATCCAAACAATACTCTTTCTCTCTCATAACTCTCCCATAACCTTTCAGACCTAACCAAAACCATTTCTTAAACCTAGAAAAGCCTTTTTCAAGCTCCAAGGCAATTATATCCCCTATCGATATCAGCCAACTAACTGATCTCAATCACCTTCCTCACTGACCTTGATAGCCTAACTGATATCGGTCACACTTGCTAACCAACCTTGGTAGCTATCCAATGTTGAAAACTATGGATTTCTAATAACCCTTATAAGACCTACCCAAACAAATTCCAAATACAAACTAAATATACCACATGTACTTTGTTACTTTTTACTGCACTTAGGATGTGAATAACAGTAATATTATCTCTCATTTACTCTTTCTTTTCCTCTCTCTTGGTTATTTATTACTCCTTTATCTATAAAATGTGGACTATAATCTCTAAGGAATTTTGACACTTCCTAGAACAAGTGCATAGCTTGGCAGCCCACTCATATATCTACTAATAGACATTTTGTGGTAGTGTTTTCTTACTTACAGGTAGTCCTCCCCAGCCAAAGAGGAGTGCTCATAATGTCTGGATATAGCACACAAACCAATCTAGGTTCATTCTAATCACTTATCCCTATCTTTATTCTCTATTTATATATAGAATTGAAATAGACAAATTTTAGTGAAACATAAGGTCTTAGAACTATCACTCAATAACAAATGTTTATGTTTACAAGCCTAGTGTCACCAAAGTTCATGAGTTTGTGAGGTACCTATAATCAGGTTTTAGGTTACTTTTCTGATCAATGACTCACCTATAGGTGTTGATGGAGGATAATACCTTGCAATTAAACCCTTATTTATTCTCTTTGAAACAAAAATGTCCTTATCACCTCTATATAACCACTTTTCATGAATGATATGTGCTTGTTATGCCACTTTGGGATGCAAAGCTACTTAAGAGTTTAAAACTATAGAAGATAATGAAAAGTTACAATAAATAAATATGTGACTTTAAAGCCTATATTTTTCATGTTCCTCTATTCAAACACCTAATTAATTTTGTAAGGTTACACCCTTAGAATAGGGATACAAGATGGAAACATTTGACTTTATCAGAACTATATGATACATCATCATATATTAACACCAAAAGTGGTTGGAGTTTTATTTTGGAGCTTTTGGGGAACATGTCTGTAAACTTAGTTATTCAAAATGAACATGGTTTTTTGAGCCTACCTACTCCTTAATGACCTTAAATATGATTTACATGGTCTTTTCTAACTTCCCAAACTTCATGAAGGCTTTAAACACATAAATATCTTCCATAACCATGTTTAAACTCTTTGTGTAAGGTCACATGTAGGTGAACATCTTAGTATTCAAGGTAGTTAGGAAAAGACATAAACAATGTGCACATTATCTAAGATGTCAATTAGTCATATACCTTCATAAGGTGACAAATTAATGTTTACAACATTCAATGGCTTGAAACATGTTTAAATGCCTATTTCAATGTGATATCCATGGTATATGACTATGTATTTAGTTTGTATTATCTATCATAGTCCCTTATGTTCTATTTAGAGGGATTAGATTGATACATCATTTTAAAATAATGTTTTCATCAGCTTGAGACTCTTAATCTACTTTATATGAATGTTCTTAAACTTCAAGACACTTCACTTAGTTGACTATATATGGAATCATGTAAGAAGTATGATTGTGTGTCATTATTGACTAAAACTCTCGTTATGTTAATATTGAAGAGTAATATTAGAATAATATTGGGTCAATAAGACAATATAATAATGAAACACAACACCAAACTTTTCTTTGAAACCATATAGAGAAAGAAACCTTCTGTAGTTGGTGAAACTTGACTGCTAGTCCACTAGTGACATCAACTTTCAACTTGAACTATTTGACTCATGAAGTAAAATCCAAACATGAAAACCAATATGGAAAACATGAAATGAGTAATTCCACATCCTATATAATCAATTTCAATAATTGGATTGTAAGGACCTGCTCACACAAGAGGAAACCCTGTAGGGTATGGGGTTTAACATGTAAAATGAGATAGTTAACTTTTAAAGGATGGTTTATAAATTATAGGAATCCAATACTTGAAATCATACCATTAATGTGAATCTAACCAATTTTTATATCCACCACCAAGATAATTTTACATGTACGCCCTTCTACTGGTCATACCATCAAAATACTTGTTAACCAAGTTTGCTTTCCTAGTGGATCAATGGAGAATATAAATAGTTTTGGTACATATTTTATTCTTCAAAATTAGGCAAATAATGTAAATTAAGTTAGGTAAGCTAAAGGGTCACTTCATATTCTTTTCCCATGTGCCACATTCCTTTATAGGATGTACAATTGCCAAAACCTCCTTTTCTCACTTGTTTTATTGATTTCAGTTAACACATGTAAGTTTTTTATTTCAAAACTAAAATATCTGATAGTGACTAATGTGAGTGAATTGATAAGGATTTTATAAAAATATTACACCTTTTTAAACCATACCACTTCATTTATGACCCAAGTACGACCCCTTAAATGACATAGAATGACTTAGGTCTAGATTTAGCCATGACAAAGATTGACATTAAATGACATGAAATAAACCATGATACACCCTATAACATAATAATAGATCGTTATATCATTTTTTGGACTACAGGGGGTTGACCTATTTTTATTTGTGGTCAAAATAGTCAACATTTTTGGTGATTTCCCAAGGGTGGTATGCCTGCTATGCCAAGACCAGTAGCTTATTCCTATCCATTGGGATATGTATTCACCTATAAACTATATTGACACATAATTTTACTTTTGAACCACATAAAACACAAGGAAAATACACACAAAACAAGACACACCATATAAAAATACACATGTGTTCAACTAGAACACTTATGAAACACAACACAATTGAAAGAAACACACACACACACACACACCTATTCTAATATTTACAAAATCTCACTCTTAAGGTGAAAAAAATCTTAATATACTTAAAATATGGTAAAATATGGTTCCTCTTGCATCTTTTTCAATCCATGAAGGCAATATATCATGATAATCATGTTCATCATCAACCACTTGCATATATAGATGATCAAGAAGCACACCACCTCTATATCTTCTTAGGCCTGCAAGTGAACTAATTGGATTCTTCATTAATTATCTTTTTTTAATCTATAATATCCTTTATTAGATATATAATCCTATTGATCATCGCCATATCTGATATGCCTTCATCAACTATGGAATGGTAATGATAATATCTACCTCATCTTTACACTCTTCTAGATCAACATGTGCTTGATACATGGAGTCATAAAATTATTTTTCTTTATGTTATAATACCCATAAATGTGTCTCAAAAGTATATGTATATATTAAATATCCTTTAAGCACAAAATTCTCTACCTTGAATGCATGAAACCCCTCTAGGATTGCATACTTTTGAGCAATAGTGAGACTCTTACTTTGATACTTGATGAACCTTGCTTTCCCTTGCTCAATAGAACATTGGCATCATTATTGTTAGGATTATTATAAAATTTATTAGATATAGACTTCTTAGGATGGGAAATATTATTACTTAATAGATCAAATTCTTGGCTTATGGTATTAAACCTTAGCCATAAGTCATCTTCTTCTTCATAAGTGGCATCATCAAGGGTAACTTCATCAATAGTAGGTAGAAAGACATCATTGTTCCCACTATGGTGATCAATCATATTCTTCAATCCATCATAATCATATGTATGAATCAAATAGTTACTCTCAATATCTTGTGATAAATAATGATTGACACTTACCTCAACTCCTTTAAATGGTTATTCATGGATGCTATAAGTGCCAAGGGTAGTTTGCTTAAAGTATGCATAAAGATGATGCTTAGAATCATCTACACAATAATCATCTATCAAAAATTAATATATTCCCTCAAGTTTATAATCACCATCATCCACATTAGACTCCTCCTCATTGATCACACAATTCAAGTTAGAGATTGATTCAACATATGGCTCAATGTGAAACCTTGCAAGGGGTTAAGTTTTTATGGTCACCTTGGTTATATAGCTTATCCTATAGGCTAATAATTACCAATCAACTAATATATATCCACATATATTGTCCATAAATTCTCTTGAAAGGTAGATTTAAAAATGAGTAGGAAGGTCAATAACAACAATGTCTTCAACGATGGGAAAACTAGGATAGTCATATGTGAAGACCTTCAAGTTTTTTATCAACCCTATTATCTTAATAGGTATACCATTTATCTGAATCACTCATTTTATGTGGGGCTCATACTTTAGGCCCAAATTATCATCTACAACCTTGGGTAATACTGATGTAGAGGCTCTACTATCAAGTATGTAATTATGTACTAATTTGTCCCACACTATGAGAGTGAGGTAGAAGGGTGGAGGTTTCTCATCTTTAGTATATGGTTTAATAATAGTATTATGGGAGTTTTTAATATAAACATGACCATGAATATGACTTGAAGGTGAAGGACTAGTAAAGATAGTGGATAGTTATTTTATCAAGAGCTTCTTTTGGCCAAGCATATGGAGGATATCCCATAAGGAAATTGATGATTTGGAATTCTTCAAAGAGTCTACTATGTTTAAGCTATAAGTTATTACCTTATCTTGAGTTATTAGAGGTAAATAACTTATTAAAACTTTAAGAATTTGAATCATCTTGAGGAGTCCTTATCACATTCTGATTTTGAGAGGGTGTAGGAGTACTTGGGATTGTCATGCTTGTAGCCATGCTTTATTGCCTTATAGAAGGATTAGATAAAATTGTAGGCATTATATTATCAAATATTAAAGCTTCCTCTTGTATCTAGTGTTTTTTTAAATATAAATTCCTTGATTTAGTACAAAAGTGTCCTCAACTAGGAAGTTGGTAAAGCTTTCTTCATGAGGCTACTAATCTTCTCTCACTTGTATTAAGACCTCATCTCTCGCTAATAAGAGAGGAGTGAATCCTCCTTCAAAACTATGGATTCCTCTCCACCTTCATTAGAATCCATAAATTGGTATTTTTCCCAATCTTTACCTTTCTCCAAATTGCTATGCACTAATACCAACTCTCTTACAATGGTAGTGGAATTGGGATTGTACACATTAGTAAGTCTATTAAATTTGGGTTGCCCTTGACCTATTCCTCTCCCATATTGCTGACCATATAGTTTTTGATATGTATAGGGTTTTTTATTCAAACCTATTTTCATTATATATTGACTAAGCTCAACTTATAAGGTTTGAATCTTTGCATATGGATTAGGTTCATCTGCTTATTAGGAGCAACCCTAAGCTTAGCATTTGTATTAGGAACTTGAGAAATATTTGGAGAAATAGTTATTATATTAGGTAGTAGAGGCATGGACACAATGGGAGGAAAATTTCCTACTTTAATGAGACCATTATCATCTCTAATGGAAATTTCATATGCTTTAGGAAAAGTGAAACCACCCATGGATTGAATCATGATATCATATCAATACCAATGGCTCTCAAGTATGTAAGGAACACAAAGCTAGAAGGTTGTCTAATGGAAGGAGGAAATCTATACCAATTCTTTTGAAACCCTTCATTGAGGTCATGCATTATTTACTTTAGGGCTCTTTTGATCACATTAACATGATGTATGAGAGAATTATGGTCACTTTCATCTTCAAACCTTGAAGTTAGCCACACTCCAAATTCATCCCATGATGTGATTCATCCACTAAGAAAATTATTAGACCAATCACGTGATTCCCCTCTAAGGGGCATGGAAAGGAGTCTAATGGAAATATTATCTTCAATGACATTATGGAAACTAAAAAACTTGGAGATATTCCTGATGTGTTCACTAGGTATAGCATGAACTTCACCATTGAATTTGGGCACACTCTTTGTAACATTAGGAGGATGACATCATATTCATCAATATTAATTGTATTCTTAGTATTAAATTCATTAAAGGCATGTGGAATATCCATGATGGATTGGATTTATTCAAGTTTTTGCACTCTTTTGGCTAGTAAAATCTTCTTGGTCTTAAAGGGTAGATTAAGCTAAGGGTATTGAACTTTAAGAGGAAGTTCAGATTGAATAGGTGGATTTATAGGATTGGTAGCTCTACTATATGATGACCTAGTAAGGACCATGAAGTATGAGAACAAAAGTGTGATAAAATAATAGCCTTGAACCATACTTTACCTTGAATGGAGTCACCAAATTGTGAGTAGAACACAAATTTGTAGTTGATTTTTTCAAGACTAAAATTCACCTTGATAAGCTATCTTAAGGATAATGTGTCCCACCAAACATGATATAAATATTTTCACCAAATATTTAAAACTAGATAATATTGTTCAAGCCTTCTCCAAATTTGAGAAACATGTAAATACTTATATGTATGTGGGTTTACCTATAGTAAAAGTGGACCTTTAGGTTTAAGGGATAGCTCCCTAAATTTACCTTGAAATGCTTATCACCTAACTAACTAATTTCTTAAGGTAAAAGGGATAGAATCTTGCATGAAATAAAAAATAATTTAAGGGGGTGATACACCAAAAGTATTTCCACAAGACCATAATACTAATTTCACTAATAATCATGAGCTACAAACCAAATTCAAAGTCCTAAGACATTCTAACATAAATATTTCAACATAAAGGTGATATGCATGAGACAACATAATGTAAGTGAACCAGAGGGAGAATTTAACACTCTAAGAACAATTGTATACTTGAAAGTAGCTTAACACACTAGCTACACTCTGTATGACTTGTTATAATAGGAAATCTTACATAGATATGAGAGGATAAGGAGGAGTAAGGATAGAATATTATGACTTAACATCACCATACATCACTTCTCACACTTAGAAAAATATTCATGAAATATAAAACATATTTACATTTATTTTTCAAAGGTAAATTACAATGTCAAAACTAGTATGGCTTTACCATACATGGTGTGGTATTAGTCTACAAGAGCCAAAAAGGCTATTACTTATAGAATTTGAGAGAGGAGAGAAGAGAATGAAGTACAAGAGTCACTAAAACATGTGTCAAGATGAGAAAAGGAGTTACATATTCATGATAATATAATATATAACAAAACATGCAATGTATCATAGGTCAAATATCCCTCAAAGTATGAAACTCCTAAAATGTGGCATATGACTCTTCATTTACTTGTCTAAAAATTGACTTCATCATTTTGACTCCTTGGAACACTCAAAAATAGACTGGGTATAGATGAGGTTATTTATATAAGAGAGATAGGTTATAAATAATCCCAAACATGCATTGGAGGTGTCCCTAATCATTAGGATTCTTTTAGACATGAATTATCAATGTCGATAGTCACAATAACTCTTCTTTAACTCACCTCTCACACTTGGCACCAATGCTACCTTTAGTTTTCAAATAAAATACATATAGAGGATTTTATGACACTTTTCAAGATCCATCATGGCTTTATATTCATCATATAGACATTAAAAGTCCTCCCACTTAGAATTTTCACCTTCTCACTTGCTTATTCACTATAATGGTTTTGACTAGATAAGATGAAGGTACTTATGAGATTTTATAAATAAATAAATGAGTATGGGAGGGTTTATTAGGTATTATTATTCCTCTCAAAGTGAGTTTCATTTTTTGGAACCCTTCCATACTTAAAAACATAAAATAATACCAAGAAAATCCATTTTCTACCCTGTCTGTATAAGTAAGCTAAAATCTAAATGGGTGGGAAATAGCCCTAGAGATTCCTATGAAAGATCAAGTCACTTTCATGCTCATTATATCCCTCCTCAATGCCTATATTTCTTAATTTTTAATCATTGGGTCACTACCAAGGGTTTTGGAGGGTTTAAAGACATTTTGGCCCTTAAGGATTGTTCATATAATCTTGACATCCAATCTTATGCAAATTCCATTAAATCATTGTTATGGATCTTATCCAACTTGTCTTAGATCCTTGATATCCCATAATGAGTGTCGATATAAGTGCAAACATTCAAAGTTATATTTTTATGTTCCTTTCTTCATTTTATGTAGGCTTGAGTTGATTTAAGCCAAAATATGGATTCTGTATCATCTATTATACTTCCCAAAAGCTCAAACACACCTTAAAACTCCCAAATAAGGTATCTCAATGCTTTTTAATTCTCTTCTAGTTTCAAAATTTATAGAATACCCCCTTGAGGGCTTTAGTCTTAGACTAAGCCTAATAGGTCTACCTATATACCTACAGGTTTGGGCCACCTTGCTTTAACTAAGACACTTGTGAGGCCATTATCATGTTGGTTCTTATTGTGTGTCTTGTGTGAGTTTGAAATATTTTGAAGGAATATAATTTCTAGATTGAGCAAAAGAATGATTTCATATTCAAATGGAAGGAGAAAGTTACTGGTCCATTAGCATTATAGGCATGCTACCCCTATGAATCACTAGGAATGTTGACTGAATTTGAACCCAAGTCAAATTTAGGTTACCCCTTATAGGTTAAAACTTCATATAAGTTATACTTTTTTCATGGTCTCTAGTGGTCCTAATTTATTCCATGTGGTCATATTTGTCCTTGTCTAGCATTGTCTATGTTCTAGTTTTAAGTTCACTTGTCTAGTCATATGGTCAAGTACAAGGTCTTGTATAGTCAAACTTGGTGAAAGGTATAATTTAGTCTAGAATCATTATAAAATGTTATTTGGACATCATTTAATGGCATATTATCATGCACTAACCTTTGTTTGATTCTCACTTTCAAAAAATCACATTTTGGCCATTTTTGGCCCATGTAAGAGAGGTGGGTGTGCCATTTCAAGAGAACATTTAAAAAGGATTAAAAACATCCTTAATGTTAGAGGTTGTTCATAGAATGTTTAGGGCTAGTTGGATTCTGATGGAATCTACATTTCAACTCTTAATCTTGGAAAAAGGGTACTTTTTAAGCACTTGTATGGCCTTACAAGATATATTTTTCTTTTTAAATGGTTTGGAAGTGACCCTTATGATTTATTAGACAATTTTATAGCTTTAGACCAAGTTTTAGTTATAAATGCCCATCCAAACACTTTTTTTCTTCCATCATTACCTTCACAGGCTTAGGAAGGCAAATTTGCATTGAATGTTATAGCAGAGAGAGAGAGAGAGAGAGAGAGAGAGAGAGAGGTGTCCAAGAAATATTTAAATAAGTGGAAATTATTTTCATAATGGTGTCCTCTTATTTATGAACAATTGCTAAGAGTAATAGCAGGTCACTATGGCCTATCCATCTAAGAGGCATTTGTTCTTGCACATGTTTTAATAGATAATAAATCAATGGAGATAATTGATTTTAAGGGTGATTTTTATAGGCCTTTTATCTCATTTTAATTATGGTTTCATCATCTAATTCATCTCTATGAGCTGCTTTTATTTCGAGGATTAATGTCTTGATGTATAAGTTTTCTAGTGAATTTTGTTGTAAGTCTTTATTTTATCTTCATGGTAGTGATTCCCATAGGTTTATAATGATTAATTTTTCATGTAAACTACTTTAGTTTCATGGATTCATTGTTATTTTGTCTCATATTTGTTTAGTCCATCTTCTTCAAGTGTGTTGCTCTTGAGAGACATAATCTATGTTTAAAAAAATATAATGGAGGTTTGAGTGCCAATTTTGGCTCAAATTCTAGTGATACATTATGGCATATGGTATTTAATTACTATAAATTTATAAATTTTATGATAAGAGACCATACACATACTCTCCAATAAAATTCATAGTTGTTTTCTTCATAGATATGTTGTACAGACTACAGCACATATAGAATATGTTTATTGCTCACAGAAAGGCCTGATGTATCTCTTAAAATCTTAATATATCCTTGAATACCTCTTTATTATCATCCAATAAGTTACTTAAGTTGGATAGATGCTCTTGTTTCAACTCACAGACCCCATGCATTAATATATTATGTTTGCAGTCTGTACAGGACTATATGATGAGTTGAATAATGAGAATCATGGTTATAACAATTTTTAGAGCATTGAGAGAGTTACAAGGATAATATATAGTGGTTTTGGTGATGATAGGTTTAGGAATTCAAAAAATGGCTCTTTGTAGACTAAGCAATCCATAGTGACCTATAAGCCCTAAGCCTATAAGGCCACATTTTAGAATAAAAGATAAAGAATCAATCAATGCTAGAATGAGTTTAGATAGTGGCAACCAATCTCAAGTAGCTGAAATAGTGTCAAAAACCTTGAATAAACCACTAGGTCACATGGGCATTCAAGGGAATCAAGGAGACGATTTGACAATCTACCTAATCACCTACTAGACTATACGATACTATGTATAGTGGAGTAAGTAAAGGGTGATTTGTAAACACTCCTAAAGTTTTTATAGACATTATAACACATAATAGGCCTTATGTATCTCTCTAACATCATGGAATTGAAAATAGTGAGGTTCTACAGTCACTACATATAGTCAATAACCTATAAGTAGGGAATTATTTTGAAAGGTGTTTTAGAAAACTTAAATAAAATTTAATCCAAGTTCAAAAAAACTAATAGATCCATGTGATGTATAAGTGAGGACTAGGTTTCAAGGTATGTAGTCATAATGCATGAAGAGAACCTACATAATGCAAGGCAATGGAAATTTGGTTCAAACTTGAAGTAAAAGAGAAAAGGTTTGAGAGAGGCTCTAAACCTATTTTGGGACCTCAAACCGAGTTCATAACCTATTCGAGAAGGTTAGTGGTGAGAAGGAGAGACCTAAACACAAGAAAATATAGTCAAGAGACCCTTTCAAAACACCTACATGCCTCTTTAAAGGTCCAACAAAGTTTCAAGCCTATAGGGGAATATAGAGGATGTTTGAAAGATGTATGAGAATCCATCTAAGACTAAAAAAAATTCATATACCATTGAGGAGGTTAACACCATAAAGGCGAGGTCTAAACTCACATAATACACAGTGAAATTATCCTTTAGAGGCATCTGTAGGATTGGATTAAAAATCTAGTTAGTCAAAAATTAGTCAATAAATCCATGAAAAATGCATAAAGAACTTAATAAATTAGGCTAAACCATTCCAACATAGTTTAAAAATGATAATGAAGGATGAATGAAATAAAACAACACCAATTACCTTTCCAAGTGATTCCACCATCCAAGAGTGACTCCAAGTGTGTTTTTCACCTTGATTTAGTGTTCTTATATTTGTCAATAATGGATGCCAATCTCCTCCATTGTCTCAAGATCACTATGCATAACCTAGGCTCAAGATAGGAAATATAATATATGCCTATCAAATTAATATTTTAAATATGACACAATGATTAACACAAAGAAATATTGTGGAAATAATTCTGCATTATAAGTTTACAATAATTTAGCTTAAAAATGATGTTTTATACCCTTTTATTTATAGATTTTGCAAATGGGTTAGGATCAACCATGACCATCCATCTCAAGATTGAGATGTGTGGCCATGAATTAATCTAATATTTGTAATTAAATCCATAAATATCCTCATAATAACTTGGGAGTAAGGGGCATTAATTAGGTAGGGGTGCCCATAAACCTAATATTTATTGTATTTATGACTTATGGATGCCACCCCATAGATCATGTCACTAGGTGATGAAGATATTGAAAATCAATTTACAATAATGAAATAATCAATAGCCTCCATGGAAAATCCACTTAATCTCTTGATTTGAATTAATTAGATTAAACAAGATTAATTAGTTTTAGTACAATTCTTTAGAAATTGGTGCTCAATTAATCAAAATAGTCAAAAATTCACATTATTGGGTTATAATTTGACTTGGGAAGTTGGAAGGCAATGTTAGATGAATATGAATCACATTTTCATTTAGGATGTTTCCAGCATAAAATAATAAAAGTAGATGCTTTGTACTAATAAATTAGAACAAAAAAGTGATCCAGAGTACATAACGCAAAATCATCCTTTTGAATCGAAATGAATTAATCAAAGTTAGGAAATATTTAAAATGAATTTCCATATTTAGGGATACATTAGCCTAAATTAGCACTTGTATATGACAAGATCAAACCATTTAGTGTATTTTTAGTGATTTTGGCTTAAATTATGCAATTGAGTTCAAATCAAAGAAAATTGACAATTTCAACACAAATGTTGTTAGGAATTGGATGTCTACATTTTCCCCCTATTTGATAAGGTGTAGAGAAATATTTAGGTTAAGCAATGTATTTTAAAATAAAAGAGCCATCAAGAAGAAATTATAAATGACCCATGATACCCCCTAGAGAGGACATACTAGGATGAAAGAGAAGGATGGACTCTTGAAAAGAGAGGGAAAGTGATAGATTAACCTATGAAATAGATCACATCTAAACAAGATAATTATTGCATGTGTGGTTACCATCAATGATAAAAATATAATTAGAAGTATAATGGGCCCTAAGATGGGGGGAATGGGAATGATTAAATCAAAACATATAAGTGACATACTTTGACTGCAACTAATTTGAAAGTGAAAGTTATGCACTTATGACATTGGTTAATCTCGAGACAAGATGCACACTAAAATATTGTCATCATGGGCAAAAGTGTGGAGAGCTTAGAATTATAGTAAAAAGATAATGTGATTTTTAAAAAGATGATAATAATAAGTGCCCCAATAGATAATATTTGATCATGATAAGACAGTTCTACCCCAATAGGGCTAATTTTCATCATTGATAAAAAATAAATAATGACTTTCCCCTATAGGGATAATTTAGATTTGTTAACCAATTCAAATCTTAGGCCCCAACATGGGTAAATTGGCAAGTAATTAACTCAAGGATTTAACCTAAAACATAGGTTAAAGTGAGTGGTTTTAAACATAAATGCAATGGTATAATGTCTATGAAATCCATAAAACCATGCATACAAAGATTCACATAGTGATGAAAGAGATGAAAATAAGAATAAAGATGGTTAATTTGGCCTTAATAGAAATTGAGCACTACCTACATAGTTTAAATGGACCTTAAGTCAATGCAATTCACCCAAAATTGGGAGAGAATGGAATGAGGGATGATGAAAACTAACTAAACATTGATTAGACTCATTATGTATGCTAAGAGATGCACATCTAAGAATATATTTATGTGATAAACCTATTGATCCTAGTCTATGCATAGTGATCTATAGATCTATTCATTACAGTTGTGTTGACGTTAAGACTTGAATCTAGAGCACAAAGTTATTGTTATAAAAAAATAAATTAGGCATCATAAGTATGAAGAACTTATAATGACATTGCCTTTCAAGTGTATGGAGTTGATTCAAATTTAAATACCTATAACTAAGGATAATGGTAAAATAATGACCAAAACCAAAGTTACAACTATTTACTTTTAAATAAAAAAGCAAAGAAAAAGAAAAATATAAACATAAATAAACCTAACTTAAATCAAGATATGAACAATCAGGATTCAAGTAGGAACAATCATGTTTAAAAACAAAACAAGAACAACTTATTAACATGAGATCAAGATATAAAGATTCAAAATCTATGTGGACCATTAAGATCTTTTTGAAAACAAAAGAGAAGATAAAAAAATGAAAGGAGAAAAGGAGGATAAATTAATGAGGAGGCAAGATAGAATTAAAAAAAACAATAATTAAACACAATAAAACACCAAGAAAACTTAAATAAACACACACAAACTAAAACCAAGTTAGTGCAGTTTAAACACAATTATTCATGTACATGAGGGAGAGGCGTTACTTTCCACCATAATGTAACAAATAACAAGGACACAAAAGTTGTTCTCTAGGTAAATAGGAATAATGGTATCAAAAATGGGGGAAGAGAAGAAAAGGAAGGGTTTGGCTGAGATAAATATAGATGTATAATACAATTGGATGCTACCTACATATTTCCATAGACACATGTTCTGAATTGAGCTTCAATCCAGATGTAGTTCTCCCAGGAAGTAGGATAGAAGACATGATGATGATCAAAAACATATGATTAATGTTGTATAATAAAAGGTAAGACTTGAAAAATGAGATTAGTCTTGACAAATGGCAAGTTGGTAAGATGAGATGAGAATGATCTTGTAAAATGGTAGGTGTGTGGGACAAGATGACTTACACAGTGGAAAGTTAGTAGCAATTAATTTTCTTGAAAAATAGTAAAAGCGTGGCATGGTGGGACAAGAATGTAAAAAATGTACAAAATTATAAGATAATGTTTTTGTTCTTTTTTTAATCATTTTCTAATTTTTTTGGGATAAAATATGTACAAAGGGGAATCAACTAGTTAAAGAGATGCTCATTCGAGATTAGAAGTTCTAATAAATAGCTAAGCTAGATGTAATGACCCATGCTCATAAATTGGTGAGATTTAAGATCCTAAAAATATGAAAATGTTCACCAAATATCATAAAATAATGATGGAATAGTGTGCAACACAAAATCAATATAAATAACCATGTAATAGGTAAAGATCCTAAGCTGAAAAGATGTCCTTGTTCACTTGTCTAAATAATAAGCTATGAAATACTATTCTAGATGAGATTATTTGTATAATTAGAGTTTAAGGTGTTCATAATGTTGATGAGAAATAATTATGATCATAATTTGTTGAGGTACAAGAGTGTTTAGGTTACAACAATCCCAAGACATAACAAAGAATATGGTTCTCAAAGAGAATGGTCCAAAGAATAGGGTCCAATTGATGGAAAGTCTAGGGTGGTATAAAGAATGAGGTTCTCAAGGAAAAGGGTCTAAATAATATGGTTATCAAAGAGAATGGTACAGGGTAGGATAAAATGTGTTCAAAGTACCAATGGTCAAAAATCTTTCAATATCTAGAGTTATGAAAGTAAAATGGCCCATGTGAGAGTGATCTAGGGTAATATAAAATGGTAAGATAAATTACTTCAAAACAAGTTTCCCATAAGTAAAGGGTATTATATAAAATGGTTTGAATTCTTTTATGCATATAACCTTTTAAGGTTCATAATGTTCATGAGATCTAGAAATTCACCATTCAGAGTGGCCAGTCGATATGTCTTTGATCCATAGTTTACCATGATAACATATGGTCCCAACTAATTAGGTTGAAACTTACCTTTATTTTTGTGTTATTTTGGTTCTCTTTCAATAAAAAGTAACCAATATAAAAATATTGATGGATAATTCACTTTTTTTAGCTTCTCCACAATCTTTTCTAATAGGCTTGAAAGTTTTTTAGGGTAACCAAATACTTATCATCAAGAAGCTCTAGCTCTTTCAACCTTGAGACTCTATTTTCCTCATCATATTCAATATGTTCCAATGATACTTATAATGATGGCATCTTTATCTCAATAGTGATAATATATTTTATTCCATAAACAAGGGAATATAGAGTGGTTCTTATTGGGGTTTGATGACTAGTTCTATAAGCCTAGAGGGCAGGAACAATTTGTAATGCAAGTTATGGCCAATGTCATTAGCAATCTTCTTTAAAATGGCTATAATGGTCTTTTTGATGCCTCAGCTTATTGATTTCCTTGTGTATTATATGGAGTTGATTTATTCTTCTTGATCTTGAATTTTTCACAAAGAGCTTTTACATCTTGGTTTACAAAGGATCTACCATTATCAGAAGGTGAGTTGGGATGCCATATCAACAAATGATATAGTAATGAATGAATTTGGCTATCTAATTCCTAGTGCATAAATGAGAGGAATGGATTTAATGTATTTAGTAAAATACTTGGTAGAAGTCAATATATGCTTATGTCCATCTAAAGATGTTGGGCTTATTTTCCCAATGAGATTGAGGCCCCATGTTGAGAATGATCATAGTATTGTGATCAGTTGTAGTGGTAAATAAGGTGCTTATATTAAATTTACATGTTACTAAGAAGGAACATACTTCCTTACATAATTTTAGGCATTGATATTTATTATTGGCCAATAATAACCTATTTTGAGGAGCTTTTTTTCTAAGACTACACCATTGGTGTGGGCCCCACACATTCCTTCATGAACCTCCCTCAGTGCTAGCTTAGATTCTCTTGAAGATAAATAATGAAGAAGTATTCCATTAATGCCTTTATGATAAATCATGTCTCCAAAGAGGATATAACATATAAATGATGAAGGAAGAGTTCTTTTTGTTATTGGATAGGTTGGCTAGAAAAACATGATCGTGAAAATAGTTATAAAAATATTATAAACATGGTAATTTAGGTGGGGGATTGGGACCATTAATGGTGCATACCCTTTCTAAATCTAGTATAATATGTGTAGGATAAAGAATATTCTCAATTAAAAACTGGTATTCTTTGGCACTACCATCGATCTATATCATGGAACCAATCATTACCATTGTGTTGGTTGATCTATTGTTGGCCCTTAGAGCTTGTTCAAACTATAGAGATTTTAAATGACCTTTGAGATTTTATCAAAAATTTATTTGTAAGGAATAATATTATCATCTTTGGTTTGATAATTATCAGTGGTTTGATTGATGATTAATTTTGAAGCATAATACACCTTTAAACTTTGAATAACCCAATGTATGGCAAGATGAATCCCTACAATCAATGCCTCATACTCAGTCGTATTGTTCATACAATGAAATTATATATGAAATGCTTTGGGAATCAAATCCTTATAAGGTGTAATTAATAATATGCTATCTCTAGATCTAGAGGATGTAAAGGAGCCATCAAAATATATCTTTCATTATTCAATTTCCTATGATGCTTGTTATATTACACAAATATAATCATCTAAAAATAAAAAATTTGAGTAGTTGAGTATTGTAGAGTAAAAAAATACTCTACGTTTCATTCTAATTTTTAGTTGTGCACTACAAAATTTTGTCCCCGCACACTTTAGTTTGAGATGGCAAAGTTTTGACTCAGAGCTCAGGCTTGATTTTCTTTTTGTTCAATTTTGTCTAAGTGTCAAAGTCAAGCGGAAGCTGCCAAGTGTCATCGATCAAGGAACCTTTCATAATTTCTATAAGTTGGTTGGGATGTACCATGTATCTCATAGTAACTTAGTAGAACGTGACAAGTGTCGACATCCATGTTTCATATTAGCATCTATGTTTCAAATCTCTTTTAAGTAAAAGGTTTCAACAAGCTAAGTATCAGGATTAGGTGGAGGGCGCCAAGTGGTAATCGTAGAAGGTTTCAATTTGCTTTTCTAAAAGCGATGGAAGATGCCACGTATCTTAGTTGAAGAGAGTGGAAGCCACCACGTGTCAACCTTCGAATTTTCTTCATTTTGTTTCACTGATATAGTAAAGACTATGGTGGGTCTTAGGTTTTGATTTTAAAGCAAGTAGAAGCTGCCAAGTGTCATTATCCATGTAAATATGAAATGAGGCCTAATTGTTTCTATAATATAAATAGAGTGATGTGGAGACTAGCATGTGTCACCTTCCATAGGTTTATCAAAAGGTGGTTAAAAGTAGCAGAGATCACCACATATCCCTAGTTAAGCAAAGTAGAGATTACCACGTGTCCTTTATTGAGGCAAGCAAAAATTGCCACTTGTTCTTATGCCCTTTTTAAAGTTGCTCAGGTGAGAAATGTTGTAGGTCTTATTTTCTATTAAGTTGTTAAATTTTTAAATAAGTAGATTGTGATAGGTGTCAAAGGCAGAACATTCCTAAACAAAGACATAAAAAGAGTATAAGTTACGCAGAATGTGCCGTGTGTCTTCAGTAAGTGCTGTGAAACATGTCAAGTGTCATTTTCTAGTGCATCCTAAATAAAGAGAAGGTTTTTAAGAAGAAAAGGGAAATCAGCCAAGTGTCCTCTCCCATTTGAAAGTAGGAAGCATCCTAAGTATCTACTTTAGCTAATGAATTGCAGAAAGACAAAGCATTTTAAAATCTAAGAAATATCTTCTGTTAGACACTTCCAGTTCAGTTAGCTTTTAGTTTGACCATTAGATTGGGAACACATAGACAATCTAGAGTGAATAAGATGCTATACAAAGGGGTGTAGAGATCACCAGAAAGCATCATCATATAATTAGAGAGAATTTTTTGAGAGAATTATTGTTAAGAGTTTTAGATTTTCTAGAGCTATGATTAGGAATATAATTTGCCTTTGTTCTATGTTCTTAAGTTGGAAAGTGTATGTAACTATGCATGTTTATGTGCCTCTTATGTGACTGGAGAATTAATAAGAAGATTGAGTCATGTGCCTTTGTTGATATTTTCTGTCACTGAAAAAGTAGTCTAAGCTATGAGCCTCTATTTCTATTGTTTTCATCTTTTACATTGATCATGCCTTGTTTGATCTTAAATGTAATTGAATCTTACATATAGTTTCACTATGCTCAAAATTAAGGGTCAAATCACATTCAAGCACATCACCATAGTTAGATTTTCTTTCTTTGCATTTGTGTTTATGTTAAAATTCCTATCTCTTTTCCCAGTATATGCTTGATATAAAGAAGAGACCAGCTTCTTAAAAATCTATAGGTTATTTCAAGTTGCAAGTCCCACATTCTTGAAACTTTCCATTGTTGATGTTACAAACAAAGCACAATTTTAATCATCAATAGTTTTTGACACACTCGGTGGAACACTATATTGAAGTTTCTTTCAAGATAGTATGAACTAGAGAGTTATGAGGAGTTAGAGCTACGAATCAATAACCAGATCTTAGTCTGCTATAAATCTAGGTATTCTTTTGCCACCATTGGTAACTAGTCCTAGAAGAAGAGTCAACCAATTTATACCAATACCAAGAGTAAATATGGGATCCCCTATAGCCCCAAGAAATTATGCAAGTTGTAACACTGGTAGTCCTTTGATTCTCCCAATACCACCAACCACTTAGGACCCTATCCCAGTGAATGCCCTGAATTCTCTACCCAAATTCAGTGGGCAAGACTTAAAAACACTTGAAGAACATCTGTAGGATGTATTAGATGTCTATGTTATACATGTTGTCACATAGCAAAATGTGGCCATAAGATTATTAGCAACTTCTTTTAAAGGGAAAGATCTAGAATGGTACCGGTCCTTGACCCCAAATACCATATCTACATGGGATCAGCTCGGAGATCTTTTCTTTAAAAGATTCAAAGAGAAGGGTGATAAGTCTTCTTTATTACATCAATTAATTACCATCCAAAGGGCACCATAAGAAGTGATGACTGACTTCAATTTCAGATTTCAAAAGACTTGGGAAAGAATCCCTATTATAGCTAGACCATTGCCAGGTATGGCGATAGTGTTTTATCTTAAGGCTTTAAATTTAGACATATCTATTATGATTCAGTCACTTAGAGGTCAGACTCTGCTAGAGGCTTATGACTATGCAGTCAGAGCTGAAAATAATTTGATAGATGCTGGAAAGTTACCTCTAAGACCTCCCATGCCCATGTTTCTAGAGATTTCCTTGCCATTACCTCAAGAAGCCCCTAAATCCATAACCCCACTTGTGTCTATGTACACATATCCTCAACCACCTGCTAAAGAAATTGTCCTTGCCCAGTCATCTGAGCTGGATGATATCAAGAATATCTTAAGGATATTTTCTAATGAGTTGATTAATATGAAAAGACAAAAGAATACTTATACTAAACCCCAATGTCAAGGCTATCAAGGAAATAGATTTACATCATAGCCAAACCAATATCAAGGTCCTTAAAGGCAAAATAACCCTCAGCTAGTAAACCAATTAGTTGTAGTCCCTACACCCTCACAGACTATTCCTCCCAATTCAAATAAGGAGATTATTTTAGGGGAAAATAATTATGTAGATGGTACCAATGCTTGGTGTTTCCATTTTAATAATGCTCATATGCCTAGATATTGTCCCATGGGTAATCTACAACAAAAGGTGGTAGAGAAAAGAAGAATGGATGGAGAATTTACAAGTACTAGTGACAATCAAGTCTACCAATCTTTTGGTATGCAAAATTTAGTCTTAATGGCTCAGGTGCAAGGAATGTATTTGTAACAAAAAGAAGAAGTATCCCCAGAACATGCTTTGTTCTCATGGGTTGAAGATGAAGAATCAGTTTTCTTGAATGAAGCTTCCACTTCCAAGAAACCAGTGGCGCAATCAGACTATTATACTAGATCAAAGAGAAGGATGGTAGAACAACCTAAAGTTGTAAATGGTCAAGTCATGGAGAATCCTCCATTTCAAGGACAAAGAAACATAATTGTCAGACAAGAAGTGCCTTAGCTAGTGCAAAATCAAGTGATTCCTGCACAAATTCAAGAAAAAACAAGATATCCTTATTTTCAAAGAACTCAAACTCTAGGACCAATAAATGTGGTGGATCAATTAAATAAGACTCTAGCACAAGTATCAATATGGGATATATTAGCTATTCCTAAATATAAGACACTACTACAAGAAGCTCTAGAAGGCCAAGCAGTGCCCAAATGTACTATTATCAAAGGACTTGCTAAAAAAGAAAAGCTCAAAGACACAGTTCATCTGCAAACAACAACCCTAGTGAACAATGCACTAGAGGTAAGCAAATCCAAACCAGATCCCTTTTATTTAACTTTGATAGTTGGCAAGAAACTGCTACATAATGCAATGATAGATTCAGGGGCTAGTACTATAGTAATGCCTAAGTAGATAGCTGATGCTTTAAAAATAAAATATGAACCACTCACTAAAATAGTCATGCAACTAGATGGCAAAGCACTACAAACAATAGGGAGAATTAAACAACTCCCATTACAATTATATACTTGTCCCAATATAATTGTAAATCAAGATGTAGTAGTTATAGATATACCTCCTGTATTTGGCCTATGCTTATCTAGAGACTTTACAACCAAAAAAGGAGGATATATGTCCCTTGATTGGTCTCACCTCATCCTAAGAACCAAATATGGTTCAAAGATGAAGATATTATCTGAGTCACTATATAAGGATCAAATCACCAATGAACCAACCACAAAGTTAGAGGTAGTTCATGCTATGATGAATAAAGAAGAAAGGGTTTTTGTTGAGGAGTTAGGTGAATGGACTAAACATGATCAAGAAGAGGAAAATGATCATTTATTAGCTATGATGTAAAGTGACCCATATGGAAATTATGACTCCATTGGTCTGGGTACTTACATAATATTTGATGAAGATCATAAAATCCCAAACATTTTAAAGGAAGAAAAGTCAAAAGATACCTCTTCTATTAAACCTTGGGTCTCTCAACATGAATTCTATATTCTGAGTGAGAAGTCACGAGTGTATGCCTTAATCTCTGATGAAGAAAAGATAATTTTTGACTTTCTTCTTACTTTTCAAGATGATGTGGAGGAGCATGGACATTTCCTTGATCATGATTTGAATGACTTATTTGAAATCATTGGTTCAAGTTATACTAGTTTTCAAGGAGGCTGTGAGCTAGTTGAAAATGAACAAGACAACATTAAGACTCAATTACATATGCAAAATTACTGCAAACTTTTAGAATTATCCTCTCAAGAGGTTGGTAATTTTGAAGTCATTAAAGAGGATGATCATGAAATAGAACCTAAGTTTGAGGTAGAAGGAGATAAGCAAATAAATGATATATATCAAAGGGTTTTTGTTGATGAGAAAATAGTCATTAATTTCTTGATAAGACATGCCAATATCAAGAACTAGCATTCGACGAGCTTCCAAGAACAAGAAGAGTTTATATATGTTGGAATCATGTTTGACTCAGACTCACTCAAATGTAGGCCAATCAATGTGGCATACAAAGAGAGCAAGTCACCAGAGCTACATCCAATTCAACCACTTGTCTGGAAACATAAGTCATCTTGTCATGAAGGAGACTTTAGAAATTCTTCTTCTGATCTAGGAGGGAGACAAAGATACTTGGTTAATGTATTATAGTTAGATAGTTTTCCCTTTCTATATTGCTTTGTTTTCCCACTTTACTTTTAAATAAGTGTTCTTTGAACACATAGTCAGTAGCTTAGAGTTTTTTAAATTTTTCAAAATTTCTTCATACATTGAATATCTCCCAAATCTTTAGAAATCCCCAAGGCACCTTGCTCTGCCACTTGCATAATGTGTCTATCTCGCTATCCCATAAGGATTTAGCAAGATTTGCAAATGGTTATCTGATTTTAATGCCATTTTGAGACTTGATAGGTCAATAAATACCTCTTAGCAAGAGTTAAATCTTACATTTTCTCAAACATTCTTACATCTGTGAGAAAATATCTTGCTACTTGCATTTTTAGTTCTTAGTATCTTGCTTTAGCAAAAGTGTTTCTATTTTGCAAAAGTTCATACTAGTTATCACAAAATAGATATGGAGATGGAGGGAGCACAATCTTCACAAAAAAGAGCTGGGATGTATGAATCCCTTGATAAGTTTCTTATGAGTAAGTATATGCTTCAGCTCCCACACAACCATTGAAGACCTATCCATGGACCAAAATCCCTGAAGTTGGTTAAGCAAGTGACCTAGTAAAGATAAAAGATTATGCAAATGGATATTGGAGTTGTTGCTAGAATCCAGATAATGTGAGTGTAATAGAGATGTGATCACATGAGTTGAAGCAAGTGCACACCACATAGATGCTAAAGCAATTTGAAAATAACACAAGAAGATAAGTTGCAGAGGACAAAATGGAGAAAACCAAAATCTAATTAACATGAGATGGCCAAAGTGAAGAATACATATAGGAGAGTACGTAAGTAACTCCTCCACAAAAGGTGGACAAGGCACCCCAAGAATAGACTGTAACTCCTCCATGAAAGATGGTGACAAGGTGCTAAGAATAGAGAAGTAACTCCCATCAAGGGACTTACTTATGAAATTCTTATGACACCTATGACACATCTATGACACAAACCTCCACATATGCTAGCCTATCCCACAAATATAGGAAAACTCCATGTATGCACAAGAAATACAATTTCCCTAATTAATAAATAGGGAAAAATAAAAACATACAATAATACCCCCCCATAAGTGTAGCTTAGGTGAGTAGTGTGGAAATATAATATGGGTCCCAACAACTAGGCCTGATGAGGTACCCATGTACAAATATAATCTCTCATAAGATAGAGAAAAGGAGAAAACCCATAGGAAAAAACTCCCCTCCAAAAGAGACATAAAATAAATGAAGAGGCTGGAAGGCCCCTCATAAAGATGATGTTGATGTAGATGTAGACCACACCCTAAGAAGAGCTCATAGATGAATGAACTTGCTCTTAGTGAAAGGTTTGGTGAAGATGTCTGTAACTTGCTCTGAAGATTGGGTCAATTACCTAACCATGAATAAGCTCTCGAATGAATTACATGTGAATCTCTATGTGCTTGGTTTGCTAGTGCTGAACTAGATTCCTACAAATTTGAATGGTACTCTGGTTGTCACAATAAATGATGGTGGGCTGCTTGATAGGAATGCTAAACTCAAAAAGAATCCCTTGAAGCCAAATAGCATTAGTAGCTACATTAATAACTACCCTATACTCTGCCTCTATGGATGATATAGCAATAGCATTCTACTTCTTGCTTGACCAATTGATAGGACCTAAACTTAGAGAGAAATTGTAACCAAAAGTGGACTTGTGAGTCTGTGAATTGCTAGCCCAGTCTAAATCTATATATCCAACCAAGTCAACCTCTATGCCAAATCTGTAATGAATCCTGTATCTATGTGAACCCTATATGTAATGCAAGATCCTCTTAGTTACTTTTCAATGTATCCCATGAGGTTCTTGCATGAATCTGGAGACAAGTCCCACTGTATATGATATGTCAGGCCTAGTGTGAGTCAAGTAGATGAGACTACCAACAAGTTGTCAATACTGAGTGGCATTAACCAATGGTGAAGAACAATCAGCCTCAAGCTTGAATTTTGATAGAAAGGGAGTCAGAGATGGCTTGTAATTAGCCATGTGAAATTGAACCAATAAGTCAAGAGCATACTTAGGCTGTGCAAGAGAAATCCCTGAATTTGACTATGAGATCTTGATGCCAAAGAAGTAGTGCAATAAACCCAAGTCTATCATGTCAAATCTATCCTAGAGAGATGCCTTCACCACTAGAATAGCTGATGAAGAACTCTTGGTGATCAAAAGGTCATCACTATATAGAACCAAAATCAAGAGCGAATCATCATACTGCAAGAATTAGACATTGGGATCAGAATGGCACCTAGTGAAACTCAATGTGAGAAGGAAGGAATCCATCTTGGCATACCAAACTTGACGGGCCTATTTGAGGCCATAGATAGATTTCCTAAGTCTGCATACTAAGGAAGAATCCTGAACAAATCTTGGTGGCTACTCCATGTAGATCTCTTCTAGGTCTCCGTGAAGAAAGGCACTCTTCACATCCATCTAATGCACATCCCAACCATGTGTTGTGGCAATGTCCAAGGTGAGTCAGATAAAAGTCATCTTTGCAACAAGTGCAAAGGTCTCTAATTAGTCAATGCCTACCACCTATGAGAAACCCTTGGCGACCAATCATGCCTTGTACTTATCAACTAACCCATATTTTGTAAACTTTGTTTGATATATCCACCTACATTGAACCATCTTTCTTCCCTTAGGAAGTGAAGTCAAATCCCAAGTGTGATTCTTGATTAAGGAAGAATATTCTTCCTCCATAGCACTATCCCACTCAGGTACCCTTGATGCCTCTCAAAAAGTTTGTGGATCTAAAACTGTAGCAAAGAAGGCATGTGGATCTCTCAAAAAATCCCCCTTAGTACATCTATCATCTGTGGGATCTCTTGCCCAAGTGTCATCACTCTCAAGTGTTTGTCTAGCCAAAGTGGCCTAGAAGTGGGTGAGTTAGGTGCTAACTCCTCATCCTCTAACTGACTAGAGGTGGATGACTCTACATCACTGTCCTCACTGTCTAAACTCAAAGAAGAAGAAGATGTCTCTAGCTTAAGAACCTGTTGTGGCTGATCTAAATCTGATGAGGAATCATCATGAAGAAGTAGATCCAATGAGGGAGAAAAAGTGTCAAGTATTGAGTCTCTAGGATTCTCCTAAGAATGGACACTTCTCTTGATAAACAACTCATGAGTGAATGGATCTAGAAGGTGATATCCCTTAATACCATCCAGATATCCTACAAAGATGTAAGGCTTGGACTATCATTCCATAAATTTGCATTTCTTCTTTAGAATGTGGGCCATGGCTGGGGATTTTAAAACCCTAAGGTGCTTAACATCAAGTTTCCTTTTATGCCAAGCTTCAAAGGGTGTCATCCCTTTCAAAGCTTTGTGAGGAACCCTATTTTGAATGTAACAAGCACAATTGATGGCTTCAGTGCAGTACTATGGTGCTAAGGATTTGGAGTGAATCATATAGCTACCCATCTCTTTTAAGAACCTATTCTTGCATTCTATAACCTTATTTTGTGAAGGACTGTAAGTGACTGTGCACTGTAAATCAATCCCCTCTATGGTGCAAAAATACTCAAACTTGATGATGACATACTCCCCTCCATTATCAAATCAAAGATCCTTGATGGATTTCTCACTTTGTTTTTCAACAAGAGTCTTGAAGTCTAGAAAATTATCAAACACTTTAGACTTTTGTTTGAGAAAATATATCCAAGTGTACCTAGAGAAATCATCAATGCAAGTGAGGATGTACTTGGCCTTTATGAAAGATGATTTGGGAAAGGGTCCTGATACATCACTGTGGACTAACTCCAAAGGTTGTGAAGCCCTCCAAGCTTTGCCTTTGTCAAATTTTGCTTCAGGATGCTTCCCAAGGGAGCACCCCTTGCAAAGTCCTTTTGAGAATTGGACACGAGGTAAGCCAATAACCATGTCATGTTTGCAAAGTTGCTCAAGGTAATGGTAGTTAAGGTGGCCAAACCACTCATGCCACAATTTGCTAACTCCATCTAAATGAGTCAGCAATGCTATTGGAGGATAATTTGATGAAAAATGTGAGAAGGTGTATAACCTTGCTTGGTGATCTGCCCTACCCACTGCCACTGTAGTATCACTATGTAACTCCCTGATAGCCACTGAATCTAATGAAAACTCAACTCTCATGCCCCAACCAATGTGAGTGATTTAGTACACTGATAGGAGATTGGTTGAAAGATAAAGAACACTTAGAACATTATTGAATGTTCCTCCTTCCATTTCAATTGACCCTCTCCCTACAACAGAAATTGATGTATCATCTCCCAAACTAATTGAAGTCATGCTACAAGGCTCTAAAGATGAAAACTCAACTAGTGAAGAGCCCATGTGGTGAGAAGCACCTGAGTCGATGACCCATGAAGATGTAGAAGCTGTTGTAGCTATAAGGGCCTTTCCCTTTTCTTTCTCCTCACCCTTACCTTTTGTCTTGGTAGAGTCTTAGGTAGATGAATTCTGCTTGATGGACTCAGGAACACCTATGTTATTCTTCTCTAGAAGATGAGTTAGGTGATATATTTGTTTCTTCATGAATTTATGTTCATCATGCCCTATCTTTTTAAAATAGGAACACTTAACCTTCTCCTTCTTAGGTTTAGCATTGGAGGATGAAGACTCAATGTTTTTTTTTTGGTAGGATTGGTGTTTTCTTTCTTTTTCTCTTGGTCCTTGTTATTTTTCTTCTTCTCCTTTGTTGAAGTCTTATCCTTATCATTTCTAGCTATCAAAGCTTGGGGTTGAGTAGACTTCATTGTGCACATTTGAATTATCTTATCTTGCTCCCTAGTCAAGTTGGCAATGAATGAATCCAAAGAAGGAATTTTCCATGTAGTGCCAAGGGCACTTTTTGTGGCATGGAAAGTGGAGACAAAGACTGAATAGCTTGAACCTAATTTTGTGAGAATAAAAAGGATGAGTTGATCATCTTTCTTCTCTATCTTGAATTCTTTCAATTGTAATCTAAGGGCCTTAAACTTAGTGAAAAACTCCTATAGGGTGTCAAAGTTGCTAGGATTTAGACTTATGAGTTCATTTTTGAGCTCATGACCTCTTATCTCATCAAGCTTACCAAATAAATTTTTTAAGGTGTCCCATATGTCATTGGGAGTATGGGAGGATTCTAAATGGAAGAGAATTTTTGGAGATAGACAAGCTTAGTAATCCATAGGCTTCATCACTATGGTTGTACCACTTGACTTTTTCAACATTAGTGTTGGGTTCTACTTTAGTACCCATGGTGATCCTATACAACCCTTTGCTTATAAGAATGATTGACATTTTAACCTTCCATTCATGATAGTTGAAGGGTATTAGGGGTTTAAGCTAAAAAGAATCCATTTTCACTAAATTTAGGTGAAGTTGTGTTGATTGCAAGTTGTGAAATTATGTAGAATGGAGAATGAAAGTAAAGATCAACAAGTTGTGAAAAGTAATCACACCCCATTGAAATATTAAGCCCCCCCCCAAATATGCAAGTTCATGCTTAAAATACATCGAACTCAGTTGAGAATGTGTCTTAGAGCAATCAGTGCAAGACTAAAGCAAACAGGACGTCGAAATCAGTCGAAAATGTGTCCCAGGAGACCCAAATTTTAGGCACTTTATAAAATAGTGAATTTTTAACAAATAAAAATCCTAAAATATGGATAATTTAATTACAAACACTTTTTCAAAAAAATTCACCCAAATCTGAGCTACCATTTGCAAGATATTAAAGGTTTAATTTTCCTGTAAACTAGTGTTTTTGCAAAAAAGCACTAAAACATTAAAAAAATCCCTGTTATGAGAGAGAAAGTGACCTTCCAATCACTCATTAGATTTGACATAGAATGAGGAATCCAAAGGAGGTTTGTGTGAGGGGGAATTGGCCTCCACCAACCTAGGCCTCACCCTTCGTCTTCGACAAATGAAGATACAAGTTTTAAATGAAAACCCCCAAATTACAAAATTGTCTAAAAAATTAAATATTTAGTCAAATTGACTGATTTTTGTTTTACAAGTCAATTTTTAACTAAAAATAATGAAGCATAGACAAAATTAAACTACTGGCCAAGCATCTAAGGGTCCACATGGGATGCCAAGCATGAAAAAAGTGTCATTTTCCAAACAAGACTGCTAGCAAAAAAGACAAAAAAATAGACCTATTGGCAATGCCATATAGCCTAATTGGTGCCTTATTGGGCAAAGAAAATAAGCAAATGAATAGCAAAATTTTGTACAAACTTGAAGTTTGGCATGGAGTGCTAAAAGATAACAATAGACTTGTGTGATGTACAGCCTAGTCTGCTGTTGAAAGGGATGCTGCTACTAAAGCTTGGCATGGCAAATGCTAAGTGCTGAGTGTGAACTGAATGCTGATTGCTGCTCCTCCCTCTGCTATGTGCACACAACAATGGCACCCAAGCTAACTATTAAACAAGCCCCTAAAGTGAAGATAGCCAAGACACCCAAAGGCCAAGGATTCCAAGATGCAAGAAATGATACCAGAATAGATATTGAAAGTTTTTTTTATTATAGATCAGATCTAGAAAAATAAAAATAAATAAAAAGAACTCCACTCTTCTTGATTTCAAAATTAATTAAAAGCATAACCAAACACACAATTACCATTCTTGCTCTGATACCATATTAGAGTTGTTACCAGAATCTGGATAATGCGAGTGTAATGGAGACGTGATCACATGAGTTGAAGCAAGTGCACACCACATAGATGCTAAAGCAATTTGAAAATAACACAAGAAGATAAATTACACAAGACAAAATGGAGAAAACCAAAATTTGATTAACATGAGATGACCAAAGTGAGGAATACATATAAGAGAGTATGCAAGTAACTCTTCCACAAAAGTTGGACAAGGCACCCCAAGAATAGACTGTAACTCTTCCATGAAAGGTGGTGACAAGGTGCTAAGAATAGAGAAGTAACTCCCATAAAGGGAGTTACTTATGACATTCTTATGACACATTTATGACACACACCTCCACATAAGCTAGCCTATCCCACAAATGTAGGAAAACTCCATGTATGCACAATAAATATAATTTCCCTAATTAATAAATAGGGAAAAATAAAAACCTACACTAATAATGGAGTCATAGACCCAATTCTTAAAAGAGATAGTAGCAAAACTCTTAGAGAAGGGGCACATCAAAGGTGTCTCCAGAGGGCTAGAGTGGGGCAATATGAGATGTTTTCAATGAGGATATGGACTTCACAACTGGCACAATTCATTATCTCAGGTGTGCATCCATGCCCTGACTTGGTCAAACTATGCACAGACTTGTTCCATGCACCCTCAAGCACCATTCAACAGGGTCCATTCATGGTGCAAATCACACTGCAGGCTATTAGAGACATGTTAGCCCTATATCACGATAAGATAGCTACATTTTCCACTATTGCTAAAATGCAAAGAATGTGGGCAAACATCAATACTCAGTTGAGGTTTTTAAGATCCAAATTACAAGTGGGCAATGATGATACTACTGTACCTACACTCCCTATAGCAAGAGCCCAATTAGCACAAGCTAGCCAAGATGCACTATCAATGATGGCTTTCATCTTTGACATGAAAGATGATATGGTAGTCTATGGAGAACAAATGGCTATCCTCTTTAGACTGAAAACCATCGATAAGACTCAAGAGTATTGGCTTGATTTTTTTTAGCAGATTGCATACTCTATGGTGGAACAATTAGGCTAGTTCAAATCAAAAGGAATTTTTAGGTACTCTTCTTATTTATTTCACTTCATGTTGTATTAGAACTCTGACATCTTTGCCAAACATATGCATCTTGATATGTATGACCCAAGTTTTGATTTACAAAGGACCATTATTGTGTCTACATAGACACATATTTTGTCAAAAACTAGCGATCCATATGAATTTTGGGAACTATTTATTACCCCTACTTTTTGTCACCTCAGCCCTAAACCAGTTATGAATAGACTATTTCCAAGTGTTTCAAACATTCTGGCTAGTTGCCCAATTCCTTGTGATTTCTATTTTGGACCCCACCATACAATTATAAGAGTCCATGGTTTTTGTGGGGAACCAATGTTTCTACTTAAGATTTTGACTCTTAGGTTAGCATTCTTAGAGGTCACGAGGTAGGCATCTATAGTAGATAATGAATATGGCTCTGGGAAGATGAAGATAAAAATGTATGACCTCTCATGGATGACAACCAACATGGTATTAGAAGCTAGAGACATTGAGATTGTGCTGCTTAGAAATCTAGCCTTCCTGGGTTTTCTACTAGTCAAATTCAAATGAGTGTATGACCCAAATGGTTTCATAGCTTCTTGGATAAAGACTAATAGGGTTGCAACTAGAATTACACATGAAGGCTGCCCTTTTTGGGAAAATAGGAAAAATCCTAGAGAAGATACTCCTAGATTTTATGTTGAATTAACAGATTTGCCCCTTTCACAAAATAGACCATGGGAAAATTTCTATGCTAAACAGAGGAATTTTGATCCTAAAGTCAAAATGACTTCTAGCTTAAGAAGGGCATTAAAGAATAAATATTGGGATGCTGAGAAAATAGAAGCCTATTGGAAATATAGGCAAGAAATCTGTCATACAACTCATTCTTTTGGAAATGTGGACACAAATGAGAGATGGGAAGAACTATGAGATGAGTGCCATCTGTCCCCTATATCTAGGCCTAACATAAGCAATTTGCTGACACAGGGTGTAGAGACAGAAGCCAGAGCAAGATCAAGCCAAGAGTCACAAGCCTCAGGGCAAACTGTAGCTATAATAACTATATCAGTTTGGCCCATATCTCTCAGCATCATGGAAAAGCAAAAGAGTGTGGTGCCTTCACCACCAAAAGCTTCCCCATCAGCATTGGTTATTGAAATTCCTAGTTCTCCACAAGCATCACTGATGGAAGTAGTAAATATTGAAGAGAGGGGAGCACAGCAAGAAGAAGAAACACCAAAGAAGTGAAAGAGGGTGCAGTTTCAATTTGATTTAGAGGAGGAAGTAGAACCTTCACAATGCCAATTACAGATTATTGTAATTGCTCCTCAAGTAAGTATTATTCTTCCTTCTCCTTCTCAATCTCTTTCTTCTCTTATTGGCATGATGATTTCATCCAGCTAGATGACATCCCCTACCACCTCTATTGTTTCCATTTCTCACTTCACCCCATCTATCCCTATTCAACCTTTAACATTACCTCACTTTTCCCCCTTTGTTCCCAAGAAACTTCCCCCTCAGATTGCCCATAGCCAACAATTGGCTATTCAATATGGTTTGCCATAGGGACATCCTTTTATGAGTGGGCACATTGCCTCTCCTTCTCCCTTCCAAACCCAAGCAGATGCTACTAAGAAGGCAAGGGAAGCCCAAAGAGAGAAAAAGAAGATCGAGGAAAATAAAGCCTTAGCTACACCCCATCTATGATCACAATTTGACCCCATTCAACATCAATTTATGGTGACTCATTTATCACCAAATGTAATCAAGCCAAGTGAGTAGATGCAGCTGAAAGACTACACAATGAATGCAGTGGACATAGACATGTCCCTGTTTAGGCCACAAGACAAAATTGAGTTGCTAACTGAATCTACTTTTGTAGTTGTTGAAGACTACTTGAAGACATCAAGGAGGCTATAGAAGATGGTGGCTGATTTAGCCAAGGAAAAGGAAAATTGTAACAGTTTGACCACATAAATCAATAGAAAAGATAATGAAATAGAGAATCTGAATAAATAGTTTCAAGATATTGTTCCTCTTTAAACTCACCGAGCAATCTAGGCCCAAAATGATTCCTTAAAAGTAGGGTTAATGCAAGTAAAAGATGTAGTGACAACACTAAGGTGAGAAAAAATAGCATTACAAGAAAAATGTGAGGAACACCTATTATAGGTTACTCAATTGCAATAAAAGTTGTTAGTTGAAGAAAATAATATCATAGTTATACAAGCCCAATTACAAGCTAAGCAATAAATAGCAAAACAATTGACACTAGAGCTGGCCAATAGGCCAAAGAATGTCAGTGTTAAATCTGGTAAGGGAGTTGTATGAATCAATGTGGAAGAGAATCTCTTTAGAGATTATTTATCTCAAGCCTTCTCTCACCTTCCTACTAAATGCACAAAAATTATGTGAAAAGGTGGAGAATTTAGTTGCAAACACTCTGGCTATAGTTTTGAAGAGAGTATTTGACTTTGAAACATTGCTACAAAAGCTTTATGATGCAATAAATGGAACATTGTTAATAGCAAGAATTGAGAATAAAATGGTCACTGCTAAGTGAGTGAATGGGGTTCTCAGTTACAATTCCATAGCCATCAATTGTAGAGAGCTTCTCGACATAATGAAAGAAGGAATCAGTGAAATGAAATAGCACATTGAAGACCTAGTATAATTAGGTCTTCCTTCTATGTTTCCTAATGACAACACAGTGCTAATGGTTGATGAAATTGAACCTTTACTATTAGACAAATAGAATGATCAGATAGTTTTTTAGGATTTAGGGATGGTTCATTAGTCTCTGAAGTAGAATCTATTTTGATTCTTATTTCCCAGATTGAATTCAAATTGAAGGCTATGGTTCAGATTTTGTAGAATTTTTCACATAAGGATATTATTAACCTTGATTTATCCTTCAATGAATTACAAAATAAGGGTTATCTGACGATGAGTGGTTTTCCTATCAAACAACATTGCTGAAGTTGTAATTTTGACATTTTGATCTAGTGGGAGTTATGTTTTCTTTTTTGAGCAGGCTCAACAGTCCTTGGGGTCACCAATAACTATAGAGTAAAAAAATACTCTATGTTTCATTTTGATTTTTAGTTATGCAGTGCAAAATTTTGTCCTCACACACTTTGGTTTGAGATGGTGAAGTTTTGATTCAGAGCTCGAGCTTGATTTTCTTTTTGCTCAATTTTATCTAAGTGTCAAAGTCAAGTGAAAGCTGCCAAGTGTCATCAGCTGAGGCACCTTTCATAATTTCTATAAGTTGGTCAAGACATGCCACGTATCTCATAGTAACTTAGTGGAACATGATAAGTGTCAACATCTACATTTCATATCGACATCCACATTTCAAATCTCTTTTAAGTGGAAGGTTTCAACAAGCTAAGTATTAGGACCAAGCGGATGGCACCAAGTGGCAATCACGAAAGGTTTCAATTTGATTTTCTAAAATCCATGGAATATGCCATGTATCTCAGCTGAAGAGAGCAGAAGCTACCATGTGTCAACCTCTAAATTTTCTTCATTTTATTTCACCGATATAGTAAAGACTATGGTGGATCTCAGGGTTTGTTTCTGAAGCAAGCACAAGCTACCAAGTGTCAATTTCCATGTAAATATGAAATGAAGCCTGATTGTTTCTATAATATAAATAGAGAGATGCAGAGACCAACATGTGTCACCTTTTGTAGGTTTCTCAAAAGGTGGCTAAAAGTAGCAGAGATCGCTACATATCCCTAGTTAATTAAAGTGGAGATTACCATGTGTCCTTTGTTAAGGCAAGTGGAAATTACCACTTGTTCTTATGCCCTTTTTAAAGTTGCTCAGGCAAGAAATTTTGTAGGTCTTATTTTCTATTAAGCTATTAAAGTTTTGAAGAAGCAGATTGTGACAGGTGTCAAAGGTAGAACATTCCTGAGCAAAGACACAAAAAGAGTATAAGTTACATGAAAAGTGTCATGTGTCTTTGATAAGTGCTATGGAACATGCCAAGTGTCATTTTTTGGTGCATCCTAAATAAAGAGAAGGTTTTCAAGAAGGAAAGGGAAATTAGCCAAGTGTCCTCTCCCATTTGAAAGTAGGAAGCATCTTGAGTATTTGCTTTAGCTAATGAACTACAGAAAGATAGAGCATTTTAGAATCTAGGAAATATCTTCTATTAAACACTTCTAATTTATTTAGCTTTCAGTTAGACCATTAGATTGGGAACACGCAGACAATCCAGAGTGAATCTGATGCTATAAAAAGGGGTGCAGAGATCACCAGAAAGCATCATTAGATAATTAGAGAGAATTTTTTGAGAGAATTATTGTTAAGAGTTTTAGATTTTCTAGAGTTGTGATTATGAATATCATTTGCCTTTGTTATATTTTCTTAAGTTGGAAAGTTTATGTAACTATGCATGTTTCTATGCCTCTTATATGACTGGAGAATTAGTAAGAAGATTGAGAACTGTGCCTTTGTTGATATTTTTTATCACTGTAAAAGTAGTCTAAACTGTGAGCCTCTATTTCTATTGTTTTCATCTTTTACATTGATCATGCCTTGTTTTCTCTTAAATGTAATTGAATCTTACATATAGTTTCACTATGCTCAGAATTAAGGGTTGAATTACATTTAGGCACATCACCATAGTTCAATTTTCTTTCTTTTCATTTGTGTTTCTGTTAAAATTCCTCTCTTTTCCCAGTATATGCTCGATATAAAGAAGAGACTAGCTTCTTAAAAATTTGGAGGTTGTTTCAAGTTGCAAGTCCCACATTCTTGAAACTTCCCATTGTTGGTGTTAAAAACAAAGCATAGTTTTAATCATCAACAAGTATTTGCCATAGGGGCTTATGTAAGTTGATAAAAAAAAACCTACCCCTTGATTTCTTTCTAATTTTAATATTAAATGTTGAATTTACTTAGGAGTATGACCCACTTATCCATGCATGTTTGAATATTTGCTTTGGATAATAAGAATTTGAGAGGTTCCACCTTAGTGATGACAATTATTTTATTGTTTAACATATAATGTCACAATTTTTTATTAGCCAACACCATATATAAACATGCCTTCTCAATAAGAATATAATTATGTTCATAATCCACTAAAGTTTATCTTAAATAGTATATTTCATGTTCTTTACCTTAATCATCATATTGGTCCAAAAGTGCTCCTAATGCATGCTCTGTTGTTGATATGTAGAGAAGCAATGGTCATCAAGTTGCTGGTAGTCTTAAGATTGGTGGACTAGTCAAATATGTCTTGAGTTTTGAAAATACTATTTGAAAATATTCATCCCATTTAAACATGATCCCTTTTTTTCAAGAGATGGGTAAATGGGTGGTACTTATCTATTAGTTGAGAAATGAACCTATGTATAGATTAGATCTTTCCTTGTAGGCTCCATAGTTGTTTAAGATTGTTTGGTAGAGGCATTTATATAATGGCCTTAACCTTGGTAGGGTCAAATTTGATCCCTCTCTATGATATAATGAAACCTATTAATTTCATTAAATGACTCCAAAGACACACTTCTTAGGATTCATGCAAACTTTATATTGATGAAGCCTCTCAAATATTATTCATAAAACATCAGGATGTCTAGCTTTTGTTCTTTATTTTGTTAGTATGTCATTAACATAGTCCTCAACAATATTGTGCATCATGTCATGGAAGATGATAGTCATGACACACTAATATGTGGCTCTAGTGTTCTTCAAGCCAAATGGCATGAATTGGTAAAGAAATGTTCCCCACAGAGTGGTGAATGCAATAATGTGTTGACATTCTTTGTATATCTTGATATGATTATATCGATAAAATCTATCCATTAAGGATAGAATCTCATACCCAGTAGTTGAGTCAACAATCATGTTAATGTTGGTTAGAGGAAATAATCTTTGGGGCACACTTTATTTATATCTCTAAAATTAGTACAAATATGTATATCTAGGGTCTTTTTATTCACTAAAACTATGTTTGAAATAAATTTAGAATAATCTAGTGATCTAATGAAACCCACTCCTAGTAACATTTCTAGTTCTTCTTTAACCCATAGGGTGATGTGTGGATGCATCTTCCTTAATTTTTGCTTGATTTATTGAGCATTGAGATGGACAATAAGTTGATACACAACTAAATCTAGGTCTAATCTTGGGATGTTAGAGTATGCCCATTAAAAGATGTCAATATAGTCCCTCATAAGGGATACAATATGTTCATGTTTTGCTTTAGTAAGGGAAGCTCCATGATAAATAATTTTTGGATTCTCATAGGTTCCTAGGTTCACTTTTATTGTCTTCTCCATGAGGAGTATGGATCCATATTATAAAATTATAGGCAAGGTATGATCATGATCATCTTCTTCTACTACATATTCTTGTTATTCCTCCCAAAGATCTAGATAGTGTGATGAATCAAAATCTTCCATCTCAGGTAAAGGCTAAGTAGTAAAAACATCTTTAAACTCAAGAGCAAGATGCTCAAACATTTTTTTTTGTTCAAAGGAGATGATTGTACTAGTCATAGAATTTGGGGTAGATGGACTTTTTGTATCCTAAAGGGATGAGTAAACTTTACCACCTAAGAGCACTCGAAACAAGTTTTCACTCAAACGCTCATCTTTTTCTTTAATTTTTCCTTGATTAACAAGTGCCTTAAAGACATTTTAACCCAAAGATATTGATGTTTTATCTTTATTTTTAACAAGAAAGAATTTCTACTCTCAAAAGTAGGGAGAAGGATCCACTAAAATATCAAATCCTTGTTTTTGATCACAAATGGAGAATCCATCTCATAGGCCCATGTATTATATAATTGATTTTTCATTTTGAAACTCATCAAGTCTTATGATTGAATTTTTTTGGTCCCAATCAATGAGTTTGAGATGACAAAGTCATATGGAATAATGAGGGTTTGATTTAGGATGGGAAGCTCCAAAAAAGGTATATGGTTCTACTTCAGTAGGGGAAGCTCTAAGGGTAGATATTGATATAGAATGAGAATCTCCAATAGTGGGATAGGTTCTTGCTATATGATGGGAAGCTATAATAGTTAAGGTCAAAATGGTATTAGGATTGTAAATACTCAAAAAATGGATAGTTTTATATGTTGAAATGATTTAAACCCCTACCCAGATCTAAAGCTAGTTGACCACCTAATTGACTTAGCCCATTTATTAACATACTAACTTAACCTTTTAATTCACCTTATTTTAAATTATTTTAACCTATTTTTCCTTAAAAATTTGACCATCGATGGTCAACCTAATCATTGATGGCTATCTTGGACATTGATGGTCAGGTCATCAAATGTCCTTTAAAACAATACCAGCTAAGCATGGCATAATTTATAAACTTCCCTTATGTAGTGATAACAATATTTAAAGCATCATAACAAGAAACTTTACCTTCCATCCTGATTAGCAACTTCCTCCTACATAATTACTAACTTCATCCTATAAAAGGAGAGAAGTAGGAAGTGAAAAGGATCTAGAAATCCACAAATCCACATCCAAGCTATCAAATATTATTACACACAAGTATCTATCCTTACTTCAATAATCAAGCAACATCAATAGAGATTCAAACCTCTATTTGAGTTTCTATTGAGGCTCAAGTACTATCACTCTATCCAAATTGCTCCAGACTTCCACCATCAACAATCTAGCAAGTTATAGGTAACTTTGTACTTATTTATTTAGTTTGATTTCATTTCTAACCTTCCTGACCTATTTAAACTTATCTCCTAGCTTCCCACCTTTGACTAGAATCATATTTAAACCCATACCTAACCATTTATCTAATTTACAATTTCCTTTTTGATCATTTGCATAAACACATAGGCAACCATCAATAGTTAGCCCAATCATCGATGGTCACCTCAACCATTGAAATTTACCCTACTATTGATGGTCATTGTGGAAAAATTAAAAATTTATTTTTAGTTCCTCTACCTCAACCAAACCCTACTTTCTATGTTCCTGCCTATTCATAAAGAGTTCTCTAGTTTTTTTGAACTTGACCCCAACTATTTTAGCATAGGTATTGACTTGATTTTTCTACATTTAGTCATTTTTTTAAAACAATAATTTACCTTGTTCTTATTACATGCATTTAATTTCATATTATTTAATGCAATTATTCTTTCATTTCATCTACATCAACTTAATTATTATAAATAGTGGATTGCTAGCTTCCTAGCAAGTATAAGCTTATTAAATATATCTCACACTAGGCAGTCCACTTAACTATCTCGCTAAAAAATCCCTTTTCTAGTGTCTTTCCTATCTATAGGTTATTCCTTCCAAGCTAAAGAGGAGTTCTCATCATCGTCTGGATCACACATGCACTTTTATTGGGTATTCCTTTACACACTACTTTTACTAGTTTCTTACTTGCTTCCAAATTAAGAAATGAGTGGAAATTAAGAGAAACATTTTGGCACACCCAGTGGAACCTAGTATCCCATTTTCTTTATTTATGATGTGTTCATCTAGTGAAATCTAAAATTTCCTTTGGGATTAAAATAAACCTTTTGCATACATTGATTATTTGTTTATCTTAGTTCATCTAGTAACTTAAAATCAAAGTAATTAATCATAATTTTCACTCTTGTATCACACACCTTTTACAAACTACAAAACCAATCAACACATTAGAACAAACTTGAGACAAAGCCCAACTAGGATTTCATCACCTAGTGATAAACCTTACCCTTTTTTTGGTAATCCTACTTGGAGGTCATTAGCAAGTGGAGAACCAACTCAGCTCTCTAGTTGAGTATAAACTCTAAAATTTAGTATATATTGGCTAAGTACTAGACACCCTTATCACTATGATGTGTGAAGTGAGGGGGTAGGCCCCAATATCAAGCCACATACTAAAGATCAACACATATTTTCTATATTGAGCACATAAACACAACCTAAAACCAACCTTGGATTTCCTCTTTAATACCTAATCTATGAACCAAATTTCCTCTTCACACTTTCTAAGGCATAGTCCAAAAGTGATTTAAAAATAACCCTAGGTCATTAAACATTCTTTAGTGTATGTTTGATTTCCTTCAGATCTTTTCTTTTGGCTTGCTTTATGTTTGAGTTGTGAGTTCTATTATTTATTTTCTAATCATCTCATGGTCTTTACTAGATAATATCTAAGGAATCAAACAAACCAACAACCACATTCTTCTTATTCCTCCATAGAGTATACTTCTGATGTTGAGGGTTCCACTCATTTTTATCCCCCTCTTACCAAGCCTTCAATTGTTGTTGAGGGTGATCTAGATTTCTCTGCCTTCTTTGATAACAACCCCATAGCTCTTCAGCATTACCTAAACACCTTATCTAACCATACCTCTTTTGCTATAGTTCCTCATATATATCCTCCCTATTGTATGCCTCCACATCTTCTAGTGGTTAAAACCTCAACCTAACCCATGCTTACCCAAGCCTCTTCTTCTTCCAATATCCCACCTAGTACCACTCCCCAAACTCCATCCAACATCCCAACCAGTAACCAAACATCTACTACCTCAACCAATATCTCCAAAATTGAATCAAACTTACCCTTTGTCATATATACTCCTACTGTGGGGGTATATTATACCCATACATATACCATTACCCTTAGTTTAACCAACCCACCAATTTCTACCCCACTTTAGAATTTGATACATTCCATACCTCAAACACTTCTACATATTAGCACTATAGTTACCACCCACCAACAACCAACTAGCACTTTCATACCTCCAACCCAATATACATCCATACCACCATATAAAAACCCAAACATACCTCTAAAACAACCCATATCATCCCCCTAACAAGTACCCATGACATCTTACCCATATGTTTCTAACCCACAAAGATACATAGCACATTCCCCCCAACCATTTGCGTCAATCAACCCTTATGTGGCACCATCCCAACCTCATATGACCACTTACCAATATGTGGATTCTTTATCACATTTTTCCACTTATCCATACATTATTTACACCTAACCTCAACAAAGATTACCACCTAATTATGCAGCTTATAAATCAACTTCCCTACAACCCCATTGGATCTCTAATTAGCAACATGATTGTTTCACCTATCAAGGATTTGATAAAATATGGAGGATTTATTAGAAATATAACTCATGTAAGTTGATTTGGAATAAGGAGGAGGTATATTATCTCTCTAACCTAGGTTTTTCTCTAAAATTGATCAAATGGGCCATTCACAAGGATAAGAAGGAAAATAGGTTTTCAGACATAAGTACCTTCCTAAGAGTAATTAGTAGATGAAACTAATTTTAATAGGTCCTATTTTACCCTTAAATGAATTCTATAAAACCATTATTTTTAATTTAATTTTGAAGTGAAGAAATAAAGGAAAACTTGGACCCTATTTGGATGAGTAGGCCATCTAGACACCCTTGAAATATTAGCAATTATTCATAAATATGGGGAGATGAACCAAACCAAAAATTACAAAAATTTTAATTCCATTATGCTACATATCACTTAAAAACATATTTTTTCCCAACTCTCTCTCTCTCTCCTGACTGTACCAAGTGAAAACATGTGGCTCTCCTAGAGATGTCTAAAACTACCACAAATGGTTTTTATTTAACATGAAGAACTAGAAGCCTACCTATAGAATAAAACACTTGGGAAAGATTTTTTATGATGTAAATTAACTTTCATTCCTTATGGAAACCTTACAAAATTCCTAGACCTATATTAATGGCAAAAAACTTATTTCATGTTTAATTTGTAACCAATAGATTTTCCTTGCCTTTGTTGGTTCTTATGCTTAAATATGATTATAGAGGCATATGAGGGGATATTAGGGATACCATAGATTCTAGTATATGATATATTATCCTTTGAATAAATAAAATCCTTCAAAAACATGTTCTATTAAAGCTTCAAAAGGCTAAAAAAATGTTAGGTTGTGGAGCTAAAAGCTTCACTAATGCAAATATGGAGGACGTTGCTGAGAGGTTGTTGAGTTGTAGAGAAACCAACATCAGTCTGATAAAATGACATTTGTCATATATAGTGAGAAGAGAAATTGACATCAGTTAGTATCAGCCAACATTGATCATCTCCAGGCAGATAGGGACCGATGTCGGTCCCCTGTGCGGTTCCAAAATTGCTAGTTGATGAACAGTTAGTTTAACAAACCAGTTATTTGCATGTTAAAGGCTAATTTTAGTCTTGATCTATAGATCTAATTATTGTAATTGGATGTCTAATTATTGTTTGCATGGAATCTATATAATAGACTCATGGGCTATATTGTAAAGTGTGAGGGATCAAAGTAGGGATTCCCAGGGTGCTAGATAAAGAGAGCAAGGATTAGCTCCTTCAGAGGGAAGAGAGCAAGGGTAGCTCCTCATAGTACCACAATTCCAATTGTGTATGATTAGGTAGATTTGTGGGAGAGCAAGATCTGGTATAAGATCCATAGGGGTGTTATTTTAGAGAATCAGAAGGGTTCTTCATGTGTGTATGATCTCGGTCGGCAGGGTGTGCAAGGCCAAGTTTGACTTACAAGTTGTTGAAAGTTCATGGGAGATCCACATGGTAAGTAAGATCAGTTGATTTGTAGGTGTGTGTGTGTGTGTGAGAGAGATCTAGGTTTGTAGGTTATTGCAAAACTAGGTTGATCTATAGGTGGCAGTAGGATCAGGGAGATCAGCAACACAATAAGGAGCAAGATCATAGGGATCTACTTAGAGTATGTGTGTATACTCAAACTTGGAGTACATTACGTACTTGTTTATACTGGCAATATTGTTATTGACTGGTGGACTGGCAGTATTGTTACTAGGTGGAGGTGAACAATAACTCTATGTTTGAGTTGATTGTTGGGACCGTAATTGAGAGAGTGAGCTCTTGAGGGAAAATAATTGTATGCCCTAGAGGTGTGGGAAGAAGACTGTGGCACTTCTTTATTGTATTTTCTTTTTGGATGAGTATTAATACAATTGGGTATTGTCTCTCTCATATTCTATGATGTTTATGATTTCTAGTTACTTATTTCTTCTAGTTAATTCCATGTTTAGTTGCTTGTATATCGTAATCAATTGTGCTTCCTAGATCTTGACAAGTGGTATCAGAGCTAAGGTTACAGGGAGCAGATTTGTGTTTGATTATAGGTCACTCTCAAGGGTTTCTAATTGAGTGGGAGTAAAGCAATTATAGAAGAAAGTACACTAAGAATGGAGGAATTCAAAGGCATGAATGGTCAATTACGGTGTTATGGAAAGAAAAAGTAGGTAAAGAAAGATTGTTGGTTGGTAGCAGATCAGCATGAAGGAAATAAAGAAGCAGGGATTGTTCCATGGATTATTGCACTAGTTGTCTTTATATGTTCCTTGGATAAAGTAGAATCTTGGTTTATAGATTCTATTGCCTCTTTCCATGTAGCCCCAAATAGAGTATTTTTCCATGTTAAGGTCCATGGAGACTTTGGAAAGATTTATTTAGGGGTTGGTGAGTCTTGTCAAAGTATTGGCAAAGGGGAAGTGTGGCTGAAATTATAGATAGCCAACAAATGGGTGTTGAAGGATGTCATGTAGGTCCCAGTTCTGAAGATGTAGCTAATTTCTTCAAGAAAATTGGGTGATGAGATATGCACAAGAACTCTCACAATAGATGCACTTGAATTAGCTGGTGGTAAGAAAGTAGGTACTCTTTATCTACCTACTTATATTACTGATTCTTCTTCTATTGTGAAGACGTGGCTTTGTAGGCTTGGTCACATGAGCAAGGAGATGCATGTTCTTAAGAGGAAGTTAGATGTGTTTGACAAACTTAAGAACTAGAAAGCCTTGGTGTTTATGGAGGAGATGATGGACAGAGATCAATGGATAGAGCTAAATACTTCTGAGTAGGGTAGTTTGGATAGGGTTTTGATTCAAAGTAAGCTCATAGGTAAAAAGTCATCACTCATAGGTAAACATAGGTACTAACATCGATTAGGGGGAACTAACATCGAATAGGTAGGCACTGACGTCAGTCATCTATAGACAAGCAAAGTTGGTGGTGTTAGGTAGGTGGTGATTGATGTCAATCAGAGAATCGGTGTCAGGAATCAGGTTAGTTGCATGGAACCAACATTGATCAAATCCAGACAAGGTGGTGACCAACATCAGTCACTAAAATAGATTTTGGGTGGATAACAAGCTGTCAAAGAGTCTCAAACACCCATGTGGAGGACTGAAAGTGTAAGTAAGCCTCAAATTCATTACTCCTCTTCTTTACACTACTTGTTGCTCACTGATGGTCAAGAACTAGGAAGTTTTAAAGAAGTAGAGCATGTAGGATCTAGGAAATAGTGGGAGTGTGTCATGAATTCTTTGGAAGAGAACCAAATGGTAGATTTGGTAGAGTTGCCAACTGGGTTAAAGAAGAGAGAGAATGGACACATGAGATGGAAGGCTAGGGTATATGGTCTTGAAGAAACTGCAAGATAGTGGTATAGGTTTGACAAGTGTATGACAAAGCATGGCTTTAGTCAATGTCATTGTAACCATTGTGTTTACTTTACCAAGTTGGATGATGGTCGCAACATTATCATGTTACTGTATGTAGTGGGGTCACACATGCAGGGAGTTACTAACCTAAAGGTAAGGTTAGTTTAGTGGTATGTCATGAAGAATTTAGAAGCATCAAAATTCTTTGCCATGAGTATTCCTAGAGACAAGGAAGATCACAAGTTGATGTTATCTCAGAATGATTGTGTGAAGGTAGTGCAGGATGTAAAATGGAAAGCACACCTATGGATGGATAGTTCTCAGAATAGGGTCCCTAATCACATGATGAGGTTGAGTACATGTGTACTCCTTGATATTACCCCAATAGTGGGAGTTGTCAGTAGGTTTGTGGTCAATCTAGGAAAGAAGCACTGGAGAGTAGTTTAGTGGGTTCTCAGGTATCTGAGAGGGACCAACAGTAGGTTAACATGCTATGCAGGGTTAGGGACTTCTCTACATGGGTATGTAGATTCGGATGTGGTAGGTTACTTGGATGACATGTAGAGCACCACAAGTTGTGTGGTGGTTGGTCTTCAAGATTGAGCTTGAAGAGGAATACAAGCTACGAAACAAATTAGATGATGTATAGGTATAGGTACAGTGTAGCTGTTTATCTCCAAGTGGGAGATTGTTAGGTTGTGGAGCTAAAAGCTTCAATGATGCAAACATGGAGGAGGTTGCTAAGTTGTAGAGAAACCAATGTCAGTCATATATAGTGAGAAGAGAAACCAACATCAGTCAGTATCAGCTAACGTCAGTCATCTCCAGGTAGACAGGGACTGACATTGGTCACTTGTGCGGTTCCAAAATTGCTAGTTGATGAATAGTTAGTTTAATGAACTGGTTGTTTGCATGTTAAATTCTAATTTTAGTCTTGAGATATAGATCTAATTATTGTAATTGGATGTCTAATTATTGTTTGCATGGGATCTATATAAGAGACTCATGGGATGTATTGTAAAGTAAGAGGGATCAAAGCAGGGATTCCCAGGGTGCTAGATAGAGAGAGTAAGGATCAGCTCCTTAAGAGGGAAGAGAGAAAGGGTAGCTCCTCATAGTGCCACAGTGCCAAGTGTGTATGATCAAGTGATCTATAGGAGAGCAAGATCTAGTATAAGATCCATAGGGGTGCTATTTTGGAGAATCAAAAGGGTTCTTCATGTGTGTATGATCTCGATCGGCAGGCTGTGCAAGGCCAGGTTTGATTTGCAGGTTGTTGCAAGTTCATGGGAGATCTACATGGTAAGTAAGATCAATTGATTTGTAGGTGTGTGTGTGAGAGAGAGAGATCTAGGTTTATAGGTTTTTGCAAAACTAGGTTGATCTGCAGGTGGTAGTAGGATCAGGGAGATCAACAACACAAGGAGTAAGATCACAGGGATCTACTTGGAGTATTTGTGTATACTCAAACTTGGAGTATGTTGTGTACTTGTTTGTACTAGTAGTATTGTTACTGACTGGTGGATTGGTAGTATTGTTACTAGTTGGTGGAGGTGAACAACAACTCTATGTTTGAGTTGATTTTTTGGACCGTAATTGAGAGAGTGAGCTCTTGAGAGAAAATAACTGTATGCCCTAGAGGTGTGGGAAGCCCTAAAGGTGTGGGAAGAAGACTGTGGTACTTCTTTATTGTATTTTCATTTTGGATGAGTATTAATACAATTGGGTATTGTCTCTCTCATATTCTGTGTTGTTTCTGATTTCTAGTTACTTATTGCTTCTGGTTAATTCTGCATGTAGTTGCTTGTATATGGTAATCAATTGTGCTTCCTAGATCCTGACAAAAAATGCATCCTTTTGTTCCCAAACACCTCTCCTCCACTCAAAATGACTTAAAATGGAATTGAACATGTATAAAAGGGTAAAAATGCCATAATTAGGTGGTAAGAAGTCAAAACCAATTTTTATTCCTCAAAAAGTTACTTTTTCACTTGAAATTTCTATTTTGAAGATCTTTGAGCCATATAATGCACTTTAGGGGTCTTTTGGGCATAATAGCTTATCTAGGCCTCTTTTTTGACTCATTAGAATCTATGAGACTTATTTTAAACTTCTCTCATTACCCTAAATTATTGAACTCCTTGGAAATATGTTGGATCTTTTACTTGTAGTTTTAGACATGTTTCTAGGCCTTTTCCTCAAAATCACCCAATTTACCTTAAAGTTTTCTTAAAGTGTTTCAAAAGATCACAAGTGACATGAGATAGGGTCATGAGGTTTGTCTCCTCATTATACCATTGGATCACCTAATTAACTAGAACTCTACTTAGTTTTTCACACCACACCAAGACTTCCTATGATACTACACTACATCATCAAGTTAGGACCAAAAAGGGACTAATCATGGGGGTAGAAATCTACTGAAGGGTCCAAGAGAGTGGCCTAATCAATTTAGGAATTTTTTTTTATGTAGGCTAATTTTGGCCAATAATACCATTTTATTCCATATCCTCATTTAAGTCCATTATGTAGCTAAGGTAACACATAGAAGAAGTCAAGGAGCTATTACTGATCCTTATGCATGTTTGTAATTGATTATTGAGTAAATGAGTGTCATTATGGCCTATTATCCACACTTCTATGATAGTTTTATTCTTCTCATTCTCTCTATTATTCTATAAATTAAGGCTGAAAATACATTATATGCATCCCTTGACTAGTTATGAAGAAACTCTATCCAAGTTATACCTTGTAAACATTTAAATTAGTATAAGAACTATTTCAAATTTTATATGCTAGATTAGTCTGTCTCATACTTCTTTATTTACATTAGTGTTGAGTTTTATCTTCCTTTTCATGTCTTGGTTATCACCTAATTACTAAGAGATTATACTAAATAGGTCATACAATGTGTGAAAGTGATAGTGATCATGCTTGAAGTGTAATCTGATTGGTAGTGTTTGGAAGCAAACCTCCCATTCATCACCCTCAAGTTATAGCCATTTACCATAGCCTTCATGTGAAAGAACAATGATTTTAAATATCTTGGAGAGATTAGTTTAGTCACTAATCCTTATAAAGTTCACATGTGTTGTTAAAGGGTCAAATGGAGTGGATGCAACATGTTGGTGAATCACCTCCCATAATATAGGTTTTATTTCATGTATTTATTTATCCCATTTCATCACCAAATTAGTAGATTTAGGAATTTAGCTGATGCATTAGGGGAACTATCCAGAGAACTAGATGTTTACCTCACTAACTAGGCTACCCACACCTAGAGGTGATCCCATTATATCATCTAGATGAGGTAGGTCTAAAACACCACTACCTCAAGGGTGAAATCTAGACTGATAACACCACCTGCTCACCTAGCCTAGCCTATGAGGAGGATCTCTTATGTCCTTAGTCCATAATCACATATATAATCACCCATCCTAATCATTTACTAATCTTGATTAACCCCTAATGGATGCTAGAATTATCCAATTCTACAATCCTCTCAAACTTAGCTCCTTTCTATCTAGAAGCCTTTATTCTAGAGGTTTTCAAGGAATTTTTAATCCCTTGGATAATCCTCCACCATTGATCCTCTTCATCATAAATTTGAATATTAACCATTAATCTTCCATCCATGGCATATTTAAACATCATAGCCCCTCCATGGCCAATATAATGACAAGATAACTAGAAAAACTGCAATGAATCTATGCTAAAATCTTCCATCAACATAGTCTTTTGATCAAGTATTCAATCCAATATCATGTTGAAACCCTAAGTCTTTGGTAATCATTCTTAATCCATAATCAATTAATCTTTCGTTATTTTAATCTTTATTTAGAACCCTTAACTTTAGGTTAGAATGTTTTATTGGATTGCATTTTAATCAAATGGTTCTCAATTTCAATGGTAGATTGTAAATTTGGGAATTTTGGTGAAATTTCATAATCAAATATATATTTCCTAAATTTATCATCTTACATTTGGTGACCATAGTGGGAGCCCTCTTTTTGAACTGACCTAGTGTGTTTCAAGTGTGTTAATCAAGCTTACAGGTTGGATTGAAGGAAAATTTGGGCTCAAAATTTCAAAAATATCATGTTCTAATCAAAGTGATACATTTATCTATAAATTATGGTTTTGTAGAGGTGATTTTGACCTCAATAATTATGGTTTTACTTAACCACCAACCCTAACCTCTAATTGTGACTATTATTTTGGTATTTTTCTAATTGATTACAAAACCACATTTCATGAAATATAGTTTTGATTTGAAGATGTAGTTTTTTCTTTGTGAAAGGTGGTTTTGATGTAATAATAAAATCACTAATTAAGATATGTGGTTTTTCCTATTTAAAAATATTTTTGCTTCTACTTTTTTTTTATTTGCTTATAAGAAAGGGTGATTTTGGCTCAGATAAACTTATTATCCTTAAAATCACCTTTTTTACTATACTTTACAGAGTACCAACTATTGACAGAGCTGGTTTTGATATACAAATGTAATTTTGCCTTTTTAAAAGTTGGTTTTAACTTAGATAGTTTAAAAAGTACATTCATCTAGTCAAAATTTAACCATAAACATTCATATAATTCTAAAAATGGCTTTTATCATTCTAAAAACAATTTATCATTCTATAAATAACCTATAACATCTTAATCATTTTGTGAAATAGTTTTTCAATTTGTTTTTTAAGTTATTTCCTTTAAAATCAACTTTATTAATAAGTGATATTGACAAATATAGTCAATTTTGGTTATAAATAATCAATTTTGAGTTAGTAGGTCAAATCATACTTTTGACTAAATACAATTTTGTTTTCATCATTTTGTATATATTATCTGCAAATATTTAACTTCTATATCTTAATCACCTTTGGGAATATTTTTTAATTTTGATATTGCGTTTGTAGTTTTTTTATTAAAGTCACAAAACTACATATTTTGACCTATGATATTGCCTTATGATTTATGGTATTGATGAACCATCTACAATTTTGCATAATCATACGATTATGGTTAAGGCTAATAAATTATTAGCAAAACTACATATTAGCTAGTTACGATATTTCCTAATAGTTGTACTTTTGTATATTTTGAAATCAATTTTGAATATTCTAACTATGAATCTATGGTTTTACCTTCTATAATTATGATTTTACATTCACTATTACCTTCAAAATTGTCCTTTTTAGTGCACATTTAGGATCATTTTCAATGATTTTTTAATCATTCCAAGGGTTCTACAAGTCCAAATTACATTTACCTTTGGAGGAATTTCCCCTTGACCCCAACAAATACCATGACTAGGAGCACACCTAAGGTACTATATTGAGACCCTATAAGGGTCACTACCCCTTGATCCCACTAGAGGTTGCCACCTCCTTACCCCTCTGATGTGGCCCCTCAACCATAAAATTTATACCCCAAAATCATGATTTTTTTCATTGTTTTCATTAAGGCTTATTGGACTAACTTTGTATTTCTTATAGGGATGAATATAGTAGAAATTTTTGAATTCATAACATCTTCTCTTTCATGTAATATATTTTGACTAACATCTTTTCTTGCAGGTTACCCCTTAAGATTGCCAATTGAAAACTATTAATTGATCTATTTTTAGATCACCTGTCAAATCTATTTTGGCATTTGGAGAAATCATCTTGTAAATATATTGTATATATTTTATATATCACATTTAAATTAAATTAGTTAATAAATATTTTTGCCTACTTGTGTGTTACCTAATGGCTATACTGGTGTATGCTCTTCTCACTACGTCTTAACAACAAGCTTTAGAGGATCAAAACCACTAATAAACCTTCACATTAATTTTTTTTAGGGGAAACATGATGTGAAACTGACACCCATTCACTTTCCATAGTCTTAGGGGGATAATGATCGTGGATTTCACCACTATACACTAATCCACATTTTATGTTCTGGTGGAGTATAAATATCAGGGATAGTTGTCATTAGCCTAAATAGTTAACCCCATACAAGTATTTCATGATATGGAAGAGTTAATTCTACAAACTAGGCACTATATATAACCCTACATAGACTTGGGACCCACTATACCTAATGTATATTAAAGACACACCTAGAAACCTTGTCTAACCTAACATAAGACCATCAGCCATAATAGGTGACTTGATTCTATAATTAGTATTATATACCAAGTGATCATTATGAAAAAATGGGGTTAAGAACATTCAAGATATTTCATAATGAATCACCATCATATAGCCTCACCTGTAAATTAATTAGACAGTGTAGTCATCAAGCCACACACCAAAATCAATTTACTAGTGATAGGTTTGTGGTTTGATTGATTTGGTGAGTGTTTTGATAGACTAGTGTTGTTTGTGATCCAAGTCATCCTTTTACCCAAACCTATACATGATTATCTAGGTATCTTGCATATATTTTCATCTTGAATCATTTTTGAATCCTCTTATACATATTTTATTTGTACATCTTTTAAAAAAATCATCACATCTTGCATCTGGTCCTACATCTCATCTTGGTCACATTCTAGTCTAAGTCTCATCCATATAGTCAAACCCACATCACCTATATATCTTATCATAATATAATTTTTATTAAGTCCACATTATCCATAGTCAATCACACATCACTTTGAATTACTCAGTCCTCATAGTCTAAATTGGTCATTTATCTTGATCTTGTCTTGCTTAGTCACCTTATCCACCATCTTATCAACCTAGCACAATCATAGTCAAACCTATCTTTACCTTGTCATACCCTTGTATTTAATATTCATCCCATTAAGTCTATAGTCAAACATCAATCTTCATCTACATTGGCAAATAATTTTTTCCCACATTAAGATCTTGATTCTAAGTTTTCTTGTGTCTCATCAAGTTTGAGTCATAATCACAATCCTATCAACCTATAAATCAAATCACCTAAGCATATTTGAGTTGATCATCTTCATATTTAGCTATTATTAATCCAATTAATCCCTAATTATGTAGACACTCAAAAACTATACATGACATCTTTTGATGTCAAACTACCTTTTGAACCTCATCCAACCTTGCATCTAATTAACCACCTATTCAATTAGACTCATTTACTAACTTGACCCTATTAAAACGCTAACTTAACACATTTGACTAAATCATTAAACTCTACCTTTTTAACTTCATTTAAACTATTTTTTTGACCTCTCAATCATCGATAGTCAACTTGACCATCGATGATCAGGTCTCTAAACCTACTTTAAAGTTTTAAATCATTAACAACTTTGTGTGAGATAAACATCTCCCTAATTGGAAAGTTGATTTTAAAAATTAATTTAAAACATCATTAATTGGAAACTTTATTCCCTTATAAAATTAGTGACTTCCTCAATCCTAATTATCAATTTCATCCTAGAAAAAGAGAAAAGGAGGAAGTGAAATGGATCCACAATCTGAAATATTACATTTAATCTCTCTTGCATATAGGTATTCAACATTTTTTTAGAAAGAAAGCAACATCACTAGAGATCCAAAGCTCTATTAGGATCACTTTTGAAATATAAAAGCACTATCACTTGTCTAAATAACTTCAGCATTTCACCATCGAGTTTTAGGTATCTTTTACTTGGTTTCCTTAGTTTATCTTATTTTTAACCTTCCTTATATATCAAACACATCACTATCTTATTTTCCACCCCTCATCCCTATAACAGACCTTTATTTTCCCAAATACCCAAACTTCACCTTCTTTTCTAATCATTTATAGATTTACATAAGTAACCATTGATGGTCACCTCAATAATTTATAGTTACCAAACCATCGATGGTTAGCCTAAAGTGTTGATGGTTCACTTGACCACTGATAGTCACTATGGAATAAAAAAATAGAAAAATATTTTCATCCCCTTAGCCCCATCTGAACCTAAATTTCTCTATTCTACCTAATTATAGTACCTTTTTTGATTTTTTGGACTAGACCCCAACCATTTAAACATAGTATTGACCCAGTTTTGCTATTTTAGTTGTTTCATTTTAACAAGCATTCACTTTATATTTCTTGCATGTATTTAATTTCATATAATTTAATTCAAGTATCATTTTTGTTTATTTATATCAACTTAATTATTATAACATTATATTGATAGCCTCCTAGCAATCAATACACTTATTAGATCTAGCTCATGCTAGGTAGTCCACTCAACCATCCATCTAACAACCTCTTTTTTTAGTGCCTCTCTTATTTGTAAGTTATTCTTTCCTAGCCAAATAAGAGTTCCCATCATTATCTAGATTCATGCATGCACTTTACCATGTATTCTTCTACAAACCCTATCACTAGTTTCATTATTTACTTCCAAAATTAAGAAATGAAGAGAAATCAACTTAAATATTTTGGCATACCTAGTGGGATCAATTTCCCCTTTTTTTCCTTTATTATTTGATCATCAAATGAAATTTGAAAACTTTTTTTTGGGATTAAAGTAAACCTCTTGCATACATTGATTGCCTACTTGTCTTAGTTCATATAGTAACTTAGGAGGTAAAATAATTAATCTTATATTTCACACTTATTATTATCACACACCAAGCCAAACCACAGAAAAATTAACACATCAAAACATTCTTAAGACAAGGCCTAACTAATATTTCATCACCTAACAGAAACCTTACCCCCTTCCCAACTATCCTACTTAGATTTCACCGTCAAGGGGAGAACCAAATTAGCTCTCTATTTGAGTATAAACTCTCAACTTAGTATATTTTGGCTAAGCACCTGACACTCTTACTACTATAAGACTATGAATTGAGGGGGTAGGCCCTAATTCCAAGCCACGTACTAAAGTTCAACACAAATTTTTCTCTTAATCACTTGAACTCAACCTAAAACCGACCTTATATTTCCTCTTTAGTACCCGATCTACAAGCCAAATTCCCTCTTCACACTTTATAAGGCATAAGGAAAAAGTGATCAAAAAATAATCCTAAGATTTAATGCACTTTTAGTGTATGCATTATTTTCCTTGAATTATTTTCTTTTGATTTATCTTTGTTTAAGGTGTGAATTTCATCACATTATTTCATTTTTTCTCACATGGTATTTACTAGACAACAATTGAGAAACCAAACCAATCAACTACCACCTTCTTCTTCTTCCTCTATGGAATATAATTCTAATGATGAGGGTTCACCTCATTTTTTTGCTTTTCCTACCAGAATCTTGGTTGTTTCTAAGGGTGATGCATATTTTTTTACCTTCCTTCATAAAAATTTGGTGGCCCTTTAACACTATCTTAATAACTTACCTCACCATACCTCTGTTTCTTTGATTCCACCTATATATCCTTATTATGGTATGCCTCCCCATCTTATGGTATGTGTTACCTCAACCTAACCCTTGTTAACCCAAGCATCTTCTCATTCCAACATCCCATTTACTACCACCACCTAAACCCAATCCAATATTCTAACCTCCAAACAAACACCTCCTACCACACCCAAAACTTCACATATAGTTTCAACTTTACCTTTAATTACCTATACTCCACCTACAATGGGGTTATCTTCTATTCATATTTCCACCTTTCTCTTTATTATGACCACTCCACAAACTTCTACCCCATTTAAAAACTTGGTGCTTTATATATCTCAAACACTTCCACCCATTAGCAATAGAGTCACCACCCAACCTCAACCCACTACCTCAGCCATACCTTTAATCCAATCCACATCCATCCCTCAACAAGTATCCATGACAACCTATCAATATATCTCTAATCCACAAGGAAATACATCACCTTCCACTCAATAGTTTGTGCTAATCAATCATTACATGGCATCATCTCAACCTCTTTTCACCACTTACCAATATGTGGCTTCTTCAGTACCTTCTATCACTTATCCAAACATAGCTGCCACCCAACCTCAACAAAATGTGACCCTTAATTATGCAACTTCCCAATCCCAATTAGATTTGATCAAGATGTTAATGGACAAAATGACCAACTTGAATTCATCCATCTTCAGGTCTCATAACCTTTTATCCTATGATCAAAATTTAAATTAACCCATTCATCCATCTGTTCCCATCCATTCTTATCCTCCTCAATGGGAATTACCCAAGTTTTCCAAATTCCAAGGAAATGAGGACCCCCAACAAAATTTGAGAGAATTCCATCATTCTTTCTATTTAATCACATATGATGATGCTCTCCTTATTCAAACCTTATCCATGTCCTTATCTAAACCCACCCTTGATTGGTATAATTCTCTTCTCATGCACTCCATATTTTCTTTCTCTCAATTGGCCCAAATATTTTTAGATAATTTCTTGGTAAATATATATAAAAAGGTGTCTATTACTAACCTCTATTCCATTCAGCAATTTGATGATGAGTCAATTGTTGACTTTGTTTCTAGATGGAGAGGTCTCATCAACCAAATTTATATCTCCTTACCAAAACCTGAATTGATTAAACTCTTCTTTGGTGGTTGTGCCAAACATATTACCCCCACCCTTCAATTTCAAACTTTTAGAACATTTAATGAGGCATTCACCATGGCACATAAACTAAAAAACCAAGCCATTAATGAAGGGAAATTGAAATTACAGAACAAAAATTCCAACATTAAATCCAATGACCCTTCCTCCACCAAAACCACTAACCAATCCAATACCAAAGTAGAATCATCTACAAACTTAGTTGTTCTCAAAACCTTTCCACCTCCAACTATCAACCAACCACCTCAAACCAATTCTTCCAACCCTCCCTATAAACAAAACCAAAACTAAGCTACTCCAAAATAATATACTCTCATTCAAGAATCTTATGCATCAGTTCTGGATAAATTGCTCAAAGTTAACCTCATCCAACTTCCACTTATTAAACCACCCTATTAATTTTATGTTTCTCACCATGTGCCTGGGTGTTATAATGAAAATGAACATTGTGCCTTTCATCAAGTTGTAAAACATGACATTAATAGATGCAATACCTTCAAAAGTCTTGTCTAAAATTTGATTGATAGTGGAGAACTTGTGTTTGACAATCCCAATACACCTCCCAATTAGTCCCTTGACATTTTATACAAGCTTTTTACCAATCACAATCCTTCTACCCAACACCATGACAATAAACCCAAATCATCTCACTCTCATGAGGCACACATAATCAATGTTATTAATAATGATCCCATTATTGAAGAGACCATTACCTCAATCACCTAAATGGAAATAGTGAAATTACCTCATATTCTTTTGGATACCCAAATGGAGGAATCAACCACCTATCTCTCTTCACTTGATGAGACATTAGCCTTATCTACTTCTCCTTTGATGGAAACATCAAAGGAGATAATAATTTCTTTAACCATTCCTTCTTTTTCCACTCCACCCATTCAAGTGGTAGAACTACCCCCATACCTTTGGACACCCAAACAAAGGATGAAACTATGTCCACCCCTTCACTTGGGGAAAAAACACCTACCTCCCCCACCTCAAATCCATCCATGCCTTCTTTGGAAACTATCCCAAACATAGAGAAGGTTACCTCATCTACCCAACCACTAATTTTGGAACCATCTATCAAAACTAAGGATAGAGAAACCATTATCTCTTTACCAAAAAATGGATTAAGCTTTGAAAAAAATGAAAAATGAACCAAACCCATCTAAAAGCCCTTTTATATGCTATTAAAAAGTTTATAGTTCACTTCCCAACCTAACTTTGATAGAGCCACCTTTTGGCATCGACTTGGACTTCCTTACCAAAGCAAACCTGAACCCTCAACTTCAATTGAATCCACCTTTAAACCCATTACCTCTTCACCAAATACCTATTCCAAAACCATAATTAAACCATCCCAACCACTTCCATATAAAATTTCCAAATCACCTTACGCCTCTTTCACCAAACCCATTAAGAACCTAGGAATTCTTCCCATACCTAGTCACACTCACCCCATTTTGAGGTTTGACTTAACCCCATCTAGTCAACCAAAGACAAATCCAACTAAACCAACTAAGAAGGTAGATTTACCCAAACCTCAACCTTGAAATAGACCCATACCACCTCCTTCCCACTTACCTTCCATCTTAGGACTCCATCCTTCTACCATTCTAGTTACCTCTTCTTCCTCTAATAAACCATCCCCCTTTTCTCCACCTACACCCATCAAGCCCTCTAGTTATCCATAATTTTTAACCAACCTATCTACTTCTAATTTACCACATATAACAAAACCTTCATCTAAGTCTCCAACCCCCAAACCAATCGTAACCAAGAAAGTCCAACCAAAACCACCAACTAAAACCATTATTCTTACCATAAATTCCATGGTAAAGCATGTACCCAAGAAGGTGCCCATTCCTAAAACTAAACACCCACCACCTCAAACACCTTTTTTTGAATCATATTCAAACATTTTGTAAAGGTTGTTACAAACCTCTTCCATTAGCTTACCTTCAATCAAACATTTTGACCCTTCATGTCTTAAACACACATGGTTCAATAACAATTTATTTTATCTTTACCATATGACTCGTGGACATGATATGAAGAAATGCAAAGCTCTCCAAACACTTTTCCAAAACCTTTTAGATGAATATGATCTATTGGAGGAACCTCCTATGAGCCCATCACATATCTAACTACATAACCAACTCATCCAACAATCTCTTACTACCCCACTCCCACTTAAGAGTTAAGAGGAGGAACTGAAGCAAACATCAAACCCCATTGTCCACACCATTCATGTGGTCACTTTATCCTTAGTCCCAATAGAAGGATAAGGGAAAATATAAAGTAACCATGCCATGGACATACCCTTCAACCCCTCAATCCACCAACCAAACCCAAACATCTCCACCCTAACCTTCACAACCACCAAAACCCAAAGTATCAATTTTGGGAGTTTCTCCCTCCAACCCTTTTGCATCCATGTAATGGTTAGTGTTGAAAAAACATCACCAAACATTATTATAAATTAGACTCTATGAGCTAATCAACACCTCACCCCACCATCACCAAGCACTGATTAAGGCTATATATTCTATATAGGTTCAACAAGATTATCCTCAATGTCTATCACTCTTTGTCAGAGTCCAACTTTTTGCCCTTATCACCTTTCAAGATTCTAAAATACCACCTTTCCATATCAAAGATCATAATCCTCCCCTCTTCATTATATTATAAATCAATTAAACTTGCATTAAGAGGGTTGTGATTGACCAACTTCATTTTCCCAAAAGCGTCATGTTAGAAAGTTATCAGTCATTTGATCCTTTAATGATACCATGGCCACCACCTTAAGGACTATTTTCCTCCATATTTTCTTGGGGCCTCACATCATTCTTAAACTATTTTATGTTATAGAGGGTGAGTTCTAATACAATGTGTTACTCAGATGCCCTTAGATCCATGGTATGAGTTGCATCCCTTCCACCTTACACTGATGTGTCAAATATGAGAACAAGAGAAAATTTGTTACCATGAAATCTAACCCTAGTCCCTTTACCTCTTATAATATGACATATCAGCCTAATGATGTTTTTATTCTTCCATCTACTTTATAACTAAATAATAAAAATACCACCTCACCAACCAAAATTTTCAACACTTCTGCTCACAACAATGATGAAGCATAAACTAGCTTAACCATCCCTTTGTCCAAAATTCCAATTGAGGACCCCTTACAATCCACATTTCAATGTCTCTCTCTCTCTCTTGGGGAATATCAACTTTTATCCTTAGATGCTTTCCTTACTCTATAAGAATATGAGAACCTCAAATATGACCATTCCTACTATCCTAATGTCAGAACCATCATCCCTTTTGGGTTCCCCAAATATCAAATAAATTGTCTATGGGGGACTTGATCAACCACTTCTCACTCTCACCACTACCACATTTATCTGACCATTCACTAATAATTTTTGTTACCTAGAGAAACCAACCTTTGCCAAAGCTTACCTTTATAGGTATGCTTGGAAGAGGTTTAGTCTTGGCCTTTATGAATAGGGACCTCATGAGTTATCCATAATTAAAACTTAGAAACCTCATGAGTTATTTGGCCTTGGGTTGTAGCACTAGAAGAACCCACATCACCAAAACCCATTTCCATCATCGATGAAGAACTTCCATCCTCACCAACCCCATCTCACTCTAAATATAAGGACTTCCATGTCATCCCATCTTACTTTTTTTATCAATAAAATTATTTTAGGCCCCCATGGCCTATCAAAAAAATGACTAAACTAAATCCATTCCTCTCATCCATCCTAAAATGATTGAATGCAATTATCATACCATCAACACCATCCAATTTCATAATGATGATTCCATTCTCACCTACTTTAGTGTAGGGGATTCTTCAATTCATAAATATCTCCCTCCTAAGAACCAAACTATGCTAAATGAATCCAATATTGATGTTAATTTGGGAACTCAGGATAACCCTCATATCATCAAAATCAACCAATCTTTAAATTTAATGGATCAACAAGGCTACCTTACTTTCCTTCAAGACTGTAACATAGCATTTACATGGTCCTATCAAGATATGCCTAGAATTGACTCTTATACTACCTCCATAGCATTGCTACCAATCTTGAGGCTAAATCAATTTAGTAAAAGATTCATATAATTCATCCTCACATATCCCTCCTTTTCAAAGAATATCTTTAACATCTCTTATCCATCAACTTCATTCAACCCATCGATTATCCATAATGGGTTTGTAGTATCATTCCCATCACCAAACCCATAGGGGGATTTCATCTCTACATTGAATTTCATGACTAAAACCTCACTTTCCTAAAGGATGACTTTCCTTTACCCAACATCAACCAAATTGTTGATCTTATAGTTGGCCATGAAATGCTATCTCTTATGGATGGTTTCTTAGGATATAATTAGATCTTTATTTCCCAAAATATCAACATAAAACTTCCTTTATCACCCCATGGGGAACCTTATACTATAGGGTCATGCCCTTTAGACTAAATAATGATAAATCAACCTATCAGTGGACCATGACTCTTATATTTCATGATCTCATCAATAAAATAATAGAGGACTATGTGGACAATCTCTTAGGGAATTATAAACACCACAAGGATCACCTAGCCATTCTTTCCATCATCTTTGATCGACTAATCCATTATCATGTTGGAATAAACCCCAAGAAGTGTATTTTTGGATTATTATCAGGAAAGCTTATTGGTTTCATCATCTCTCTTGATGGAATCAAAATAGACCCCTCCCAAGTTATATCAATCTTATAGATGCCACCTCCTACCAATTATATGCAACTATATAGCCTATATGGAAAACTTTAATCCATCCATCAATTCATCTCCTAGTTATTATATAAATGTCAACCCTTTCATCACATTTTAAAGAAATATACCTCTTTTATAATGGATTAAGGAATGCCAACAATCCTTCAATTCAATCAAGGAGTATCTTCTCTCTCCACCTATCCTCACCCTTCTAAAGGAAGACAAACCCTTTTACCTATATATATCCACTGCTAATCATTCCCTAGGGGTAATGAATTCTCATAATGATGAACAAAATAAAGATCAAGCCATCTACTACATCAGTTGAACACTCATAGAATTTGAAACTTAGTATACCTATCCTAAAAAACTTTTCCTTGTTTTAGTTTTCATGGCCTTCAAAATTTGTCACTATCTTCTTAATCATAAAACCTATATCATCACTAACACTAACCCCCTCAAGTATATGCATCTAAGTCATACAAAACTAGTGTATGTCTAAGTTTCACATGCTATTAGTTGAGTTTAATCTTGATTTCCTTCCACAAAAGTCCATTAAAGTACAAGTAATAACTAATTAATTGGTTAAAACTCCTCTACTAGATAATCAACCTCTTCCTCTTGCCTTCCCAGATGAGTCTATTGTAACTCTTTCTCAGGAAGAACACACCTACCAAATGACCATGTTTTATAATGGCTCTAAATTCTAAAATGGTGGAGGTGATAGAGTTAATCTCATTCCCCTTAATGGAAAAACTCTTCCCCTTTCCTTTAAAGTTTACTTTAAATGCACCAAAAACATAGCCAAATATGAAGCCCTAGTCATAGGTCTCCAAATTGCCCTAGCCTTGGGAGTCAAAATAATTAGTGTCTTTGGTGGCTCCCAACTAGTAATCAACCAAGTCACAAGATCTTATCAATGTAAAAATTATTTTTTTAATAAATTACAAATAACTCATGGATGTAATTTTTGCATCATTTGATCATTACACTATGCAGTTAGTTCTTCAATCTACCAATAAATTTGTAGATACAATAACATCCCTTGCTTCCCAAATCCCATATCAACCTACCAAATATAAAATATTTTTCACCATGCATCACTTTATCATACATTCATATATCATTTTTGATCTTCCTACCATTTATAGTGTGAAAACATCTCCTTCTGACATATGGTATGACCAAAATTTCAACCACCTTAACCTTGGAATTATTTATCCTAACTTTTCAAATAATTCCCAAATAGATTTTATTCAAAGTACCTCTCATTACACCATACTATGGGGAATCCTTTACAAACATAGCTTTGATGGCATCCTTCTCTATTGTCTATGTAGTCATTAAACCTCTCATGCCATCAAGGAAACACATGACAAAGTTTGTGGGGACATTTTAGTGACTTCGTTATTTCTAAGCATATCCTTCACTTGGATACTATTAGCCCACCCTCAATCAAGACTATTATGATTATGTAAATAAGTGTGTAAAAGATCAATAACATCTTAACTTACATCATGCACCTCCTCATGACCTTCAAGTATCCAAAGATTATTGGCCCTTCACAAAATGGGGTGTTGACCTTATTAGGGAAGTCAATCCCCATTCTTCATAATAACATCAATATATCATTACCACCACTAAATATTTCACCAAGTCGGTGGAATCCATCTCCCTTATATCCACCAAAGTTAAAAATATTATCACCTTCTTCAATCACCATATCATCTACTACTTCAATGTTACCCATAAGATCATCACTGATAATGGAAAATATTTTAAAAATTAAAAATTATAAGGTCTCTATGATACTTTTGGCATGAATTTAAGATTTTACTCACCTTACCATCCACAAGCCAATGGATAGATGGAAGCCTCTACTAAAACTCTCATCAAAATTCTCACCAAAGTAGTAAGTGCTTCATGTCAGGATTGGCACTTGCATATACATTTCACCTAATGGGCTTATTTCACTAGCATTAAAAATTCTATAGGTGTTACCCCTTTCTCTCTCATCTTTGGAGCTAAGGCAGTCTTTCTTCTTGAAGTCCAAATTCCATCCCTTTGCATATCTTTGTAAAAAATCCTTTATAAGAATGACTATCATCAAGAATGCCTCACACATATTGAACTCCTTGATGAACATCACCTCATATCCCTTAATCACTTTTGTTTATATTAAGAATTATTCAAGTGAGTATACAATAAACACCTGAAAGAATGAGAGTTCAATATCAGAGACCTCATCCTTAAGGAAAACCAACATGTAACTAGTATAGAAAAGAGAAAAAAGGGAAATTTTATTCTCAATTGGCTTGGACCCTACATCATAACCCATAAGTATGGATCAAGAGCTTATCATTTGTCCTCTCTTGAAGGCAAACCAGAACTTGAGCCTCTCAATGCTTCACATTTTCATCCTTTCTATTGTTGAAATAAGCTCATCCTTTCATTTATGAGATTTTTAATTCCTTTACCCTACCTATCCCAAATGCCCTTGGGAAAAAATTATTACAACATATAACTATGTGATTATCCATCACATTTATAGCCTAATCCTAAGCATGGATACCATGGCTCTACCCATGGTATGGTTCTGATTAATAATTTTTATCTCTAGTCATATGGAATCCCATGATTGGTTGTCTCTCAAACCACTTTCCCCATCCATCATTAAACTTTTATGCTAAATTCTTGCCTCCATAAAGTTAATTTTTTTTTCTTAAATAGAGTTATCCAAGTCTAATCCTACATTTAAAATCATTTCGGTTCATATCTCTAGTGTTGAAGACTACTCCCTTGAAGGATACCTGCCCAATAATTAAAAGTTGCTTAAAAAATAGACTACTCCCTTAAAGGACTACTATAAAAATCCAATTCTAGACCACTCCCTCGAAGGATGGCTAAGAAATAATCATTTGAAGCTTCCTACATCGATCAACTTCACCAACTTATCAAAATAGCAAAAGCAACAAATATTCCTATCTTAAAATCAAAATAAGTAAGCTATAATCAGCTTTTATAAGTTCCATTTGTAGACTTCTCACATTGATTGGTCTACACATTATCCTATTACATTGTAATCAGCTCCTATATATGGCATTGGTAGACTTCCTATATTGATCAGTCTACATATCATATTAAGGCATGGACTTGCCTATTACAATTCTTTGGTCACCTATAAAAGGGAAAAACTAACCCACATTAGGTTACCTTTCCATCCATTTATAAATTCAACCGTCTAGCTCTCATCTCCCTTCCCATGATTCCCTCTCTAAAATCAAGGAACTATGAGCTTACTTGATATGAAGTGATCAAAACACCCTCTTTCTCAATCAAATTATTCTCTTGCAAAGCATTTGATAGGTTTATGTTCACTAAGTCAATATAGCTATGGTTTATTATTGATAAGTCCATGCAAACTAAGAACATCATTCATTTTCCTTACCCTCTATTTGTTAGTTCATGTGGTCATATGTCTCATGATTCTTATCTCTTTCTCACATTTAGTTTTTTATCTACACTTAATTTATCTACTTCCATTATATTCCCATTAACATAATCATAACATTATGATCCATGAACAAGACAAATATAAACCCTATCCTACCCATAAACAAAACATTGGGAACCATAAATCTTAAATAATCATAACATACCATTATAACATTATAACATCATAAGATCATCATCACATGTTGCCAACTTCATATTTATAAAATATCATCCCATCTATGAACCACAATATCAAATTATTTTATTAACAATATTACATCCTCATCTTATCTATAAACCACTTGGCATAATCATCTCATAAACCACCATCAATGGGCCACCTATTAAACTAGCCCTATATTCTCCATACATCATTTATGATGGTAAATATGCCAACACTATTTCCTCATAATATCTTAGCTCCTCGATGGTGGTTAAGTACTATGTCCTCAAAACTATGTCAAGTAGTCCTCCTACTAATGTTGTGGCTACCCCTACCTCTATCTCAATGAATCTCTATCTTGAGTCACTAACCCAAGAGAAATCCTTTCTTGATCATGCTCACTAGTCATAGTCATAACTTGCCCCTGTAAGGTGACAATCTATGGTTATAAATCAACCACCTATCCTTGTAAACCAATAATCTAGGCTTGTGATGCTACCAATGCTACATATGCTTTCCACCTAGTCTATCATCCTATACTGGTGCCCTCGTAAGATAAAAATCAATAGACTTTTGACCACCATCACCCCATCTAAAGTTAGATATTGTATATTGATCTTGGTACTAGGATGTATACCCATTTTTTATACCCACATCATCTATAGGATCTCTAGTTGGCAACTCCTCATAGTCTAGTATGACATCCTGTGGCTATTGCTCTAGGAGTGGGAACTCCATATGATCCCTCATGTATCATAATAAATCTAATGGTAACCCTTAAACAAGTCCAAACTACTTCCTAACTCAATTGAATGGGATTAACTCTATCTCCCCATCCTTTCTCCCATATAACTAGTACCATCTCTGAAGTGATAATGTGAGGTACCTATATCCTACCCAACTTGACCAACTCACATATGGCCTCCACACTACATCACCTACCACTAAACCCTCTAAGTATCTCTAAACCAATCCATTTCTCTAGAACCACCACCAACCCTTACCAATGCATAATCTCCTCACCACCTCATAAAGCCCACTCTATAATCTACTAGTGTAAAGCCATCCCATGGTAGTCCTAGTGGTCGTAAGACTCATATATGCTTATACACCCAATAATAGAGAATAAATTCAATGTTTATCCCATATCATTTATGTGCTCTAAAGTCCTAGAGATCTCTATAAATCTACACTAGTAAAACTGAGGCCCATCTAAACATAGTCCTCCCTAGTAGCATCTCCAACAACACCCCTAGTAGTAGACAAGGGAATCAACCATTGCTCAAATATGGTAGTGTGAATCAAGATACCCCCATCATCATCATGGTTAATAAACATCTATCCTCTAGGGAACTATGGTATAGTGGCACATAATAGACACCCCATGTGTGATACCAGGCCTACACCTAATTTGCTCCATATATCAATTCCATATAATAATATTTATCCTCTCTCTACATGATAGATTGGCTCCCCCCAAATAGACAATCACGTAATCTATTGAATATCCTCTAGGAGAATCATCATCTCCCCTGTTGGTATTAAAAAGGTGGTTGTCTTAGGATCCCATCTCTTGATGAGTCCCATAATCATTATCTTATCCTACATTAGGTGCTAGTAATTTCTCATTGGCCCTTAGGCCCAACACCTCCATATGTCTCTACTTAGCATCAGTCATCCCATCTCAAACCTCAACAAAAATCTTAGGGACTTGATCCCTCATTTGGATCTGATCACGAGATTTCACAATAATCACATTAGCATGAACACTTAGTTTTCCAAATCACACTTACTATCAACCTAAACCTACCATTTTTAACCTATTTCACTCTAACCCTTAACATTTCCCATCTTACCTTTAACACTCAACACAAACCTCTACCTTCATCTACAAAAATTTTAACACCTAAATACTTTCATCTCCAACATTATCCCTATTCTTCATAACTTTCATTCAAACTACCCAACATTGACCCTAACACATCATTTTCAAGCACCTAAATACTTCTATTTGCTAAACTTTATCTAGTTTCGCTTCATCCTATCTTCCCTACATTTAACCTTTACCACCCACTAGATGGACCTCTTAAAACATTTTAACCTCTTTCAAAACCTTTACCAACATTTTAAATTATTTAACCCTTCATCCTAATTTACCAACATTACAAACTTTAACCTTTAAAAACACTCTAAATAAACAAAAACTTTATAAAGTAGTTTAACACACTTTACAACACCTTAAAACCTTTAATCAACTATCCAACTTTCCAAACTTTAATAAACCCTTTACCCCACTTCAACACTTTAACATTTCAAAATTTACAACCTTCCAACACTTTTAAAATACTTTAAAACACTTTCCACAACATTAAAACATTCACACAAATATAATCCTTTCTATAGATTTTTACCTTCCCTATCCCCACACCTTTTGACCATCGTAATCCATTGAACCATCGATAGTCCCTTAGGATCCTTTCACCCTCAGTGTTTAACCACTAGTGGTTGGTTTGAACTAGTGATGGTCACTAAGTTTTACTACCAATAGTGAAAACCTAATGCCATTTCCCACCTTAACACCATAAAAATCACCTAAATCATAAATTACACTCCCTAACACTGTTGGGAGGTGGAAGAAAATCCAAGAACAAACACACCTGTTCTAATTCCACCTGTTAGGATCTTGCTCCTCAGAAAGAGCACAGTATGATTACCAAATATAAGCAATTGAATATGCAGAAATAACCAGAAACACAAGTAACTAGAATTCACCAATAGCACAGAATATGAGAGACAATACACTATCTTGTATTAACACTATACAGAAAAGAATACATCAAAGAGCTGCCACACTCTTTCACCTTATAGAGATTCGCCACACCTCAAGTGTACATTAATTCTTCTCACACACACTCTCCTACACAAAAAATGGTCCCAACAACCAACTGACACACAGAATTGGTGTTCACCTCACCAACCAGTTAGTAATAACCCTGCCGGTACACCAAGCACTCTATAGCACTTCAAGCTGATCTCTCATGAACCTGCAACCTGTAATTCAAAGACCAAACTTACATGTATATCCCCAATGAGCTTGCAACAACCTGCAACTCACAGATCTTACAACTAGAAGGAACTCTTCCTTTCTATCTCATACATAAACAATACATGCCAATGGGTCTATAAATAGATCCCTAACTCAAACAATAACTTAGACTCTTAATTTAGACAATTATCCTCACAGCCCAAGACTCTAACTGGTCTCAACATGTAAACTCTTCATTCACTTAACTAACTATCCGTGAAATGAGCAGTTCTGGAACACACAGGTGACCGACGTCGGTCCCTGCTTGTCTGGTTCTGCCGACATCAGCCGACTTCCTACCGTTGCTGGTGGCCTTCTGCATTGGTCTCTGCCGACGTCGGTCCTGCTATCGACGCCAGTGCTCCTAGATCTCAGCAACCATTGTTCCATAGTTTGCAAAAGGTTGAAGCTTTTAGCTCCACAACCTAACAATCTCCCACTTGGAGATAAACAGCTGCAACCTGTACCTGTACCTGTACACTGTCTAGTTTGTTCCCTTGGCTATGTATCCCTCCTCAAGATCACTCTTGAAGACCAACCACCTCAAAATCCATGGTGTAAAAAACTGTCATCCAAATTACCTACCACATCCACATCTACAACCATGTAGAAAAAGAACTTGACCCTGCATAGCATGTGCACCTACTGCTGGTCCCACTGAACTGCCCTTCAGTATTACTCTCCTGAATTGACTCCAAACTTATGACAACTCCCACTGCTTGGGAAAACTCAGGTTTAGTACATACCATGCACTCAACCTCATTATGTGAATCAAGACACCTGTTCATAAAACTATCCAACCATCGGTGTGCTAACCGGTTTCACACAATCATCCTGAAACAAAATCAACAAGATCTCCATGTCTCTAGAACACACTTATGCCAAAGAATCTTACTGCTCCCAGATTCTCCATGACAAACACCTGAACTAGCTTTACCTTTAGTTTAGCAATACCTATATATGTAACCCTGCAACAAGCACATCATACAGAAATAGGATAGTGTAGCTAATACTATCCAACCTGGTAAAGAGAAACACAATGATTAAACCTCCATCGCCCTGCAGCACACACAAGATCAAATACCCTGATCATCCATCTCACGTATCCATTTCCGCTCTTCTCTATCTTGAACATCCATTCGTCTCTCAGTGCTTACTTTCAGCTGGCCACTCTACCCAGAACACTTGTTTGGTTTTTCTCCAAGGAATCACATCCTCATCCATGCCTAGCTCCCACTGTTTCCTGGATCTACCTATTCTGCTTCTTCAACAACTTCCTGGTCCTATGCCATAAGTGAGCAACAAGTAGTGTAAAGAAGGGAAATGACGAATTTAAGAACTTACTTACACCTTCAGTCCTCCATATGGGCACTTGAGACTCCATGACAACTCGCTGTCCACCCAAAATTCATCTCAGTGACCGATGCTGGTCACATCTTAGTCTACAGCCGACCAATGTCGGTTCCCTGTGACTGCCTCCCTGCCGAGGTCAATTTCCCCTGGCCGACGCCGGTCTCTGTCTGCCTCGAGTCACCGATGTCGGGCTGCACATAGCCGACGTCGGTCCCTGTCTGGACACCGACGTCAGTTTTCCTGCCGACGTCGGTCTCTGTGTTTTTCTTGTGAGACCTGACTTTTTCCCATGAGCTCCTTTTGGATCAAACCCTTGTCCAAATCACCCTTGCTCTACTCAAAATTCCTCTGCACCTTGTGTTGAACTCTGTCCATCACTTTCTCCTTGAAAACCAAGGCTTTCCTGTTCTTATCACTAACATCAAATTCCTTAAGAAACCTCACCTTCTTCTTCTGCATACAGAAACCACGATCCATGCCTTCCAAATCTAAAAGCATATTCTTTGACTCAAGAACCAGCATCTCCTTCTTATCTATGTGACCAAGCCTATTAAGCCACATCTCCAAATCTACAGCTGAAGTAGATAACCCAGAAAAAGAATCAGTAAAACAAGTAGATAGATAAAGCGTACCTACTTTCTTACCTCTAGCTACAATAAGTGTACCCTTGGTAACCTTCCAAGAGTCTACTGTGAGAGTTACTGTGCAACCCTCTTCACCCAAACTTCTAACAGAAATTAGATTCTGCTTCAGAACTGGGACATGCATGACCTCATTTAACACCCATGTGTCACCTGTCTGCAATTTCAGCTTCACTTTGCCTTTGCCAACAATCTAACAAGGCTTTCCATCCCCTACACAAATTTCTCCAAAGTCTCCCTGGACATACTCATGAAAAAATTCCCTATGTGGGGATGCATGAAAAGAGGCACCTGAATCTAATACCCAAGATTCTACTTTATCCAAAGAACATACCAGAGCATCCTGTGCAACGTAACCCACAACATCTACTTCTTCTCCATGTTCTTCATGCTAATTTGTACCTGATCTACAATCTCTCTTTAAGTGCCCTTGCTTTCCACACTTCCAACAGGTTATTCTGCCATACCTAGACTTGGATCTCTTGCCTGTCTTCGACCTTGATCTCCCACGCTCTGTCTTCTCTCTTGACCTTCCTCTTCCTTCAACACTCAAAGCATCTCCAGATGATTCACCTGTGCTTTTCTTGCATATCTCTTCATTCAAGATCACACTCACAACATCATCCACTTTTAAGACTTTTGAAGGAGACACAATATTAGAAACTGCCATTACCAAACCTTCCCAACTTTTAGGTAATGAACACAAGATTAAGAGAGCCCTAATTTCATCATCAAATACAATATTTACAAAACTTAACTGGTTTACCAAACCATGGAAATCACTAAGATGGCTATGAATAGATCCACCTTCCAACATTTGCAAATTAAATAAACGCTTCATAAGAAATACCTTATTAGAAGCTGAGGGTTTTTCATATAAATTTGCCAAAGATTCCATCAACTCCACCATTGTCTTACACTATGATAAGCTGGAAATCACAGATGATTCAAGACTCAATCTGACAGATGCCAGAGCCTTCCGATCAAGAACCTCCCATTCTTCATCTTTCATATCTAAGGGTTTGCTAGTAACCCCACCCAACGGTAAGTACAAATCTTTCTGATACAGATAGTCCTCAATCTGCATCCTCCATAATTGGTAGTTCTTGCCATTAAACTTTTCCATTCGTAGTTGACTGTTTTCTAACATTACTCAACTCCCACTCAAACAGAAACCCTGTGAGTAACCTGTAATCAAAAACACACTACCCAGATCTACACCAATCTGTTAGTATCCCAACCAAAAGCTCTGATACCACTTGTTGGGAGGTGGAAGAAAATCCAAGAACAAACACACCTATTCTAATTCCACCTGTTAGGATCTTGCTCCTCAGAAAGAGCACAGTATGATTACCAAATATAAGCAATTTAATATGTGGAAATAACCAGAAACACAAGTAACTAGAATTCACCAATAGCACAGAATATGAGAGACAATACACTATCTTGTATTAACACTATACAGAAAAGAATACATCAAAGAGCCGCCACACTCTTTCACCTTATAGAGATTCGCCACACCTCAAGTGTACAGTAATTCTTCTCACACACACTCTCCTACACAAAAAACGGTCCCAACAACCAACTCACACACAGAATTGGTGTTCACCTCACCAACCAGTCAGTAATAACCCTGTCGATACACCAAGCACTCTATAGCACTTCAAGCTAATCTCTCATGAACCTGCAACCTGCAATTCAAAGACCAAACTTACATGTAGATCCCCAATGAGCTTGCAACAACCTACAACTCATAGATCTTACAACTAGAAGGAACTCTTCCTTTCTATCTCATACATAAACAATACATGCCAATGGGTCTATAAATAGATCCCTAACTCAAACAATAACTTAGACTCTTAATTTAGACAATTATCCTCGCAACCCAAGACTCTAACTGGTCTCAACATGCAAACTCTTCATTCACTTAACTAACTGTCCGTGAAACGAGCAGTTTTGGAACACACAGGTGACTGACGTCGATCCCTGCTTGTCTGGTTCTGCCGACGTCGGCCGACTTCCTGCCATCACCGGTGGCCTTCTGCACTGGTCTCTACCGACGTCGGTCCTGCTGCCGACGCCGGTGCTCCTGGATCTCAGCAACCATTGTTCCACAGTTTGTAAAAGGTTGAAGCTTTTAGCTCCACAACCTAACAAACACTATATTACAATCCCTTAACAACCTAAGATACCCTTCAAATCTAAATTTCACACAAACACTAAATTAGGGCACACATCCCCTAAAAATTATCCAAACCAATTCTTAGACACCATCAAACTCAATTCACATTATTCCATACAACTCCCAACTCACAAATTCAACTATACTATCAATTTCAAAACAAAATAGATCTTGTTTTATGATTTTTGGCATGGTCAAAGTCCTTATACCACTACCTAGCTATGTCCTCATCCAACCTCCATAAAATCTACACTCACTCATGACTTGAGTATCCACAATCCACTAATCAATCAAAAACACCTTGGTAACCAAACAATAAATGATAAAATACTCTGATTCATCTAAGCACTAAGCAACAAAAGTCAAAAGGTAAAAATGAATTACCATTTTCCTTTTTGTATCATGGCTTTTTAGGGTTTTCTTGACTTTTAATGGTTAATATGACCATCAATAGTTGATCTTATAGACAAACCTAACCATTGATAGTTGGGATCTCATTTTCTTTTGCCCACTTTTTCAATATCCCACTTATGAATCATGTCTTTTTAAGGAGCTTCCATTCTCCCACCTTTCAACAACACCCCACATAAAATCTGAACCTTTGGAAGAACTACATTTGGCTTGAAGTTTTTTTGGATATTATGTCCATGGAACTATGTAGGTGGCATCCACTTAACTAGTGTGTATGGAGTCAACTCATCCATTCCCTAACAAAACATACCCAACCAACCAACTATTACACCACATCCACCTCAATGTTGGTCATTTTTGACCTGGATAATTTGTATGTTTTTTGATGACTTTGCATGGTCATTCTAAACACACTGACCAACCTTGCCATGTTGAACTTTTAAAATTTGCACTACCTCATATATGACCCAAATAATTGTGTTGTTTTCTAATATCACTTCCTACCCTAGATACTTATGACCAACACTAACCCTATCTAGATGGTTTGATAGGCTTGACATGATTATCTATGACCAATGTTGTGGACTAGTTACCCTTGTCACATGTCCCTATAGAATTAACCTTATTTTTACCACCATTGGTAAATTTAGTCTTTGCGTTATCTTAACTATCACCCTTAGTCACATTTTGTGTACATGTTTACATCTCAAATGCCCAACCTTTTTATGTCACCCACTTTGTGTCTACCCATTTACCATTTATCAAACCCTGACCCAATTTTGGTTTCACCTCATCAATTCCTAGTTTGATGTGGAATACCTCCTCCCATACTTGGGGTAATCAGACCTTGAATAACTATCTATTTTTATTCTACAACTTGTTAGATCAAAGACATAAAATAAAAATGGGCAAAATATAGACACTAAAAAATTTCACACAATATCTTTTGATGTCAAACTACCTTTTGACCCTCATCTAACCTTGCATCTATTTGACCACCTAGTCAATTAGACTCATTTATTAACTTTACCCTATCAAACCCCTAATTTAATAAATTTGACTAAATCATTTAACTCAACCTTTTTAAATTCCTTTAAACTATTTTCTTCTAAAACCTCAACCATCGATAGCTAGCCTAACCATTGATGGTTTGCCTAATTGTTGATGGTTGGCCTAACTATTAATGGTCATCTTGACTATCAATGGTTAGCTTGACCATTGATGGTCAGGTCTCCAATCCTAATTTAAAGTTTTGAATCATTGACATCTTTGTGTGATATAAGCATATCCATGAATGGAAACTTACTTTTAAAATTTGATTTAAAACATTATGAATTGGTAACTTTAACCCCCTATCAAATTAGTAACTTCCTCCATCCGAATTAGCAACTTCATCCTAAAAAAGGAGAAGAAGAGGAAGTGAAATGGATCCATAATCTAGAATCTTGCAGCCAACAAATCTTACATATAGGTATTCAACATTCTTTCAGAAAGAAATCAACATCACCAGAGATCTAAAGCTCTATTGAGATCACATTAAAAAGCCAAAGCACTGTCACTCTAGCCAAATTACTTCAGCATTCCACCATCAAGTTTTAGGTATCTTTTGCATATTTTCATTGGTTTATCTTATTTTTAACCTTTCTACCCTATCAGACCCAATAGTATCTTATTTTCTACCCCTTAGCCCTACAACATACCTCTATTTACCTAAATACCCAATATATGCCTTCTTTTCTAATAATTTATAGATTTACATATGTAACAACCAACGATCACCTCAACCATCAATGATTAATAAATCATCTATGGATAGCCTAAACCATTGATAGTTCACCTAACTAATAATGGTCACTATGTCATAGAAATACAAGCTATTTTTAACCCTTAACCCCATCTAACCCTAATTTTATCTATTTTTTCCTAATTATAATACCTTTTCTAATTCTTTGGATCAGACCCTGACCATTTTGGCATAAGTATTGACCCAATTTTATTATTTTAGTTCTTTTCTTTGAATAATAATTCACTTTCTTTCCCTTGCATGTATTTACTTTCATATCATTGAATGCAAGTATCCTTTCTATATATTTATATCAACTTAATTGTTATAATAGTGGATTGACAGCCTCCTAGCAAGCAATACACTTCTTAGATCTAGCTCACACTAGGAAGTCTACTCAACCATCCATCTAATAGTGCCTTTTCTAATTTCTCTTTTATTTGTAGGTTATTCCTTCCTAGTTAAGGAGGAGTTTCCATCATCATCTAGGTTCACATGCGCACTTTACTAGGTATTTTTCTACACACTCTATCACTTATTTAATTAATTACTTCCAAAATTAATAAATAAAGAGAAATTAACTAAAATAAATTAAAATTAGTCCCTTGGGCTAGTTTATCCCCCTATCAAATCTTAGATCTTATCATAGCTCACCTAGTTGAATCTAATCAAATTCATCACAATATAGATCATGTTCTACTTTGGTCTACTTGATCTTGTCTTACCTTGTTAAACATCATATCACATCAAACATCCAATCAAACTTGAAATTAGACTAAATCAAGCCTTTATCCAAATTTGTTCCATGCATCCCATTTTTATCCATTAATCTTTTCAATCAATCCCCTAACCTGATATTTAGGGTTGATGAAACACATAATTTTTAATTTCTCCCATACTAATCTATGGCATCCAAAATAAATTTGGTCAATACCCTAATTGAGAAATATCTCATTACCAATAGGGATATGCTCCTTTCTCACCTCCTTGAGATGATCACTCCATGTTCTATATACTTTGACCCCATCCACCCAGCATTATCTCCAGTCTACACCCATTCACACCAGTCAACTCTTAGTCTTCACACTATACAGTCCTATTTAAGTGACCCATACACTAGTCATAGCTAGTCATCTACCTCTTCATACACTAGCAAAAGGAATCCTATCCTAGGAACACCTTTTAATACTAGTCTACTCACCCAATCATGTCAACAACCATCTAATCCAAAGTCCAATGCTTCCATGTCTAAGTCACAAAGTGAAGAGAGACCACATAATCCTCTTCCTATATCATTAAAAGCCCTCTTCTACCAACTTATTTATAATAACATGATGGTCTATCCACCCATACAACATATTAATCACACCAATCCTAATCCCTCTTAGTATAAATTATATGAATCTACATATAAGGGTAAACAAGAAGAAGAATGCCAAAATTCCATCCCATATCATAACCAAGCCCTTCCCTTTCTAATCCAAGGTTAATACACCACATTCATCTTCTATGTTCACCCATATTTGACAAATCTTCCATTAAAGATGATTATAATCCCCATGAACCTAATCTCCCCTTTTCTAATGAATCTTTCTTTTATGGACCTATCTTTGGTGAATCTATTATCCATCCATCATCTTCCTCTCACCCATAATATGAAATACCCAATGATGAGAGGTCACTTATGGATAATGGATCCTCTAATAACATCCTTGTATTAGAATCAAAATTAGAGTCAACACAAGTCTTATCTATATCATGATCATGTTCAACACCATTATTCAAATTAGATTCCTCATTAAAAACATCATCCCTCATAGATATGGTATCATATGATGACTATGTTTTCCCTTTTAAAGATACCTCTAATTTGGATTATAATCAATCATTAGGTATGTCTTTTAATCACAATCAAGATGCTGAAAATCATAAAATATTTTTTCAAAACTTTATCTGTCAAATATTATCAAAGTGACTCTAATCCTACCTTGGACATGTTTCTTATATCTATTCTTAGTGATAATTTTACTAATCTTGAGAAGATTTTCTTTGATGTCAAAATTGGGTCTCCTAAGAACCCCTATAAAGACCATGGTGCCAGATCACCACTCATTGAAATCATCATATGATCTCCATCACCTTCATATATCATAAATCTTTCCCTTTCCATTGATGATCATTTCATCACCTCCCTCCATAGGGATGAATAGGAACATACATTATTAGACTCTTCTCCAAGTAACATACTATGTGCTAAAAATAAAAAATCCAAGATCATATATAAGAAGTTAATCATAATGATCAAATCACCTTTTATCCAATAAGTCACAACCAATAAAATCTAAATCATCAACCTAATATAAAAGTGTCTTCCCTTGGTGAAGCCTAAAATTAGGCACTAGGGGACTATTGAAGTCAAAATAATCATCATCTATCAAGTTAAAAATCAATCTCCTCTGGTGAAGCCTAATGTTAGGTACCAAGGGGCATTAAAGATATAATCAAGTCTAAAAATTAAAATAATGTCAAAATCACTATTAGTATGGCCAATAATTCTTCAAATACTTAGATCAAAGAAAATCCTCAAATTCAAAGCATCTTGGATCTCCTGTAGTCTTTTAACATATGACACCAATCAAATATAGAATTTCCAACATCTCTAACATTGTGTGAGACTATTAGTCTTAATCCTCAAACACCCATCACAAGTCCTATCATGTCCTTATCATTGATTCAATTCTAATACACACCCATCAACATCAATATATAATCCAATCCATTCCTCACATCACACTTATAGGTAGTATTGTCTCTCATAGGGTGATGAAGACACCTATTCTAGATATCTAGAGGGGTCTCAATCAAGAATCAATTAAGGTCACAAGGACATCAATACATACAACATCGACAACATGGTCCTAACAACACACATATCTAGAATAGATGTTGGTTACATATCCATCAAGTGTCAACATTCCTACATCATACCCATATCCAATAAATTAAGATGCCATCTAAAATTTAAAAAAAAATCATTTGTCCAATCGTGAAAACTAGTCTTTTGGAACCTTAGGTAAGTACTATGATGAAGACTAGTTTTTGCCATAATGGTCAAATAGTCTATTGTCCATATTTTACCTCATCACTTTGGGGCAAAATCCATTCCTTATATATCTTATCCTTTGGTCCATTGCTCCTACCCATCATCTATCATCATATTATGCATCTTATTATATCCATCCTTCCTTCCCATCTTGACCTTGATAATAACATGGAAGAGGTCTTGAGAAGTAATATATAATTATCTTGGCATATCATCCAATAGACACTCACGTAACTAGATATCTAATTTTTTCACTATGTGGTCATTGGAGATCCCTATCCCATAATTCATTGGTCCTCATACCCTTTTTATCACCACCCTCATCCTTATATCATCCCATCCATATTTATCCTAGTTTTTATGCTTGGTATTCCATTTTCTAGTAACCCCATTTTATAGTGTACATACATATCCTAGAAGACCTAAAAATTTAAATTTTCCAAAAAACCCAAAAAATTATAAAATCCCAAAAATCTAAGTTGTCATGTCTTTTTCATCTTGTCATCTATCTTGAGTATCCTAATTATCTTATCCTATGTCCTAAGGTGTCCATATCATTGTCATCCTACCTTATCTTATATCCTAGTGGTCTTAATCATTTTTTCATCTTGTCTTGTCATATTTCTTAATCATGGCACCCACATCCTTATCCTTAACCTTATCCTAATATAAGTCCTTAGTGTATTACAAGTCCATACATTGTACAAGTTCTTATACATAATCCCAAATCACATCATGATCATTATGACCAATTTCATCCAACTCATCACTTGATCAATCATCATATGACTATCATCAAGACCATTAAACAAGACATTATGACACTACATGTATATACTTATGTGTGTGGTTTATCTATGTTTGAGTTGTTTATCTTATGTTTTGTTTATTTTTCTATGTTTATTTTTAGTCTTGTGTCATGTCTCTTTTTGTCTATTGGGCAATGAATGAGGATGTTATGATGACACTAAAAGATGGAATGATACTTTTAGGTGCCCTCAATGATGAAGAGTTTGTTATTTTCCCCTTTTATGTACTTTAGCATAATGTACCATTGGTCATACTTATATCATGAGGTGTAATATCTAATTTGTATATTTTTCAAATTGTTTAGACTATGATAACCCCTATTACAATAATGATGGCTTGATCATCCAATCATCAAGTTGATAATCTTAGTCCATTTACATAATATCTAATCACTCCTTTGAGTTCTTTTTATCATCATGTATTTATCCTCTAACCAATCATATATCATCTCTCTAATTATCAACATCTAATATCTCAAGTCAACTCTCAATACAATCATCATCACACCTAACATGTATCAAATAAATAACATGTCTAATAATCTTCATCATCCTAATATCCAAATCCAATAATCATCACACCTAACATCTATTTAACAATTAACATGTCTAATAATTTTCATCATCCTAATACTCAAATACAATCATCATCATCCTAATATTTATGAATTACATTGGCTTGAGGTCTTTTTAGACTATGTAGGCAGTGATCAATCACATGATGTGCTTGAGGTCTTCTTAGCCACTCTCCCCTCTTTCCCCATCATTCATCATCACATATTTATTTTCTCTCCTAATATTCAAGTTTTTCATTAGTAAAATCCTTGAGATATAATGTCAATAATTAATCAATTAGTTTACTAATCAATCACCATCCCCACAATCATTTCCTTTATCTTTTCATCAATCACTTGCACTTGTTGATTCATCTTGATAAATCAAAACATTCATATTTTCAATACTCCATTATCATTGATGGATAAATTCACCATTTACATTCTCCTCCCTCAATTTGGGAAAAATCAAGACCAAAAATTTCTTATCATCTCTTGGTCCCTTGCATGTGTCCTTATTACGGGAATCATCACTATTAATCACGTTATGACTCATTGATTCGATGCAATATAGTCCCATTCTTCACCTTCATCTTTTGATCACTTGATCTTATGATTTATTCTCTCTAATATCCTCCATCATATCATTTGATTTTAGTTTTGAGATACACTCATCATTAATCTTATCAAATCAGTCTTACCCTAGCCTACATCTCTTCCTTGCATGCATCATTGGTTGGAATACATTGAAATCTTGTGGCTTTTTTATTATTACATCATCATGTTATGATTGATTCAACCTTAGGATGTATTAACAACCATGACATGGTCATTATAATCCATACAAATGTCTCTTCTAGGGGCATCATCACTTTGTAGCTCACTTCTCAAGATGAGTTCATATTCTTCATCATCTATCTCACATATAGAATCCCATACCCCTATCTATTTATCACATCCCACCCCTCATTTCCTCTTTTGATTGGCCATCTACCTCATTCTCCACATGTCCCCTCGAGGGGGAATCATATATCCACTAACATCATATACTAACATTCATATGTCTCATGTCTTTCTTCTTTGAAAGACCATTACTCCTTCCACTTAATCTACTTATAATGCCCTTTCAGAGAGAGAGAGAAAATGTATACATCTAAATTCACTCACTTCATTTATTATCATGAATATTACTATTAGTCAACATTAATTTCACCATCATCTCATCCAATCTCATTTATCTATTCAAATTTTATCCTAATATCATCCCTTATAGTTATTTATCTAACATCCACCTTCATTATTCTTCATCCACTAACCTTATATTATCTCCATCAACCTATTAATTCTTATAATCATGTCTTATCCACTAACTAATCTAACTTATTCATATTTGGGAATTTAAAATTTCCATGATCCACCTACCCACCTAACCTAGTCTATGATTAGTCTCTACTACATCCCTAGTCCCTAATCACATATCGAATCACCCATCCTAATCATTTACTAATCTTGCTTAGCCCCTAATGCTAGAATTCTCTAATTCCATAATCCTTTATATCTTAGCCCCTTTCTCTCTAGAAGCCTCTATTTTAGAGGCTTTTAAAGAATTTTTAATTCCTTGGATAATCCTCCACCATTGGTCCTCTTCATCCCAACTTTTAATATTATACATTGATATTCCCTCCATGGCCAAGCTAACTGCAAGATAAATAGAAAATACATGTCTAATCTATGCTAAAATATTTCATCAACATAGTATTTCAATCAAGTCTTTAAGCCAACATCATGTTTAAAACCTAAGTCTTTGGTAAGTAATCTTAATCTATAGTTAATTAATCTTTTTTGTTTAAATATTGATTAAGAACACTTAGCTTTAGGTTAGAACGTTGTTTTTAATTTTCAATTTTATTGCATTTCATTCTAATGGTTCTTTATTTTAATGATATATTGTATATTTGGTCACTTTGGTTAAATAACATAATCAAATCTCTATTGCTCTAATTTATCATCTTTCAAAAACCATCAAACATCTACAAAATGAACCTATTGTTCACTCCAATCTACTCATTATAAAAATATGCCCATGAGTTTGGGAATTCATTAGAAATGAGAAGGAAGATAAAAATATATACTTTCATCCTCTATGTTAGGATTGATCTAGGATCATCCTAGAGCATGAACATGGCTATTAGACTTCACAAATATATTTTGCATGAATAGTTTCCAAGAGATGTACTATCACTACCAAAAGTTCAGTCCAATGTCTTTCATATGGGTTAGATATTGTTATGATAACTTGAGCATTGGGATTATTATTTATAAACATAAGGTTAAATGGTATTTCAATTCCACAAAATAAACACAAAAGAGAGGGAAGAGTGTAAACACTAGAAAACTGCACACTTACAATTCTAGATGTCTGAATGCCTTGGGCCCACCCAAGGGCTAACCTAACCCTTATCAACCCATAACCCAACCCCTCTTAACCTATTTCATGTCATTATTCACTATCACTATTCATGGTGACATGGAATGTGACATGGTGGGTGACTTAATAGTGATATGGAAAGTGGCCTTGTTTGAAAGTGATGTGGCTTGAAGTGGGACATCATACCCCACTTGTAACACTTATCCAAGGTGTATAATAACATCATAATCATCACAAGGATCCCCATTTTGAAGTATGGTGAATTTCTACATAAGTGGTCACCATTCAACATCATCATTTGTCCCCATGCATGAGAGTGACACCAAAGTATGTGGGGATCCTTATTAAGAACTTGGGAAAAGACATAAGTGAGTGGTGGAAGTTATTTTTGACCATATGAGCCCATTTACATGATCCCCACTACATTTTGGACTCTTTATCAAGTTGGGAGACAAACCAAACAAGTGGGAGACCTATTAGCTAAGTGAGAATCTCACCCCCTTATCTTTCATGACTACTTATGAGATCACTTGGAAAATAGTGCCACATTTTTGGGGAACCTTACTTATAATAAAACAAAAAAAGGTGATGAAAAATCTTCTGGAATCATTTGGGTTCATGTGCATGATCCCCACATCATTTTTGACTCTTTATCAAGTTGGGAGACAAACCAACCAAATGAGAGACATATTAGCTATTTGGGAATCTCACCCCATTTTTATTTCATGAGCACTCATGAACCAACTTGGAAAATGGTACCACATTTCATTATTCCACTCCTTTTGCATGTACTGTGACATCAAATGCTTTAAATATGAGCCTCCCCCTTCACCCATGGTTAAGTTAGTTTCTAGTAGAAGCATTAAATTTATAGGTTTTCTAATTTTGGAGGAGGTCATCATATTATACGTTAAATGAGTCAAAGCCCCAAAGATCTACCAAAATTTCAAGCCATCTTCATCAACAATAATATCATCAACAATCTTTAACAAGCCAATCTTCATCAACAAACATCTTAAAGCATTGAGGTAACCTTCTTATTTATTTATTTCAATTTATATATTTCTTTCCCTCTTGACTTATTCTTTCACTTGATTTATTACTTATCCTCTTTCCATTTTACCTTCTTGACCATATTCCTTTTACTTCTTGATCACCATTTATCCCTTTGCCTTCTTGGCCTCCTTTTGACCATTTGCCCCTTTGCCTTCTTGGTCCTTTCTTGACCATTTATCCCTCTTGCCTTCTTGAAAATATTACCCTTTACTATCTCAACCATTTACCAACACCAACCAATCTATCTTTTGACCCTTGAAAAATTACAAAACTAAAACCACCACTTTGCTTCAACTAATTTTTAGCATTAGTATTAATCAAACTAATTGCTTTATTTTAACTATCTTAATAAAGCATTTAATTTTATTAATTAATTTGTTGTTATTTTATATATTTAATTTAAATTTTATGTTTTAAATATAAGTCTCTTTTTTATTTGTAAATTTAATTTTTTAAAATTAGGTGGATCGACAACCTCCTAGAAAGCTTTTACTTCTAAGATCTAACTCACGCTAGGCAATCCACCCAACTACTTGTCTAAAAAATAAGTTTTGTGGTAGCATTTTATTAGTTTAAGGTGATCCTCAAAAACTAAAGAGGAGTTATCATAAATTTTGGATTTTAATTAGTGCACATTCAATAGGTATTCTTCTACACACTACTTTAGTAGTTTCTTACCTTTCAACACTAGGAAAAAGAAAAAATTAGATAGAAATATTTTGGCATGCATGGTGGGACCCTAGAGTTTTCTTCGTTTCATAGATGTTTTAGGAAATTTATTTTCATTAGTAATATATGGAATTTAGATGTAATTGAATTATTTAAAATTAAGCATTCCTTTCTTTCAAAGCATAAGTTTTAGTTTCTTATATTTTAGAAAATCAGAAAAAAAAAAAAAAAAAGTAAAGAATTTCACTTTTCTTTTGCATTTATAAACTATCAAAAGAGCATTCAACCTAGGATTATGATTTCCTCTTCATGTTATATTTAGGTGCATCTTAGCTATTTTTTTCATGAAAATAAATATAAATTTTTTATTTTGGTTTAAAATTAACTTGCATCCACTAATTGCTTATTTATCTTAGTTCATCTAGTAACTTAATTAATCAAGAAAATAAATCCTACAATCAAAAATGTTACACGATAAAACCACTTGCACAATCAAAAATAAAAACACACTTGAGATAAGACTTGACTAGGATTTCATCACCTAATAGATCACTTTCCCCTTTCTTAGTTATCTTTCTTGGATTTAATCACTCAGGGGATAACCAACTCAATTCTCTAAGTATAAGATCTGGTAATCAGTATATTGGCTAAGCACCCACACTAGCTAAAGGATTGTGATGTGAGGGGAGAAAACCATAAGTACCAAGTCATGTACTCAATCCAATATAGACTTTATTTTTAGCACCTAAACGTAACCCAAAACCAAACATAGATTTCTTTATAATACCTATTCAAACCAATTTCCTCTTCACACTTTTATAAGGCATAAGCTAAAATAGAGAATAAAAGGAATCCTAGGACTTAATTCACTCTTATTGAATTCATTATTTTCCTTGAATCTTCTTTGATTGCTCTTTGTTTTGAGTTATGAGAATTTATCATTCCTTTCCTATTTTTACATATGGTTCTTACTTTACAATAGTGAAGGGACCTTGAGGAACAAAACTCACCACCAAGTCAACCAACCTATTCTACCTCATCATCCATGGAACACGTCTCCAAATCTATGGACTCCCCTTACTCTTTGAGAAGTCCTACTTGAGTGGTCCCAAGAAATGTAGATTTTGCCACTTTCCTAAACAACAATCATGCAACCTTACAAAATTATATTATAACTACATCTTACCAAATTTTGGTTTTGACGCCACCTATAGATCCCCCTTATGGCATGCCTCTCCACCTCATGTAGAGTACCTCCACTACCACTAGTACTACTCAACCTTTAGTTACCCAAAACTTACCATCAACCAACAAGCCCCTTGAAAATACCATTTAAAATAAACTAACCCAAATTACCACTACCCTTATACCTCTTACGAATCACTCCTCTGTAATATGAGTGCCTCCCGCTAGCACTACCCATCTCCCTCTAGTTACCTCCAATCTATCAAACACTACTATGATTTAAAGACTTGTGTTTTCCATACCCTTTATGTTACCATTGATTAGTATAAGGGTCACCACCCTTCCATCAACCACTAACCCAACTACCACTCCTACCCAATAAGTAACATTTAGTTATTTCCATAACCCACAAGGGCATATGCCCACTACCCAAACACCTAATACTACCAACCATTGAAATCCACATACCAACATGTATATTATAGCCAACCATTGGCATCCACATACCAATATGTTTCTTTTACCCAACCATTAACATCCACATACCAATATGTGGTAACCTCTCAACCTTTTACCCACTATCAACATGTTTCTCAACCACCGCCACAATATACATATTACAACCTTTTGGGTACTCAACCCCAAGAAAACATCATGAAGATGATCATGGACAAGATGACCACCCTAGACTTAGCCATCTCAAGTGCTCACAATATCTTGTCATATGACAAAATTTGTAATGAACCCATCTATCCATCCATACCCATTAAGCCATATCCTCCCCAATGGGAACTTCCCAAGTTCTCTAAATTTCAAAGCAATTAGGATCCCCAACAACACCCTAGAGCATTTAGGCATGCTTTTTATCTCATCTCTTATGATGAGTTCTTTCTTCTCTATACTTTTTTGATATCTCTAGCTAGGCCAACCTTAGATTAGTATAGTGCCTTACACAAACATTCCATCTTCTCCTTCACCCAACAATCCCAAAACTTATTGGATCACTTTTTAATCAATATATCTAAAAAATTTTCTATCAATGACATCTACTCCATCTAGAAATTTTAGGATGAATCTATTATTGATTTTATGTCTCATTGGAGGATCCTAATTAACTAACTTTCATTTTCCTTGCCTCAACTTGAAATTATAAAGCTCTTTTCTTGGGCATGTGCCAAACATATCTCAACCACATTATGCATCCAAAGCTTCTAGACCTTTGATGAATCTTTTACCATGGCTTGTAAACTGGAGAACTGAGCCACTCATGAAGGAAAGCTTAAACTCAAAAACAAGAACTCAACCTATAAAACCAATGAGGCCCCTTCTTCCAAAAGTAAAGCAACCAACCCAATACCAAAACCAAGAACAATGGAACCACAAATTCTATCATACTTAAAACCTCACTTCCACCATCTACCAGCCAATAAAACTTGAGGAACCAAACATCTAATTACTCTAATTATTCAAACCAAAACCCCAAAAACCAAACTCAGAGCAACCAAAAGAAATTAAATCCACTTGGGGAACATATGATTCTATTTTTAAAAAATTAATAAAATCTAATATCATCCAAATTACACCAATTAAACCACTCCAATAGTTTGATGCTTCTCACCCCATGCTAGGTTGGTATAATGATAATGACCATTGTGACTTTCACCAAGTCATAGGACATGATATCAATAGGTGCAATACCATAAAATACCTTATTCAATCCCTCATTGACAAGGGGGATCTTACATTGGAAAACCCTAATGTACCACCCAACCGAGCCCTTGACATATTTATGAAATCTTTTCCAAACCACACTCCTACAAAAAATGAGAGTAACAATGTCTAATGCTCTTCTGATACCCATACTATTAACATGGTTCTTGACACACTCATTAATCAAGAACTCGCTCACCACTCTACCAACCCCTCTCCACTTATTAAAGTATAAAAGTTACCTTCTACCCTTTTGGAAACCCAAACCAAGGAATTACCTCTTATTCCTTATTCATTAATTTGGTAGAGTTACCAACTTCCCCTTTAACTAAAACATCGGACCACACACCCATCTTACCTTCCTCACTAATTACCATGTAACTCTCCCCTCCCATAGAAATCATTCCTAAGAAATAAATACCCCTATTTACTCTTCCCATAGAAGATCCATCTATCCCAACCTTACATCCTTTGATTGAGGAAGAGGACAAGGTTACCATCCCTATGTCTCCACCTAGTAGATTATATTTTAGATCCACCATTCAGGGAATCAAACCTTTCTCAAAGCTAGTGAAAAAAATGGAATTTGTCCTCAGCCCTAACATGGATCGAGCTACCTTTTGGCAATAATTATGTCTCCCTCATGTTACCAAACAAAAACTTCTAACCCCTTGTTTGGTGGACAAACCTAACACCTCTAATAACCAACCAACCAAAGCCTCTGCCCAACCAATTAAAACCTTTTCCAAACTAACCAACCCTCAACCACCTAAGCCAATCAGGACCCAAGTAACCAAACCCCCTTCAAAACCAATGACCAAAGAAAATAAAGAGGTAAAACTACCCAAAATCCCAAAGCCTTGAATATTATCTCCCTCAAATTTAACCTCAATTTTGGGTCCCTATCCCTCTACCTTGAGCACAAAGCCCATTATTTTTACCAAAACCCCACCACCTTTATTGCCTACACCTTCACACTTACTTCATAACACACCTCTCTTTACTACACCAACAATACATAAGTTACCTACCTTACCATCCTTCACCTCTAGATCATCAACCATATTTCCTAAACTAAAATCTAAGACACATATCATCAAACCTACTTCCAAACAACCTTCTACCTCAACACCCAAAACAAAAATTGCTAAATCTTTACCACCTTTAACCAAGTCTTACCTAACCATTCTCTAATGGTTATTTCAAAACTCTTCCTTTATCTTACCACCCATCAAACCCTTTAACCCTTGACATCCCAAACCATCATGTTTTAATAAAAATTTGATTTATTTATACCATAGGACACCTGACCATGATATAGATAATTACAAAGCTCTCCAAACTGTCATCCACCATCTTTATGATAAGGATGATCTATTAGTAGATGAACCTCCTATGTCACCTATACCAACTAAAACAATAATTTTACCTACCCAACACCTACCCACTCCTCAACTCTCACCTAAGAATGAAGATGAGTTTGACCACTCTACTACCTCACCCTCTCTTTCTATCCATACTATCAACATGGTCACTAGATCTCAACAAAAGGATAAAGGGAAGGATAATGTGTTCATTCCTTAGACTTACCCCTCTTCAAACTCCCAAGTAAACCACACCCAACCATTTCCATCTTCAAGCAAACCCAAGGTGTCTATCTTAGGTTCCCCCCAACCTAACCCTTCATAATCCAACCTATATGCAATATCTATTTAGGAAACTATCCTTAAGTAGTTTCACTAGACCCCAAAAGAAATGAGCTTGTATGAGTTGATTTATACTTCTCCCCATCATCGCTAAGCACTCATTGAGTCCTTACAATCCATCAAGGTCCAACCTAATGACCTCTAACCTCTAGCCACCTTTTTTTGTGCCCTTTAAACTTCTACCTTGTCACCTTTAAGAATTTATAAATATCTTCCATCTACCTTGAGGACCCAAATCCCCACTCTATATTACTATTTACATCAACCAAACCCATGTCAAAAAGGTGATGATTGATAAGGTAGTGAGCATTAACATCATATACTATTATACTTACAACCAACTCAACTTATTAGATAATATCATGTCAAAATCCATAGTGGTCCTCTAATCCTTTAACGACACTATGACCACTACCTTGGGAACCATTGTCCTTTATATCCATGTATGACCCTCCACACTCCCTAAAATCTTCTATGTTGTGGAAGGATAGTTCTAATACAACATCTGATTGGGGTGACCTTGGATTTTCTCCATGGAATGTGTTCCCTCTACCCTCCATTGATGAATTAAGTTTGAGCATGAGGGCTAGGTCATTAATATCCAAACAAACCTAAATCCTTTCTTAATATGTAACATGACCTATCACCCTAATTATTTACTTGTGCACCAGTCTAATGTACATTTAATAGTTACACCCTAACTACCAATCATCGATGAAATGTCAATTAGCTCATCCATCCCTTCTTCATAGATCCCTATAGAGGAAAACTTGGGATCTATGTTCCAATGATTCTTGTTAGGGGAGTATCACCTTCTAGCATTGGATGCTTTCCCTAATCAATAATATGGAAACCTCAAACATGAACCTTCTTATGACCCTAACATCATAACAATCATCCCTTTTGGTCTCCCAAACCATCAAATGAACTTAATCTATGGGGGACTTAATCAGCCACTTCTTTCTCCTGCCACTACCTCTTCCATCTGATCATTCACCTTTGACTTTTCCTACCTTGGGAAACTAGAATTCAATAAATTATAACTTCAAAAGTGTGCTTGGAAGGGATTTAGCCCTGATTGATATGAACAAGGACCCCATGAGTTACCTTTGATCAAAACTCAAAAACCTCATGAGTCATTTGGCCTTGGGTTTGTACCACCTAAAGAATCCACCAATTCACCCAAACCTATTGACACCATTAAGGAAGACATCCCCTCGTCACCAACCCAACCACCTTCAAAGTCTATGGATTTTGACATCATTATTCCTAACTTTTTTTTAGTTAAAACTATTAGTTTTGCCCCTCTGACCTATCAAAATAATGGTAAAACTAAAAATCTTCCTCTCATTCATCCCAAAATGTTGGAAAATGATTCTCCTACCATCAGTACTATCCAACATCAAGATGATGATTATATTCTCACCTACCTTGGTACCTTAGATTATTCAATCCATAAATCCTTTCCTCCTAAAACCTTGACCATGTTGAATGAATCCACCACATATATTAACTTGAGCACTCTGGATAACCCAAATATTATCAAATTGGGTCAATCACTGAATGTTGAAGAACTTTCAAGACTTCTCCTCTTTCTTCCAAGACTAAAACATAGTATTCACTTGGTCTTATAGTGATATGTTTAGGATTGACCCCACCATTGCTACCCATAACATAGTCATTCATCAGGATGCCAAGCCTATTAAATAGAAACTTTGATGCATGCATCCTTGTATAACCCTTATAATCAAAGAAGAGATTTAACATCTCCTATTTTTTAACTTAATTCAACCCATTGAATACCCATAATGGGTCCCAAATATCATACCTATCACCAAAGCCACTAGAGTTTTATGAATTTGTGATAACTTTAGTAACCATAACCTCATCTACACCAAGGAAGACTTTCTCTACCTAGTATTAACCAGCTTATTGATCTTATAAATGGCCATGAGATGTTATCTCTCATGTATGGGTTTTTAGGTTACAATAATATATTGATTGCTCCTAAAAATCAACATAAAACTACCTTTACCACCCCTTGGAGAACTTTTTGTAATAGATTCATGACTTTCAAGTTAAATAACATTGGTGCAACCTATCAGTGAGCCATGACCTATAACTTCCATGACCTCGTCCACACCATCATAAAAGACTATGTTGATGATCTCTGGGGAAAATCAAAATCTTAAAAAGATCATCTAAAATTTCTCACAAGTATCTTCAAATGCCTAATCCATTTCCATGTTAGACTCAAGCCTAAGAAATGTGTTTTTGGGGTCCTTTCAGGAAATCTTCTTGGATTTATCATCTCTCTTTGAGGAATCAAATTAGACCCTACTAAGGTCAAAGCAATCTTGGAGATGCCTCCTCTTACCAACCTTAAACAACTCTATAGCCTACAGGGAAAGGTTTAATCCACTCACCATTTCATTTCCCAACTTTCAGATTGGTGACAACCTTTACATCACCTTTTAAAGAAGGATTTATCTTTTAAATGGAATAGCAATTATCAAAAATCATTTGGTTATCTCAAATAGTACCTTTCATCACCACTTATCCTCACCCCTCATAAATATGACCAGCCCTTTTACTTATATATCTTTATCACCAACCATTCCCTATGGGTAATGTTATCTCACCAAGATGAACAACATAGAGAGTAAGCCATATACTACATTAGCTACATGCTTGTAGAATATGAGACTTAGTATACCTATACTAAGAAACTCTACTTATCCTTGACTTTAATTAACACCAAACTCTGCCACTACCTTCTTAACCATAAAACCTATGTCATAACCAACACTAACCCACTCAAGTACATACATTACAAGCCATACCAAAACCAATGTATGGCCAAGTGGCTTATGCTCTTATCATAGTTTGATCTTGAGTTCCTTTAGAGAAATTCAATTAAAGTGTCAGTCATTGCTTAATAATTGGTCAAAGCACCTTTGATAGATCACCAATATCCTCCTCTTGAATTTATAGATGAATCCATCACTAATCTTTCCCAAGAGGACATAACCTACCAAATGATTATGTTCTTTGATGGGTCAAAGTGTCAACATGGTGGGGGAGCTAGTATCATCCTTATCCCCTTTGACAATGAACCCCTTCCTCTATCCTTCAAACTTGATTTTGAATGCACTAATAATATGGATGAGTATGAAGCCCTAATCATAGGTCTCCAAACCACTCTACCCTTGGGAATTAAGATAATCAATGTCTTTGGTGATTCCTAGATTGTGGTTAACTAGGTTAATGGTTATTATCCAATGTAAAAATGATGTCTTAGAAAAATAGAAACTTTTAGTTGAAAAAATCTTAGCATCATTCAAATACTACCTGATCTAATCTATTCCTTGATCTACCAATAACTTCATTAATTTAATGGCTTACCATACTTCCCAGATCCCTTCTTAGCCTTCTAATTCAAAAATATTTGTCACCATTCATCATTTTACCACACCCTCTTATAACCAATCTGACCTCCCTACCATTTTTAGTGTGGAGGAATCCCCATCTGACATTTAGTATGACCAAACTTTTAACTACTTTAACCTAGGCATCATTCCTCCCAACCTCTCTAAGAATGCCTAAAGATAATTTGTTTATATTACCTCTCATTACACCATACTAGGGATAATCCTTTACAAATGTGGTTTCTATGATCTCCTTCTTCATTGCCTACATAACCATGAAGCTTCCCATGCCATTAGGAAAATGCATGATGGGATCTATGGGGGACACTTTAGTGGTCTAGTAGTCACTAAATGTATGCTTTGCCTTGGATACTATTGGCCACCCCTAAATGAAGATTGTTTTAATTATTTATAAAAGTGTGTTAAATGTCAACAACATGCTAATTTACATCACGTGCTAGGAAATGGCCTCCAAGTATCAAATAAAATTTGGCCTTTCTTACAATGGGGGTTCGATTTCATTGGGGAAATCAGCCCCCATTATTTATAGTGGCATAGCTCCATCATCATAGCCATTGAATATTTCATCAAGTGGGTGGAAGATATTACTCCTATCTTGACCAAAGTGGAGAAGATTGTTAACTTTATCAGCCATCATATCATTTGTTGCTTTGGTGTTCCTCATAATATCATCACTTATAATGGAAAATATTTCAAAAACAAGTAAGTCCAAGGTCTATGTGATGTATTTGGTATGAATTTAATATTTTCCTCACCTTATCATCCATAAATAAATGGAAAGGTAGAAGCCTCTAACAAAATTCTTAACAAAATGCTAACCAAAGTCTTCGGTGCTTCAAGTTGGGATTGGCACTTATGCATCCCATTCATTTTATGGGCCTATAACACTAGCATTAGAATCTTTATGGGTGCTACCCCTTTCTCTTTAGTCTTCAAAGTAGATGTAGTCTTGACTCTTGAGGTCTAAATTCACTCTCTTCACATATCTTTACAAGATCTTATTTTTGAAGAAGATTATCATTAGCATCATTTAGCTTATCTTGAGATATTTGATGAGCATCATTTATCATCCATCACCCACCTCCATATCTATCAAAAGCATATAAAACATGCTTATAAAAATCACTTCAAACAATAAGAATTCAATATTAGAGACCTTGTGCTAAAGGAAAACCAACATGTGACCAACATGGAGAAAAGTAAACAAGGAAAATTTGCTTTCAATTGGATTAGACCCTACATCATTACCCATACGTATGGATCAGGAGCTTATCATTTATCCTCTCTCGAAGGTAAACCAAAACTTGAGCCTCTTAATTCTTTGCATCTACACCTATTTTTTTGTTAAAGAAGGAACAATCTCATTCCTTTTGTCTAACTTAAGCTTATCCCCTGATTATGAGATTTTAACCTTCACCCATATTCTTCATCTCCTTTTGAGGACAATTGATTACAACATAGAACCATGTGATTAATCATCAAATCCATAGCCTAATCCTAAATATGGGTACCATGGATCTACCCATAACATGGTTTTCATGGATACTTTTCATCTCTAACAAGATGAAATCCCATGGTCATTATCTCTCAAAACCACACCTCTTCACATATCATTAACCTTAATGCGTTAAATTTTTTCCCTCATAATGATAAACCTTTAAACCTAATTAGACTTGTCCATGTCTAAAACCATCACATCCAAAAATAATTTGGATACCAAAATATTACTTTGGTCAATATCGTAAGCATTGTAGATTGATCCCTTGAAAGATAACTACCCAAAAACAAAATAAAAAATTCCAAATATAAGTTAGACTACTCCCTTAAAGGATAACTATCAATAACATTAAACAAATACAATAAAGTTAGACCACTCCCTTGAAGGATGGCTAAGTTAAATTTGTCAAAAGAAGAAAAATTTGTTAGAAGCTTCCCACATTGATCATATTCCCATATATAAAAATAAAAAAAATACCCACTACCACAACAAAATCTAAAGCTACAATTAGCTCTCAAGCAACATAATAAGTTAGAAACTATAATCAACTTTCACATGTAGACTTCCTACATTGATCAGTCTACATCTAGCATATGACATGGACTTGTCTATTTCCATTCGTAGGTCACCTATAGAAGGGGAAAACTAACCCATATAAGGTTACCATACACATGACCCATTATCCTTCATAATATCTATTACCCATCTTCCACATATACTATATATAAATTAGGGGATTTAGAGATTACTTAACACACTATGATCAATAAAATTGTTTTATAAACCAACACATGCTAATGTGAAACATTCAAAAGGCTTATGTTCCTTAAGCCAATCCAACTTCAAGTTTTGTTTCATCCTTGTCAACAAACAGGCATTATACCTCATTTCTTATTCTCTCATTTTTTAGTCATGTATTCTATTAGACCTATGTCTTGTGATTTTTCATGTCTTTTCCCACATCTAGTATGGTTATCTAACCTACTTATGTGCCATAAATATCATCCATCAAAACATAATAACCCTAACTATTAATAACATCAGAGCAACATTAACATCAATTCCTTATATATGACCAATCAACCCATCTTTAATACACACCCATTTTTTAAAAACCTTCCACCAAACTAAACCATGTGGCCTATCAAAGTTATGCAACCTATTTGAGCACCACTCTCAAACCCTTTTTGAACTACATTGGCCTGATGTCTATGGACTATGTAGGTGTTGCTTGAATTCTAAGGGCAGCTCAGCCATTAATAACTAATAACCATCCCTTCTTTCTTTTCATTAATTTCCATTGCTAATAGCTCCCTCTCACTAAGGGAATCCTATATTAGGGAAGCTTTCAATTTTTCCTAGCACCCTTGTATTTTAACATCATCTAATACTTCCTCTTTATTTTTCCCCATTACTAGGAGAGCTACATTGGCTTGAGGTCTTTTTGGAATATATAGGTAGTACTCAATTATTGAGGTCAGCTCAGTTACAACCTTTATTTTATTTTCCCTTCTACCCTAAAATCTCTTACTCCACTACTCTATCTATCTCTTCACCATCTCCTTGCCTCCAACTTATCAATATCTTTTAACAACTTTTCCATCTTGTCAATCTATTTTAACATAAGGTTTGAAAACCTTCCTCATCTACCTCTCTTATCTCCCATAAGTCTACCATCTACCCAACTTTGTTGACCTCCTAATCACCTTTCCTTGATCATGCTTTGTGGCTCACTTTCCCACCCATTTTTTTCATTTTTATCTTTCCCTCCACTTCTTACCAAACTTTCCCTCTATCTCCTTTGTCTTCTTTCACTATCCTCATCATTTCCCTTTACCCTTGGTAATTTTTCATACCATCTTCATCACTCTCTTTTCCTCACCAATTCCACATTATCATGCTCCTTTGTACACCGATGGATAATTTTACCTCCTCTTATTTTAAACCACCTTCTTACTGGTCTTCCACTTCTTGTAAACCACCTTCATTCCAATTCTAAATTTTTGTTTTCATCATTCCCATCTTTTCAGTTTGGCACAATTTTTTTTAAAAAAAATTCTATCATCCCTTTTTTTATCTTATTTGTGCCACCATTCTCTATCAATTTGCCATTTTTCCCACATTTTCCATTTTTTCCTCCACAACTAGCTTCTAATTGGGTATTTATCCTTTGAGAAGCTTTCCATAATTGCCCTTTTCTTCTTATTTGTCCTTGGTTTTTGCACTCTTCATTCCCCTTTTCCTCTTTTTGTTACTCTTATCTTTTGCATCTATATGAGTGTTTGTGATTTATATCCCTGATTCATTCTTCTTCTTATCATCCATGATACTCATCCATTATTTTCATCTCATTGTGTTCCCCTATTTCTTCACCACTTCACCACTTCTTTAGCTTGTCAATCTCTTCTGATCACACATTCATCTTTTCAATATCTTCCAATAAGATAATTGTAACATACCTTATCTCTTCAACTTATTATCCACCCATCCTCTACTTGCCCTCATTTTTCTTAACCCCTTTCCCATTTTCCATCCCATTATCATCTTCAACACCACCATTTTATTTGATTCATTATTACTCTCCTTGTCTATCATCATCCATGCTTACTTGGTCATGTCATCACCTACTTCTTCACTCTCTTTTCATCATTTTTGTGTCCTCATTTCACTCCTTTTTCATCCTATTTCCTTTTCTTCTGTGTGTTTCCTTATTTTTCATTCTCAATAATAGACTATTTTCTCTTTGGTCTATTTTAGACCTCTTTTAAATTCTATCATGGTCTTCATATTTTTCATCCTCCCCTTACCCTTCATGATTGTTACACTTCTCCCCTCATCCTTTTCAATTCTCCAATCTGTCATTTTTAGTACATTCCTCAAAACCCCATATTCTAACTTTTATTTTTCTTCCATTTTCTCTATTTCATTTCATTTTTATCATCTCCCTTGATGACATTCCTTATTCTTCTTGACCTTCTTTTTTTCCTCTTCCATGTCCATGTTTGGTTCCTTCCATCCTTCTCCATCTTCATATTTGTCTGTGACCTCGTTGTCTTCTATACCTATCTCTTCATTCATCTCCTAGTCCACCTTCACCTCATCCCTTGCTAGATCTCCTTTATTTTCTCCCATTCTCACTCATTAGAATGAGATCACTAGTTGTATTGATTATACATGCATATAAATGTTTACTTCCTCATGTCCTCTACTTTCTTACTTTAATGCATGAAATCTTGTCAAGTTCACTACTTTAGGGCATCCATTTCTTCCTTCAATGTCTTTATCTATTACAAATAGGTGCTCCTTTTGTACCTCTCTAACTAATCCCTTTGCCTTATCCATCACCACTTCCCCCTTTAAACCCTCTACACATTTTGAGTGTTCTTGATAGAGCATGATCAACACACCTTTTTTATCCTTAAAAGAATTATAATGTGATGCATTTATAGGGCTTATGTTCATTAATCCAATCGCACTTCAAGTCTATTTTTTATCCTTGTCAAAAAAGAAACATCATACCCTCTTCTTATCCTAATGTGCTTGGTTGATATTTTCATTATGACATTTTTCCCCTTAATTATATTTTTCAATTTAGTGTTGTTCATTACCTTACCTCTTTTGCTTTACCTTAAGCTTAATTACAACAACCATAACCTTAACAATAACATTCATGAGTATCCACATAACCCTAAGCATAATAACATTCAAATAATGACATCTAACACATTTTATACTTGTTTATAGCAAATTATGTAATATTTTATTTAGGATGCAAGGAGTCACATGAAAAATACAACATTATTATACTATACACACCTCACCTAAGGCATATACATACATTAATTTCCTACCTAATCCTTAAGCCGATTATCTATTGACTCTATATTTGTGTTTAGCCATCCATACACTTGATTACTCCCTAAAATAAAATATATAGCATTCCATATATTAGTATCTACTAAAGGGCATACTCTATTCTCATCTTACACATCCATCCCCATAGGGTGAGAATCATTTTCCACTTTGGGTCTTTCACCCTACTCAGCCATCATATCCATTGCATCCCTTTACTCTAGTTGTTCTACTTATATAGGTGTTAGCTCTTATTGTTTCAATTCACATCCCATTAGATAGAAAGGGTTCCCTCCATAGATAGGTTGATGGCCATGTTTCCTATCCCTACATCTTGTGCAAAAAAATTATCACCTTCTTCACTGTTGAAGAGGTAAGAATTTGGACTCAAGCTTAGTCCATGGGTGCCTTTCGTCTTACTATTAGTTTAACAGTACTTATATTATCTCCATTACATGCTATAGTATATAATAGATTTACACATTCACCATATTTATTGTTTTAGGTTGTGGGGGTTGTTGATTATCTCTACCATTATTCCCATTGTTTGCCATCTTCAACCTTGTGTAGTTCTCTACACTATCTGTAACTTGTAAAAACAATAACTTCATAATAAAAATTCATCCATAGCATAATTTTTAAAATATAATACCTAACCATTCTTCCTCATCAACATGATTATCCATTCCATCGATGGTAAGGGTCCTCTAACATCATTGATTCCCTTGAACAATCTTCCCACTTGAAATGGTCATGTCTACTTACCTTTTTATGTGGATATGTAACCCTCAATCTAACTATTCATCTAGATAAAGTCATGCACCATCATGATGTAATTTTATTTCCCTTATCATATAATCCATAGCTAATGTATTTTCTTTCTTTATCATCTTGTAATATTTTCAAACCTAGTGGTCATTTATGTCATTATCACCTTTACCATGGTTGACGTATATTAGCTTCTAGCCATGGGTCACTGCAATGGTCATGCCTTTGAAACTACCACTATTGATGGTGGTGATAGACTTCAAATACTTTCCACTATAGTCCCACTATTCCATGTCACAAACTTAAGCTTTTCAAACATGATAGTCGTTTCTTTAGTGCCACCTAACAAATCATCCATCGTAGGTGATCAATCATCTTATCTAGTAGTATAACTAATATATTAGAACATGTAGCTCCCTACTAGTAACACCTCTTATGATTAGAACAAAAAGTCATTGGATCTAAGGTAATGGGATAGAGGATGCATACATGGACACTTTTTGCCCATACTAACTACGCAAATTTGGAGTAAGGCATAGTCCATCCTTAATCACTCACCATGCTACTAATTTTTTACCTCATATTATATACTTATCCATCAAATAAATTATTTTTAGGTCATCACTTTTCTATTAACCTTAAATCTCATCTTGTGGTGATTATGACCATTTACCAACAAGACTATGTAGATCTTGATAGATGCCCATCTCCTAAAACTCAACTTATAGCGATAGATGCAATCACTATGCTTATACCCTCACACAATTTTAGAAGGTGTAACATCCTCACAAAGGAACCTCTTCTTTATCTTAGCTCCATTTTAGGACATTTTTGGTGCTTATCCTTTTTTTACCTACTTATTTATCCTACCTTTCCCATCTATGTTTTCTCCTCTTAATGCATGTGGGATTATTATGGTGACTATTCACCAACCTACACTATGACACTTCATAGTTACCAAACTATCAACCCAAACCTAACCATGTGGTATATCACATTGGGGAAACCCATCTAAAATTCACTAGAGAAATATATTGGGCCTAAAGTTCTTTTAAATATTTTATCCATAAAACTATGTAGGTAGTGTCTATTTAGCCTAGTGTATTTAGATTTAGTTTGGCCACCCCTACCAACCCATACCCACCATTCACCTTTTTCCACCTTGATGTTGGTTATTTTGACCCAAAATATTTCATATTTTGTGACAAAATTACATTGGTCCTTCTGACCACATGAACCAATCTTGCCATGTTGAACATTTGAAATTTAACCACCTAGTGCACGACTAGACCATTTGTGTTTTTTCAAAGAAGAAATTCTAAATTTAGATACATATGAAAACACCAACCTTATTTAGAAGACTAAAAAGTGTGCCTAATCATAGTTGAATTCATGTGGTACATTGATCACTTATCTCATAGAATTTTACCCTCATTTTACCAACATTGGTAACTTTTGTTTGTGTGTGATCTTAGCTAACACAATTAGTCATATTTTGTGCACCTATTTGTGTTTCAAATGTCCAACCCATTTTTTGTACCAACCTATTATCAAACATGTACCTAATTTTTATTTTCCTTATCAACTCCCATTTTGAGGGGGAATACCTCCCCCATACTCATGGAATCCTGACCTTCAACCAATAGATCTATTTTTGTTTTGCATCTTGTTAATTCAAAGTTGCATAACAAAAAGGGGTAAAATGTAGACACTAAAAAAATACATACTTATAATTATATGTGTCTAAATACCTTGGGCCCACCCTAGGGACCACATAACCCTTTTTGACCCTTAACCCAACCCCTTTTAACCTATTCCAAGTCACTATTCACTATGGGACCCACTATCACTATTCATGGTGACATGGCATGATGACATGCTATGTGACATGGTGGGTGACTTAATAGTTATATGGAAAGTGATATGGTAAGTGATATGGCTTGAAAGTGAGGTGGATTTAAGTGGGACATCATACCCCACTTGGTACCCTCATCTAAGGTGCATAATGACATCATTAAGCATCACAAGGGTCCCCATTTTGAAGTATGGAGAATTTCTCTATAAGGGGCCACCATTAAACATCATTATTTATCCCCATGCATGAGAGTGACACAAAATTATGTGGGGCTCCTTTTCAAGTACTTATTAAAACATGTAAGTGAGTTGTGGAAGGTATTTTGGACCCATATAAGCCCATATGCATGATCCCCACTCCATTTTGGACTCTTTACTAAGTTGGTAGACAAACCAACCAAGTGGGAGACCTATTAGCTAAGTGGAAATCTCACCTCCTTATCTTTCCTGACCACTTATGAGCCCACTTGGAAAATATTACCACATTTTTTGGGGCACCTCCTTAATTACTTAGCATAAAATAGAAAAAGGTGATGAAAAGTCTTTTGGGTCCATGTGCATGATCCCCACCCCATTTTGGACTCTTTAGCAAGTTTTGAGATAAACCAACCAAATGAGATACCTATTATATAATTTTTAATCTCACCCTCTTGTATTTCATGACCACTCATGATCCCACTTGGAAAATGGCACCACATTTCACTATTCTACTCCTTTGGCATGTTCCTTGACATCAAATGCTATATATATGACTCTCCCCCTTCACCCATGGTTAAAATAGTTTTTGGTGGAAGAATTCAATTTGTAGGTTTGCTAATTTTGGAGTAGGTCATCATATTGGAGTTTAAAGGAGTCAAATCCTTGAATCTCTACCAAAATTGTAAGCCATCTTCATCAAGAATAATATCATCTACAATATTAAAAAAATAATCTTCATCAACAAACATCTTCAAGCATTGAGGTAACCTTAATATTTAGTTATTTCAATTTATTTATTATTTACCTTTGTCATTATTATTTCACTTTCTTTCTTCCTTACCCTCTTTCCATTTTACCCTCTTTCCCATATTCCTTTGCCTTCTTGATCACCATTTATCCCTTTACCTTCTTGGCTTCCTTTTAACGATTTGCCCTTTTGCCTTCTTGGTCCCTTCTTGACCATTTATCCCTCTTTCCTTTTTGAAAATATTACCCTTTACCATATAAAACATTTAGCAACCCCAACCAATCTATCTTTTTACCCTTTCCAAATTACCAAACCAAAACCACCACTTTACTTTAACTAATTTTTAGCATTAGTATTATTTCAACTAGTTGCTTTATTTTAGCTATCTTTACAAAGCATTTAATTTTGTTAATTAATTAATTATTATTTATTGTATTTAATTTTAGTTTTATATTTTAAATATAATTCTCTTTCCTTTTTATTTGTAAACTTAAGTGTTTAAAAGTAGGTCGATTGATAGCCTCCTAGAAAGCTTTCACTTTTAGGATCTAGCTAACACTAGGCGATCCACCCAACTACTTGTCTAAAAAACAAGTTTTTTGGTAGTTTTTTATTAGTTGCAATTCATCCTCCCAAACCAAAGATTTCTCACAAAATATATATTTTAATTAGTGCACATTCAATAGGTATTCTTCTACACACCACTTTACTAGTTTTTTTTTCTTTTCAACACTAGGAAAAAACAAAAATTAAATAGAAACAAAGGGTAAGGTAGAAAAGGGAAACCTCTAGGTATAAAATTAAATCAATACAATATTTATTGAACCAAGTTACTCTACCACAATTTTACCACTGTAAACTAAGTTTTACTAAAGTTATACCTCTAAAAACATATGTATGGGAAGTGTCTAAGGGAACCAATAGTATGTATTCAATGTGAGTTCTCACTAATGATGAGTACTAGGGGGTTATTCTAAAAATAACATAAAAACCATATGAGAATTTTTAAATTGACACAAATTATTAGACTACCAAAGGGTAAATGAAATAACTCACAAAGTGATTATAATAGCTAAGCACATCATAACCATGGCATATATAAATTAGCAAAGCATTAATCTAATTAACCTAGAATTGGTGATCATTCAAACATGAAGATGAAATAAAATTGAAAAAATAATAGACACTCTTTCAAAAAATATAGATTATATTCATTAAAAGAGTAAATATTGTTACAATAATCAATCTAGGCTGATTTTTATAGTCTAGAGTGATAAAGTAAAAGCATGTGAAATCTTGGCTATAATCTAATAAAACTTTAAAGTAATTTTGGTTAACCTTATAATATAATATAGTTCTTACTTATATAGTAAATATTGGAGCTTACCTCCAATTATCATGAGAATCACATCCTAGACCATGACGACCACTCATTACAGTTACAATTATATTGCAAAATTTAAACAAAACAATCCATATAAACTTGCAACAGATATATGGGGGACCAATCAATTAACACAAGGAGGTGTCTGAGAAGGAATAACTCGTAATGATTTTATTGGGTACTCCCAAATTCCAACATGGTTTCCATGAGATCAAACTCTTTTTCCATCTTGGCTAGATTCAATGGGGCTCCTTAAAGAGTAACTCACCCTAAGCTACTAGTTTTTAGGAGATTTAAAAGGGTGCTTCCATTAATGCTTTGACTCTAGATGCTTGGTTAATGCTCATCATGGACTAAGTTGATATATCTATCATCACTCAATCCCTTTCTTAGTTTACCTTAATCACTTTCTCCTTTATTACCTAGTCAGACTAACCTAGGTGGACTCTAAATTCTCCTTGGTTGAGCAAGGTGACATTCAAGTACAATAGAATAGAGATATTTACCTCTTTGAAGTATATTAATATATTTTTATTAACCTCTTCCAAGGTTCTCGTTGACCAAATTTAACCCCAAGTCAAATTTGGGTCACCCCCTATAGGTTAAAATTTCATATAAGTGCCTAATGTTTATCATGTTCTTATCATGGTCTCTAGTGGTCCTAATTTATTCCATGTGATCATATTTTTCCTTGTTTAGCATTGTCCAATTTATTTTCTTGGGTTCACTTATCTATTCCTATGGTGAAGTACAAGGTATTGTAGAGTCAAACTTGGTAAAAGGTCTAATATGGTATAAGGTCATTATAAAAGGTTATTTGGACATCATTTAATGGCATATTAGCATTTACTAAACTTTTTTATTCTCAATTGAAAAAAAATCACATTTTAGCCACTTTTTGGCCCTTGTATAAGAGGTGTAAGTCCCATTTAAAGAGGATAACATTGAAAAATAATTAAAAATGTCCCTAATGTTAGAGGTTGGTTAGAGAATGTTTAATGGTAGTCAATGTCTGACAGAATCTATAGTTTAACTCCTAATCTTAGCAAAATGACACTTTTCAAGAATATGTATGGCCTTATAAGATCAATTTTTTAGTTTAAAATAGTTTTTAAGTGACCCTTTGGCTCTCTTATACCATTTTATATCTCTATACCAATTTTTGATTCAAACTAATTCTTCAAACACTTTTTCTCCTCCATCATTACCTTGACAAGCTCAGGAAGGGAAATTTACATTGAATGGTATAACTAGGAGAGAGAGTTAGGCATTAAAATTTGGCCATTGTTATGGGTAAAATCAAGCTTGAAATTAGTAACATTATTTTGAATAATAGTATCCTCTTCTTTATGAACAATTGCTAAGAGTGATAATAGTTCACTATGGCCTATCCATCTGAGAGGGGTCTATTCTTACAACTATTTCTCTAGATAAAAATTCAATGGATAATAATTATTTTTAGGGTGGTTTTTAGAGTTAATTTATCTCCTTTTCATGGTGGTTCATTATATAATTCATATCAATGAGTTAATTTTACTTGGAGGAAGAATGTCTTGGTGTACAAGCTATTATAGTGAATTATATTACAAGTATCTATTTTATATTCATGGTAGTGATTCCTAGAGTTTTATAATGATTAATTATTCATTTAAACTCATTATATTTCACGTATTTATTATTATTTTGTCTTAAATGTGTTTGGTCCATATTATTCAAGTGTGATTCTCTTTAAATACATAGTCTATGTTTAAAATAATATGATGGAGGTTTGAATGTCAATTTGGGCTCAAATTTTAATGATACATCATGGTGATGGTTTTAAGATGATATTTTATTATTGGAAGTGTATAAAGTTGAATATAATAGACCATATACACACTCTCCAACAAAATTCATAGTTATTTCCTTTATAGGTATGTTTTATGGACTATAGAGTGTATGGAAGATGTCCATTGCTCATGGAGAGACCTAATATATCTATTAAATTTTTCATATATCCTTGACTACCTAACTATTATAATCCACCAAGTTTCTCAAGTTTACTAGAGCCTCTAGTTCTAACTCATAGACCTCATGCATTAGTAGACTGTGTATGCAGTCCATACATGACTATATGGTGAGTTAAGGTAATGAGAATCATGGCCATAAAACTTTTTAGACCATTCAGAGATTGATAATGATAGTATATAGTGATTTGGGTTTTGAGACGTTTAAGAATTCAAAGAATGGTCCTTTGTAGCCTAAGTAGCCTATATGTCCACACTTTGGACTAAAATATAAATGAATTAATCAACACTAGAATGAGTTCAGATAGTGGTACCCAATCTTGGATAGATGAGATATTTTCACAAACCTTTAATAAACAATTAGGTCACATGGACATTCAAGGGAATTAAGGAGTTGAGTTAATAGTCTACCTAATAACCTATAAGACTGCATGATATTTTGTATAGTGAAGCAATTAAAGGGTGATTTGGAAACATTCATAAAGTGTTGATAGACATTTTAATATGGAATGGTCCATGTTTATCTCTTAATCATTGTGGCATTGAAAGGGGTGAGTGTCTAGACTCATTACATACAATCAATACCCTAGAAGTCACCTAAAAATGGCTTAGAGTGATAGTTTCATTCTTAGACTTAAAAAATAGGTAGTGCATTATTTTTAAGTGTGTTTTATAAAAATAAAATGAAACTATATCCAAGTTCAAAAACATTTAGAGATACATGTGAGGTATAAGGGAGAAATAGGTTTCAAGGTATGTATTCATGATGCATGAAGAGCACCTACAGGCTGCAAGGCAGTGGAAAGTTGGTTCAAACCTAAACCAAAATAGAAAAGGTTTAAGAGAGGATATAAACCTGTTTTGGGACCTCAAATTGAGTTCATAACTTATTAGATAAGGTTAGTGGTTAGAAGGAGAGACCTAAACACAATAAAATATAGTCAGAAAAAGCTCTTATAGTCCTATTTGAAGGGCCAACTTAGTTTCAAACCTAGAGGGGAATACAAAGGATGTTTGAAAGATTTTTGATAGTACATATAAGACTAAAAAAAATTCATATACCATTTAGGATCTTAAGACTATAAAGGTGAGGTCCAAACTCACAAAATACACAGTGAAATAATCCTTGAGAGGCATCTATAGGCTACAAAGAGATGGACTAATATCAAGCATTGGAGTTAAAACATAACATGTATGAAGTGTTTAGACCTAAGTGGGATCTTAAATAAAGTTTTAGATAATGGATAAGGTCACTAAGGTGATATGGTAAGGTCTAAACATTACATAACAATCATGACTCATAAATACACCTATAGGCTATATAAGGTAGGCTAGCCTTAAAGATTGAGTAAGACCCAACATGGTGAAGAGGCACTGAGGTATATCTCAATTAGTATAAAAATTTTATAGGTTCATGTTGATAAAAAATCAAATTACTTTATGAGATTGAAAATATTGGTTTCCAAACCCTCCATACAGTCAGGATGCCTATGAAACCCTACACACATGCTACAATCTAGCCATAAGAGAAATTTAAATTTTGAGAGTCTTATATGTGTGAAAATGACTTGAAATTTGGTAAATATTGTGGTTAAAACTTTAAAACAACATACATGATCTACTTTATGTCATAATAATAGTGTAAGTATCCATTTTTTAGTCTCAGACCCTACCCACTCCTTTAGAAAGGAGCATTAAAGAGAATTAAGGGTCCACTTAAGCTCAAAGGAATAAGGAAATCATTTATAAACCTCATGAATGGTCATACGGGTAGTTATTTAATAGTTATCCATACATTATGAAGTGGAAATAAACTTTAGTTTTCACTCCAAGGCCCTTGAGGGACAACAAAGAGAAGATAGGCTCTTAACCCCAAGACCCTTGACTAGTATACTAGATTTATACTAAAGGGTAATGAACATATATAAATCATTTACAATAATTTATAGGGATGTTTTGAAAGTTTATTAACTCTTCCAAATAATAAAAATGATGTTTTGAGACCCAAAGCTCAAAATATACCTATCTCACACTCAAGAAACACTAAGTAATCCACTCGATGAGTAGCTTTAGATGCTCATACTATTTCATTTAAATTTTCATTTAAGTTATGAACAAAGAGATAAAAGAAACTCAATATTGGTTATGGTGGGAATATCTATTTGTTTATATGTGTGTTGAATCAAAAGATTGTAAGAGCTCCTCTTTGGCTTGGGAGGAAGACCTATAGATAAGAAAATAGTAAAGCAACCTTGTTTATTAGATAGATAGTAAGGTGGATTACCTAGTGAGAGCTAGATCCCAAAATTGAGAGATTCCTTAAGGGTTGTCAATCAACCTATTTTAAATAATAAATTTAATAAAATGGGAAACACAATACTTGCATCAATAATAGAATATTATTGAAAATGAATACAAGAAAATCTTGTTTAGAAAAGAGACTAAAAATGATCTAATTAGTGATAAACTAATTAGTACTAGTGCTAATAAGTTGGTGTATGGCTCAAAAAATCAAAATGGGGCCTGTGAATAGATAGGAACATAGAAAAGTGAATTTAATTAGGTGTGAGAGGGTCAAATTAACTTTTGTATTTTTGGTACCATAGGTGACCAGCGTCGATCATGTAACTATCACTGATCAAGGGTAATTGTCATCAGTCATGTGACCTTTGCTAGTTGAGGGTAACCATCACCAGTTGCCTATTAGTGAATCTAGAAGTGAAAATGGGTTTTAGGTTTGTTGATTGATGGGATATAGAAAGTGGATTCTGGGAGATAGCTTAGGCTTAGAATGAAAAATTGGTTAAAAAATATAAAAAATAGGTACTTGTCTTACCATAAATTAGTTGGTGGGTGGTTGATACATATTTACTTATTGATGGAACTTGGGTTGATTTCAATAGCATAATAGTACTTGGGAGCCTATTAGAAGATCAATGGTAATTAGGCTCCCGATGTGATGGTTGATAGCACTTGATATTGCAAATTGACCCAATTAACCTACAAAAAGAGATTCTAGATACAAAAAGCTCTTGATAACAATTGTAAATGATTTTACTCCCAAGGCTCTCTCTCTTATAGGCACAATAAAGAGGTGGAAGTGGTTATCCAAAATAGAATTTAAAATGGCTTCTAAATATAAGTTAGCCATCTAATAAGGCTCACAACTAGATTTAGACTTTCATATTTAGAAAAGAAAGGTGATGGTTTACATGTAGGTTTCATGTTAATTCTAGGTTGTCTAACTTGACCATCACTGATTAGGGTGACCATCACCAGTCACCTTGACTATTACCAGTTGAGGACTAGGGAAAAATATAGGTTAAAGTGGGTGTAAAGGTGAGTTAAGCTAGACAAGTGACTAACTTGATTTTGGATTAGGTAAGTAGGTTAGGTAGTTAGGTTTAGGGGTATTTTTGACATGAAAAATCATAGGTGTGTTGATTTTTGGTGTCTATATTATACCCCTTTTTATTATGTGGTTTGTATGAATGAGAAACAAAACAAAAATAGAGATTGGCTCTAGATCTACTTAGCCTAAGAATAGGAAGAGGTGTTCCCCCCTCAAATAGAGAGATGGTGAAGTGAAATGTAGATAGGTATCGGTTTGATAATAGGTAAAATTTTGAGTCATGAGGTGGTCATGTGAGGTAAGGTGGGGTACTTATGATTCAAACATGTGCACAAAATACAAAAAAATGGTGTGATAGCCAAGATATTGCATAGACTAGGTTGTCAATGTTTGTAAAAATAAGGATCAGTGCAAAGAAGTACAAGTGATAAGTGAACCATGTGATTGCCTATAGGTGTGGTAGCTAAGAACACTTGTAAATTCAAGTCTCCTAAGTGAACTTTATGTATTTGGTGGGTATTCAAGGTGGGAAATGATATTGGAGAAAATAAAAATGGGTCAAATTTCATGAGTATCTAATGTAAGAAGTGCTTCTATTGAGACATAAGTGGGTCAGTGTGCATGAAGTGGCACAAAATACAAAAGGTCAATATGGTAATGTTGTCACTATGATCAAGGGACTAGGGAAGAAAGTGTAGCAAACTTTTATGCTAGATAAACCTAAATAGACCAATAGTGATGTGATGAGGTTGATGGTCATGGCCAAGTTGAATCCATGTGCTTAAGGTACATGGAGATTGCCTACATGATTACATGGATACAATATCTAGTAAAAATTTAGGCCAAATACACTTATTCTCATGTGGGAAAGATATATTTGAACAACTAGGTTAGTTACTAGTAGGTGCTTAAAAAATATTAAGGTGGGAACCATGACCAATGATGATTAGGGGAATGTCCCAAGGGTTGATAAGCAATAGTCACCCTGTTCGGTGATAGTCAGGGTAAAACCCTAAAAGCTACTAGGGTATAAGTAAAAAGTGAATGTCATTTTCACATATTTTGACTTTTAAATTTATGCTCTAGTGATTGGATTATAATTTTTGCACATGGTGGGCTAAGGTTGCTGAGGTGGAAGTGAGCTAGTGGTTTACTTATCGAGTGATGATAAAGAGGATAGAGGTAAGTCGAGGACATGGTAGAGTGGTTGGGTGAGGCCTGCGACCATGACAACACTTCTAAAATGAGGTATGGGGTATTTTTGTTTTCAAAATTAATAGCTAGGTTGGGTGTTTTTTTAATAAAAAAAATAAGGGATTTTATTAGTTAGTCTTTCTTCCTATAAAATCCCTAGTTAGGGATTGGGTGGGGTTTGGTTAAGATTGAAATATGGGTAAATTAGGTTTAGATAAGGTTTGATTCTAAAATAGGGGGTTAAGGGTGGTTTGTTTGAACAAACATTAATATTTATTAGGTTTTTTTAGATAGGTTAGATGCTTACATGGTTAAATTTAGGAGGTCTAGGGTTTGAGTCTCTACTACTAGGGTAGAGATAGTGATCAACAATGGTCCAACTTGACCATCACCAGTCAACCCTAAGGGGGTAGCCATCCTTAGCTGACTAGTGATGTTTAAGGAAAAATCAATGGTCAAGGGTATGGGCTTAGGCCTCTTGAAATATAGGAGTTGAAAGGTAGTTTTTATATTATGTTGTTTAGCTAAAGGAGTAAATAGATGTAGTTTTTGGGGAATGGGTTGGATTGGTAGGTGAGTGTGATGGGTATGCTTAGCTAGGTAGCTAGGCTAGGGGATGGAGTAAGATGGAAATGGGGTAAGGTAAGGGTAGGTCAAAATTTAGTACTTAGTGTTAGGTGAAACACTAAAAGTATAATGTTGTATGCTATGTTTATAGGCTAGAGAGTAGATTAGGCTGAGAGACTATGTAATAGTACTCTTTATCAAGGTCTAAGATACCATGACTATAAAGGAGTGGTAGCACATGGAGGATGTGAGCTTAGGTGTAGTGTGACATTATCATCATCTACCACATGACATTATGATGATAATTATACTCATTAAGAGATGATACCCCATGGAAAACACATTTTGGTTGTTGATTGGAGAGATCACCATTTGACCAAAAGATGTGCATAGGATCATGCATCTATCAATTTGAGGAAAGGTAGTATATCATATAGAAGGTGAGGAGGTATATTATTTGATGGAGATGATCTATGATGATCATCATACTTAAGCATGATACCATATAAGCAAGTTCATCTATGACCTATTATACTAGATGGCTCTAGTAGATAGATGCTTGATTATGATGATGATGGTAGCATTAATGGCAATTGTGCTTCTTGAATTAGTTGGGGGTTGTTTGATATGGTATTATTAGGTGTGCTTATCGAGATGATATTAAAGAGACTATATTTGGTTGGGCTCTAGTCCTATTAGTAAAAATATACTAGGAGCTTTGGGGTTTTAGACACCATAGGTGGTACAAGATTAGTGTCAGCTTTATTATTCACTATTGGGCCTTTAATCATATTCAAGTACTTAGACCCCTTGTATTATTGGTAGAGGATTATCTATTGATAGATTATATAGTAGGATTATTATGATGGAGGAGAGGCAAAGCTATGATAGGGGAAAGTGTAGGAGACAGAGACATTGAGTGGTTATAAGGGGAATTAGATGGCTTGGTAGTTGTGGATGTGATATGGATGCTCTACGTCAGGTGGCCATAGTGGGTAGGGTTAGGATTTCACACATTAGGTCTATAGATCTGATAATGGATATATAACCATAGGGAGAGTGAGGAAAATATACTCTTATTTGATCATATATGGAGATAGTTTGTGCTTGTTCATGGGATCTCACCTAATTTCCCTATGTATAGGAGAGAGGAGGCAAAGTTTATGTTACCTATACCCCAACCACAATAGGTTGTGCCTGAGTTTGAGGAGCTATTAGTGAGGGCTCCTATCAATGATGTAGGCATTGATGATGGTTACATGGTCTAATACTAGGGTAGGTATGTTGTGGTAGACTTTGAATGGGGTGATGGGGGTCAGTGGCCCATGGATGTAGATCTAGGCCAAGCACATACTCAAGCATAGAGAGATAGATAGGAAACATCATCACTTGTCATAACACAAGCCCATGTTATTGGTTTACAAGGATAGGTGGCTACTGTACAAGGATATGTGGTCATGCTATAGGGATAGGGAGGGGTACAAGGGGGACCACCACTAGGTACAAGTGTAGTCATATATGGGGCTAATAGTAGTGGTGCAATCCCATGATTATGTTGAGATATATTATTTGGATGTATTATTTTGATAATAGCGTACGTGTCGATGTAGTGAGGTGTATATGTTTTGAGAGAGAGATAACACATTGTGACATGTATTAATTTTTTTTGATGATATGATGTATGTGATATATGATATTTGATGTGTTATATATGATAGATGCCTATACTTTATGTGATGTTCATGAATTCTTTGTGATTTATGTTTATGAGTGCTCATGGTTATTTAACTCAGTGGTGTAGGCATGTGATGATATGATTATGCTCATGGTCATGATAGGATATGTTATGGATGGATACATGCTTTATTTATGGTTATATGGGTTAAATGGGAAATGGTATATGCCTTGATATTTTGCTCAACTTGTTTGGTTTATGATATTGATGGTGTAATGACATGTTCATAGGTTATGATGTGATTCATGTTCATGGTTTGTTGTGATATGTTGACATTGTGTTTGACTCGTTGATGAATAGATGTTGTTGCTTAATGGCATAGCTCATGATGTTCATGATTTTGATGTAATGTTTATTGTTCATGTTCCTAGTGATAAGCTTACATAAACTAAAAAAAGATAAGAGAAAGAGCATGATGCATTTTCATTGGTAAAGACTAACATGAAACCCAAAATTGGATTGGCTTAGTGAAAATAAGCCTTTCAAATGATTTACATTAGTGGGCTTAGTTTGATCAAATAGGGATCCTGATAACATTATATCAAGTTAGCTCATAGTCTCATGCATATGATATGTGGAGAGGGAATGGGTGAATTGGGAACCATTAGCGAGACTAGTATGCATTTTTTGTAGGTGTCCTAAGAGGTATTATAAACAAGTCTATGTCTATATAGAAAGTGCAGACTGATCGATGTGGGAAGTATGATAAGGAGATTTGATTGTGGCTTTCCAAGATTATTGCTTATTATGAAACCTGATTGCATCTTTCAAAATTATTTTGTTCTCGCTTTTTATTTTACTTTTGTTATTTTCCTGAGGGTTAGGAAAGCTAATAAATGTAGCAAGATTCCAAGATATTGATAGCTTTGACTAATGCTTTGCTCATCCATCCTTTAAGGGAGGTAAATTTTTATGTGCTTAGTTTGAATGTTTGTGATAGTTATCCTTCAAGGGAGTAGTCCACCTTATGTTTTGAAATTTTAGAATAAGTTTTCAATAGCTATCCTTAAAGGGAGTAGTCTATGGATGCTAACAGTGACCCATGGTTTATTTTTGCTATTTGATATTGCTTTTGTTTTGATTTTTTTTATTTACATAGAAATTTTCATACATGCTCAATGGATTACCTCTATGAAGGCAAAACTGAGCTAACATGATGGTATAATACGTAAAAAAGAGGTATAGGTGATAATGACCATAGGAACCAATCTCAAAGAGATGAGAAGTACTATGAGAATCATGACATGGATAGAGTTGTGGTATCCATACTTCAATATTAGGTTATAATTGTGATAGATAACCACATGATTTAGTTTTAGTCAATTGTCCTTAATAAAGGGAAATGAATGTGGTTGCAAGGAATGAGCTCAAGGTAGACAAATGATGATCATTATCCCTATGTAATAATAAAATGGGTACAAATGCAAAGATTTGAGAGGCTCAAGTTTTATTTTACATTTGAGAGAGGATAAATGATAAGCTCTTAATCCATACTTATGGGTAATGTTGTAGGGTCCAAGCCAATTGAAAGCAAATTTTCACTTTTTGCTTCTCTCCATATTAGTGACATGTTAGTTTTCCTTGAGGACAAGATCTCTAATGTTGAATTCTTAAAATTTCAAGTGTTTGTTATAGGATTGCTTAATTTTCTCTTGATAGACATGAAGATGGGAAAGAGTCGCTAAATGACATTCATCAACTAGCTCAAGTTGGGATAAACATTCTTGATAGTAATTGTCTTCTAAAATGAGGACGTGTAAAGATACATGAATGAAAGGTATTTTTATTTCAAGAGACAAAATAGCCTTGGCTCCAAAGAGGAGATAAAACTTTGTAACACCAATAGGGGTTCTAATGCTAGTATGATATACTCATAGGGTGAAGGGGATACACAAGTGCTAATCTCAACTTGAAGCATTAACCATTTTGGTAAGCATGTTATTAAGGGTTTTTTTAGAGGCTTTGATGTATCTATTTGCTTATGGGAGATAAGGTGACAAAAATCTAAGTTTAATACCAAATACGTCACAAAGGCCCTAAACTTGTTTGTTTTTGAAGGACTTGCCATTATGAGTGATGATCTTATGGGGAACAACAAAAATGGTAGATGATATGGTGGGTGATGAATTTGACAATATTTTCATCTTTTATCAAGATAAGGGGAATAGCCTCCACCCATTTGGTGAAATATTTAGTTGTGGTAATGATAGAATGATGTCATTGTGAAGAGTTGGGGTTGATTTCACTAAAAAGGTCCAGACCCCATCATGAAAATGGCCAAAATTTTATATAAACATGAAGACTATTACTCGGTGCATGATGTAAATTAGTGTGTTTTTAAAATTTCACACACCTTTTCACATAATCAAAATAATCTTAGCTAAGGGTAGTCCAATAATATCCTAGATGAAGGATACGCTTGGCCACAGTGAGGTCACTAAAGTGACCCCCATAAATACCATTGTGTGTCTGTTTGATGGCGTGAAAGGATTTTGGACCATGGAGGCAATGGAATAAGAGGCCATCCAAGCATCAATTGTAGAGGATTCCTCCCATAATGGTATAATGAGAGGTAATTTGAAAAAATGCTTGGTGGGTGTTCCTAGAGAGGCCAGAGGGAACTATGCCAAGGTGAAGGTAGTCAAATGTTTGATGGTAATAAAGGTCAGGTAGAGTTTCTTCCACAATAAAGATGGTTGGAATGTCTGACTTGGTGTAGGAAGGTTTGGTGAGGTGATGGACAATGATAGATAGTTTAGAGCCTAAGGATGCTAATGAGATCTAAGAGGCAAGAGAAGCCATGGTATCAATAAACTTGTTGGTAAACTAAGGTGTGGTTTGGATATGGTAGTGTTTGAATGAGGTTAAGATTTCTATGATGAGTTATCTATATAGTTGCATTATTTCATTCTTACACTGGTAAATTTTATTGACTTGGCTAACCACAAACTAGGGGTCCTTAATGATATTGATTGTTTCTACTCCTAAGGCTATGGTAGTTTAGAGACCTATTACTAGGGATTTGTACTTGGTCACATTGTTGGTGAATTTGAAGTCAAGTTTAAATGACAAAGATAGTGGTTCACTTATAAGGGGGACAAGGATGATACTAGCTCCCCCACCATGCTAACATTTAGAACCATCAAAAAACATGGTTACCTGATTGGTGTAATATACTTGAGATAGGCTTGTGATAGACTCATCTAAAAATTCAAGAGGAGGTTAATTATTTTATAGGGGTGCCTCAGCTAGTTGGTTGGAAATTACTTGCCCCTTGATTAACTTTTGCTAAAGGAATTGAAGGTCAAACTAAGCTAAAATAATGAGCCACTTAGCCATATGCTAGTTTTGGTATGGTTTGGAGTGCATGTATTTGAGTGGGTTGGTATTGGTTATGATAAATTTTTTGTGGTTTAGAAGGTAGTGGTGAAGTTTGGTGGCCATGAAGACTAGGGCTAGACATAGTTTCTTGATATGTGTGTACTAAGTCTCATATTTGACAAGTGTGTAGTTAATGTAATATATGGAATTATCTTTGTGTTGTTTATCTTGATGGGCAAGCATCACCCTTGGGGAGTGGTCTATGGTAGAGATATAGAGGTAAAAAGGTTGGTCATCCTTAGGAGGTGTAAGGATAGGTTGAGATAGTAGGTATTCTTTGAGTGCATCAAAGGCCTTTTGACAATCAATATTCCATTTGAAAGAGACATCCTTTTTCAAGAGGAGGTGGAAGGGTTGACACCAATTGAAGAGCTAAGAGATGAAGTGATGAATGGATTAAAGTTTCCCTTGCAAGCTATGGAGTTGTTTAAGATTGTTTGGAGGTAGCATCTCGAGGATGGCTTTGATTTTGGCTAGATCACATATAATTCCTTAAAGGGAGATGATGAAGCCAAGAAGTTTTCCCAATAAGACCCCAAAAATACATTTATTTAGATTGAGGTGGATGTGATAATGGATAAGTCACATAAACATAATCTTAAGAATGGGTAAATGGCCTTTGCAAAGCTTGGACTTCCTAAGAAAGCCACCCATATAATCTTTGATGATTTTATGGATAAGGTCATGAAAAATATAAGTCATGACATGTTGGTAGGTTGCACCAGTATTATTAAGACTAAAGGGCACGAATTTATAACAAAAAGTCCCCCATGGGGTACTAAAGATAGTTTTGTGTTGATCTTTAGGGGTAATAAAAATATGATTAAACCTAAGAACCCATCTATGAGAGACAACATCTTGTAGCGTATGGTAAGATCAATAAGTTTGTCAATGTTAGGTAGAGAAAAGTCATCCTTTGAGTAAGTGAGATTAAGGTCATGAAATTCCACATAGATACATAGTCCCCCTTATGGATTTAGTGATAGGTATGATATTCAAAATGCATTGGAGATAATTGATGAGTTGAATAAAGTTGATGTTAAGGAGGCATTAAAGCTCTTATTTGATAAGGAGAGATATGTGAGGGTGCATTTAGAAATTTTTTTATTTGATAAGTTTTTCATCATAATTGGTTACAATGTTATGGGTGGTAATGGTTGTTTTAATACTGAGCATGTCAGTATATGACCATGTGAATGCAATACTATGGTTTTAGAGGAAGGTAGAAAAGTCTTGTAATTCTTTAGAGGTGAGAGTTTGGCCAAGTTTGATGATATGGGGGTCATTCAAAATGCCTATGTTAATGTTCATGGTAGATTTATTCAACATGATTGAGGTTTTTAGAGGTAAATATTTATGGATTGAGGAATCTGATGCACCAAGGTAGGTGAGAGTAGCATCATCATCTTGACACTAAATAGTGTTAATGGTAGGAGAATCATCTCCCATGAGTTAAGGGTTTATCAAAGGGATGGATATGGATACCCCTTCCATTTGATAAGTTAGGGGGCTAAGGGTAATCATGTTGATGAAAAACTATCAGGTGGGATGATGTCCTCATCCTCATCCATAGGTGGAAGGGGTGTTGGTGAGGAAGGGGTTTCTTCTTCATCAATGGTAGGGGTAGTTTGTTTGGATTTCTTCTTATTAGGTAGAATGAAGTTGAGGCCTTGATTCTTGTGAGGATTTTGGGTCTCAATCAAGGTTAATGTGTGTGGGCAATGCTCATATCATCTTAAACTAAATTCTTTATAAGCACACCTATGAAGGTATAGTTTGGTGAAGTTTAGATTGTCCAAACAAGAGACGGTGGAGGTGAAAGGATGAGGTGGAGAGCGAGTTACATTAGTGTTAATTGGTTTGTTAATTCCCCCATAGATAAAGTGGGTTTTACAACTTAGAGGCCCCAAGGGGATAATGGCTCCAATATTAGGGTCATAACCTAGTTGGTGATTAAGTTTCTCATATTATTGGGGAGTAAGGAGGGCATCAAGGGGGAGGAGATCATATTCTCCAAGGGTGAGGTGTTGAAAGGTAGGTTCTAAAGGATTAGTGATGGGTATCTAATCCATGGGGATAGATAAGCTGGTGGATACCTTAGTAGAAGGGGAAGAAGTAACAACTTCATCTTCTATGGGTGAGGGCTTGATAGTAGTTGTCTACAGTGTTTTGAATGGAGGTAGAAGAAAGTCATTAGGTTGATAGGTCATATTACATGTTGAAAAAGGGCTAGGGGTAGCTTGTATGGTAATAAATTGACCTTCATATTCAAACTTGAAAAAATGATGGAGGGTGGAATGTATACATCCCATGGTATGAATCAAAGGTCGTTCGAGTAAAACATTATACTAGAATTCACCTTCAACTATAAAAAAAGAGTTTGGGGAGAGTATGAGGTCCTAGCTGAATGTGGAGGAGGACAGTTCCCAAGGTAGTGGTCATAGTGTCATTAAAAGATCTAAAGATAGCTAAATTTTCAAAAATTAAATTATTTGATAGCTTGATTTTCTCATAGGCATGGAAATAGATGTTGTTGATATTGGCTCCCTTATCATCATAACTCATTTATTGTAGGTCTAGTCAATGTGGGTTGTAATGAAAAGAGGTAGATCTAGGTTTTTATGGTGGATAGAAGGTATCTCTGAGTCCTTAAAGGTGATAAGGGTGGAGAGTTGGAAAGTAATAATGAATTCCTCTATATATTGGGAGTCTCTAGTCTAAACTTAATGTCTTGCATAGCCTTGATCATGGCCTAATGATGGTGAGGTGGAAATGAGCTCATAGAGGTTCACTTTAGCAAAGGTCTAGTGGAGTTATTTAAGGATGACTCTCTTGATGGATTTAGAGGGGTTAGTCTCTGATGTGTCTAAGATAGTGGCTTTAGGCTTGGGTACAAGCATAGAGGTTTGGGTCTGGTTTGGTATAGGGTGATTTGGTGGGTATGTCCATAGAATGGATGCTTTGGCCTTCCCTTTATCCTTTTATTATGATCATGTGACTACATTAATGGTATGGATAATGGGGGAAGGTGTGATGGGGGTTCAGGTAGAATCTTCATCACTCTAAGGTGAGAGTGGGGGATTAAGAATGTGTTAGTGGCTAGTTATTAGGTATAATGGTGGAGGAATGGATGGAAGATCATCTACCAAGAGATCATCTTCATCATAAATTTGGTGGATAATGGCCTAGAGTTCTTTTCAATTATCCATGTCATGCCCAAGTGTCTTATGATAAGATCAAATTTGATGGTCATTATACTAGGTTGGCTTCAATCCAAGAGGATTGAAAGGTTTAATGGGAGGTAATGTGAGGTAGGAGGTCTACACTAACCTTTGAATAAAGGTTGTATAGGATTCTGCTAGAGGTAAGGAAGGCTTTGGGCTCATGATTTTAGTTGGTAAGATGGGTGTGTGGGTGGTAATAGGTTGGGTGAGAGATGGCTTGGGTAAGGTGGTTCAGGTGGATGGTCTTGGCCTAGGTATGTTGGTAGTTGAGGTGGATGAATTTGGTGGTTTGACTAGTTATGATCTGGGAAGGACTAGCATGTCAGCTAATAAATGTGTTGGTGTAATCAATGGAAATGGGTGACATATATCGAAATGGGTTTGATTTTTAAGAAAAGTAGAAGGGTGAGGCCTCAATGTAGAGGGAAAGATAGAGGCAGGTAGAGGCTTAGTCATGTGTCCTTTCAATGCTTTCATCCTCTTGGTTGGTGTTGGTCAAGACTTGGGTATAGGAGGCTTAGTCATGTGTCCTTTCAATGCTTTCATCCTCTTGGTTGGTGTGGGTCAAGACTTGGGTATAGGCTTGGGTGAAGTTAAGTCTACTTTCAAGGATGGGTGAGCCAAAATATGAGTACAAAAGGCACCAAGAGTTTTCAGAGGTTTAGTTGGTGAGGTAGTGGCTTTTTGGTTGACTAAGAAGTTAAGGGGTTGTTAGAGGTTCAAATTGGTTTAAGAGGTGGTGGAGAGATGATGGATTGATTGGTTAGAGGCATTCTAGAAGGTTTAGGTGTGTTGATGGAGGGAAGCCCTAACTATTGCCAAAAAGTGGTTAGATCCATGTCTAGTTTTAAGGCAAATTCTAATTTATGTACTAATGTGGAAAAAGGTTTATGTACTAGTCTTGATCCATGGGTAGTGGATGTAAATGATAGGCTTGTAGGTTGTGGAGGATGGTTGGTGGGCTGATCGATTTCTTGAGTTGAGGAAGGTAGGGTTGGGATAAATAGTTCCTCCATTAGAGGTGCTAGTGGAACCACTTCTCCTATAGAGATGATGTCCATAGATGTGGTAGTTTGTTGGGTAGTTGGTGGAGGTGGCAAATCTAAAATGTTGATTTATATAGATGTGATAGTTGAGGTAGTATGTGGTGATTCCTAGACTTCTATGAGGGTAGTTAGGGAGAAAGGAACCTCTTTTTTTGGCTATCCAAAGGAGGATAAAGTGACTCCATTACCTCTATAAGTGAAGTGGGGGAAGAATGGGTAGATTGATTGATTGAGCCCTCATAGGTAGGTGTATCATGAACCATGTTGACTATGTGGGAATTATGAGAGCATTTGTCATGTGTGTCCTCAATTTTGATAGGGTAATGGTTGGGAAAAGGTTTCCTAAATATGTCAAGAGATTGATTTTGAGGGGCATTAAGATTATCCAACATGAGTTCCCCTTTATCAATAAGACTCTAGACAATATTCTTAAAATTATTACATCAATTAATGCCATGTCTAATTACCTGATGAAAATCATAGAGTTCATTCTCATTGTACCAAGTAGGTGCTAGATGAGAAGAATAAAATTGTTGGCAAGGTTTGATAGGTAGAAGTTATATAAGGTTATATTTTAGTTGCTTTTCTAGAACTGAGCTGTAATATTCTCCAAGTGGAGTGAATTATTTTTGGTTGCTTTGATTTGGGTTCCTTGCATTCGGATTGGAGGTAATAGGAGAATTTTTTTGGTTGAGATTAGGTAGAAGGAAATTTTAAGGATGATTACATTAGGTTCCCTTGGTCTTAGTTCTGGTATTGGCTTGGTTACCAGGTTTGGAGGAAGAGGTTTCATTGGTCTTGAAAGTAGAGATATTTTTTTGTAACTTCAATTCACCCTCATTTATGGCATGGTTTTATAGCTTGTGTGCCATGGTGAAATCCTCTTAAAATTTTATAAAGATCTAGACACATAATGTAGAGGATATATGTTTGGTGCAAGCTCAAGTGAAGAGTTTTATAAGTTTAGGTTGAGTTAGGGAGAATGAAAGATGATTAATCAATCTTCTATAATGAGAAACAAAATCAACAATGTACTCATCATCAAATTTATTAATATAATAGAGGTCTGTGATAGATACCTCCTTGGAAATGTTAATAAAAAAGTGATCCAAGAATACTTGTGTTAGTTGGGTGAAAGAGAAGATGGAATGCTTGATAAGGGCACTATACCAGTCAAGTGTTGGACCAGATAAAGACATGGGAAATGTTTGGAGGAGAATGGCATCATTGTAAGCAATCATATATTGTGCATGTATAAAATACCTAAGGTGTTGTTGGGGGTCTTCTTTGTTTTAAATTTTGATAAATTTTAGAACCTTCCATTGAGGAGGGCAAGGTTTGATAGGAACCAAATGATGAATAGGCTCATTAAATGTTTTATTATAGGATAGGATGTCATATGCTCCTATAATCAATGACTTGAGGTTGGTCATCTTATCCATAATAATTTTCATTAGGTCAATTTGAGGAGGCATACCAAAAGGATTATAAGGCTGATATTGTGGTTGAGGCTAGTAAACATTTCATAGGTGATTGGTGGTTGAGAGGGTACCACATATTAGAATGTGGATGCTAGAGGTTGTGTAGGGTAGGTGGCTGGTGGTGGTTGGGTAGTGGGTCCATACCCTTTTAGGTTAGGGATGTATTGGATACCTATTGAGGGGTTTTTATGGATTAGGTGTGCATAGTTATTGAGTTGGTAATAAGAGGGGAGGTAGTGACCTTAGTACTAGTAAGTGGTGAAGCAGAAGGGATAGGTAATGCTAATCTTGGTAAAGGGGTGTTAACCAATATGATAGGGTTGACAGAGGGAAGGTTGTTAGTGCTAATGTTAGGAGCTCCAGATATAAATGGGGTATGGTATTTTAATGTTTTGTTCATTCCTAAGGTAGAGGAATCATTAGAGGAGCTAAAGGGGTAGGTGTAGTAATTAGTTAAAGAGGTTGATTTTTGGCCAAAATATTCAAATGTTCAATGGACAAAGGTTTTTAGGTAATAAAAGGTTGGATAGTGACCACTGCTATAGGTTCATTCTCCATAAGGTGGGATGGCATACCATAAAGAGGATCCTAGGATGGAATGGGACATGGTGGATGATAAGGTGAGGTGTGGAGATAGTTTTGGAGGCCAATTGGGTTGTTGTCCAAAAAGGTGGTAAAGTATGTATCTCCTTGGGAAAATACCTAAGGAAATGTGGGGTTTCCTAAAGGACAAGGTGAGTTTTCTACCTTGGAGATATACTTCATAGGTGAAGAGATAGAAGAAGGTTGGTCTAATGATGTATTTTGTTCTACTAAGTCTCTATGGTACTGACATGTGAGAAGCATACAAAAAAGGGGAGAGAAAACAATAATAAACTCACCACTCAAACAATAAAAAGACAATAAAATGATCAAGTCAAGCTAGACACACACTATGAAGTACGTTAATCTTAGAGTTTAGTTTTAATCTCACTTCTAGCTTATGCCTTAATTTATGAGAGTGTGTGATAGAAGTTGGCTTGTAGATTAGGTCCTATAGAAGAAATCTATGGTTGGTTTTGGGTTGTTTAGGTTCTCAAAATAGTCTATATTGGAATCAATATGTGGCTTGGTATTGGGGCCTACCCTCTCACTTCATAGTCCCATAGAGATAAGGGTGTCAGGTGCTTAGTCAATATATATTGACATCTAAAGTTTATATTGAACTAGATATTTGAGTTAGTTCTCCTCTTGGTAATGAATTCCAAGTAAGATTATCGAGAATGGGTAAGGTGATCGCTACGTGATGAAATCCTAGTTGGACCTTATCTCAAATTATCTTGATATTTGATTGATGAAAGTGGTTTGGCTAGTGTGTGAAAAAAAAGTGGTGCTACAATAATATTATTGTGATTTAATTCAAAGTTAACTAATGTTAAAATCAAGCAAATGGATGTCACAAGTTTTAATCCCAAAAGAGATTTTAGTTTCAATTATGAGCACAAATAGAGACAAAATCATATAGATGTAAATAAAATGGGAGTAAAGACTCTAGGTCCCACCGGGAATGTCATAATGTTTCATGTAAATTTTCACTTAAATTATAAAGAAAGAGAGAAAATAAACTCAATATGAGTTATGGTATAAATATCTATTTGTTTATGCATGCATTGAATCAAAATATTGTGAGAGCTCCTCTTTGGCTTGGGAGGAAGAGCTATAGATAAGAAAGCACTAAAGCAAACTTGTTTTTTAGATAGAAAGTAAGGTGGATTGCCTATAGAGAGGTAGATCCCATAAGTGAAAGTTTCCTTAAGGGATATCAATCCACCTATTTTAAATAATCAAGTTGATAAAATTGGAAAGAAAATACTTGCATCAATAATAGAAGATTATTGAAAAGGAATACAAGAATTGTTCAAAAAAGAGATAAGAAATGATCTAATTAGTGATAAAATGATTAGTACTAGTGATAACAGGTTAGGGTATGGCTCATAAAAATATAAAGGGGGATATGAATAGATAGGGACATATAAAAGTGAATTTGGTTGGGTGTGAGAGGGTCAAATTAGCTTACTAATTTTTGGTTCCATAGGTGACCTTCACTAGTCATGTAACCATCACCAATCAATGGTAACCATCACCGATCAGGTGAGCATTATTGATTGAGGGTAACCATCACTGATTGATTATTAGTGAATCTAAAAGTGAAACTAGGTTTTGGGTTTTTTGATTGACAAGATCTAGAAAGTGGATTTTGGGAGATAACTTAGGCTTAGAATGAAAACCTAGTAAAAGAATACAAAAAAATTAATACTTGTCTTACCAAAAATTAGCTGGTGGGTGGTTGATGCAAATTTTCCTATTGATGGAACCTTGGTTGATTCTAGTAGCATAGTAGTAATTGGGATCATAGCAAAAGGTTGATGGTAAGTAGGCCCCCTATATGATGGTTGATAGCACTTGATAGTGCAAATTGACTTGATTGACCTACAAAAAAAGATTCTTGATACAAGGAGCTCTTGATAACAATTATAGATAATTTGAACTCCTAGGGCTCTCTCTCTTATAGGCACAAGCAAGAATTGGAAGTGATTATTGAAACTAGACTTGAAGAAGAATAATAAATATAATTTATCCATGTAAAAGGCTCACAACTAGATTTAGACTTTTGTATTTATAAAAGCAAGGTGGTGGTTTGCATATAGGTTACATGCTTATTCTAATCTATCTAACCTAACCATCACCAGTTAGGGTGACCATCATCAGTCATCTTGACTATTTTTAGTTGAGGACCTTGGAAAAATATAGGTTAAAGTGGATGAAAATGTGAGTTAAGTTAGACAAGTGACTAACTTAACTTTGAACTAAGTATGTAGGTTATGTAGTTAGGTTTAGGGGTATTTTTGATATTCAAAATTGTAAGTGTGCCAATTTATGGTGTCTAAACACCATTGATCACACTTTGAATGGGACTATTAGATTTTTTGAATAGTTTAATGGGTCTACTATGAAGGTTTTCTAAGTGGAAGGAGGCCATTTAATGATCTATTCTTTATGAATAATTTTTAAGACCCCAAACTAGTCTTAAACCCTTATAGTGACCAATCAAGGAGAAAATATCTCAAATGCATATATAATGTCATATTTTATATTGAAACCTCTTATATGTTGTTGAGGACTCTAAGGAGGTTATTCACATGTACTTTTATGCTGATGTCACTTGTGTGGATTAGTACAAACACACTATTTTCACATGTTTTTGGTGTTTTCAAAGTGTTATGAGAAGGGGAGAGCTTCCAAATCATGATATGACATCATATGGGACTTTTTATAGCTATAAATTCTATGATCTAGGAATTTGACTCAAAATAGGATGGTTAGTATGGTGTTAGTTCCAAAATGAAAACAAAATGAAACAAACACACTAACTAGCATAACATCTCTAGGCCTAGACACTAGGGAGAGCTTAGTTAATAAACATGAATATGAAACACAACTAAAATTCAAAAGAACCCTCTTTTACCTTCCTTGGATTCTCAAAAATTCTTGTTGTAGTGGCTTTCTTAGCTTGTGCTCATGAAGTCCTTGGTAATAGAAGCTTGGCTACCTCCATCTCTCTTTGGCACCTTTGGCTTCTGGCTTGGCTTGGCTTGGCTTGGAATAAATTTGGCATGGTAACACTAATTGAAATAGCTTCTTGAATATATTTTTTCATTATAACTTTGCATCAAAAATAGCTTAGAAATGATGTTCCTGGCCTCTCTATTTATAGATTTTTCCAAATGTCTAGAATCAACCTAAACCATCCATCCTGAGATTGAGATGTGTGGTCAAGGACTAATTAAAAATTTGTAATTAAGTTTATAATTATCCTCATTAATTAATTGGAAGAAGGGGAAATTAAGAGGCATGGATGGAATCATAGAAGGCATTGATGAGGCATGGAGGCCATGAATCTTAATATTTCTAGCATTTATGGCCTAGGGATGTCTTCCCAAGAAATGAGGTCACTTGATGATGCAGATATTAAATATTCATATCCAAAATTAATTTTTTAACAAGTTTCCATGGAATTATTAATTATGCCTTGATTTGGTTTAATTAGCTCTTAAGCTTATTTAAGCACTTTGTGCACAAATTACTCAAATTGATTAGAATACCTTATTATTGGTCCAAAATTTGATTGGATTGGAATTGGAAGGTGATGTCATATGCATTAGATCTATATTCAAATTTAGGATGTTACCAACAAAAAATAATAAAGGAACATGTATTGTGTAAGAGATTTGATATAAAAGAGCAATCCAGAGCACCTAGGTGCGAAATTGGCATTTAAACTTGAAATGATCTGATCAAAGTTATCTAGCCCATAAATTGTATTACCTCATTTAGGGATACCATAGCCAAAATCAGCACTTAAATATGTATATTTCACATCATTTAGCATGTTTTAGTATTTTTAGTCCAAATTGTGCATTTTAGGTGGAAATTGGTCAAAAGTATAGTTGGAGGTTATTGGTGGCTAGTTTTAGGTGTTTGTAGTTTTCCCCTATTTAGGATGATGTTACAAATAGTAGGCAAAGCAATGTATTATAAAAGAATGAGAAATGTCCTATATGCCAAAAAGAAGATGATGGTTGAAGAACAAAGATCTAAATGGTTTTTGAAAGCCTATGATGATGCCCCCTAGAGGGTTGGCCATCACATTTGTTGATGGACAATCCCTCGAAAAGAAATAAGAAGAAAGCTGAAATTAACCCATGGTTGAGATTAGTCAAAATGAAAAAATGCTTTCATGCATTGATTTTAAAAAGATTATTTATTTTCCTAAAGGTGGTTATAATCAAGAAAAAGTCAAAAATAATGATTTTCCCATAGGTAGTTATAATCATTAAGATGACCTAGATTGGATAAAGATGATGGTACCCTAGTTAGGGATGATTAGCAAGCATAACTCAAGGATATAACCTAGAATATAGATTAAAATATGATCAGGTGAAAAGTGATGAAAGAGATGAATAAATGAATGAGATTGATCAATAGAAAATGATTCAGTTGTACCTACCAATGAGGAGATGCTCATCTTGATTAGCAATGATACTACTAGAATGGTTAAATGAGTTATATTAATCAAGGGTGGGATGTAAGGATTTTCCAAGGTACCAAGGAGAAACTTCTACAACTCCATTGATTGTAGACCTTATTGAAGCTAATTTTTTTATAGCATGTGATGGCAGGCTTCATGATAGAACACCATGAAGACTATCCCAAAATATGCATAGGGATTGACTCCTAATCTAATAAACACTTGAAAAAAATGCACCAATAATAAAAACCATGATGACAATGTTAATGGATGAATATGGATGGACTCAAGAATAATGTGCTCAAAGAATCACCCAATGATCACATATAGTCTGAGTCAAGGCAACAGTGTTGAAAGAAAACAAATAAGAAAGTAAATAAACAAATAAACAACTTGAAATAAATAAACAAATAGAAAGCCTAAAAACAAAAACAAAAATAAACATCCTAAAAATGACCATGCCCTAGTAAGGTGAATCAAGGATAACTGACTAGGCTTAGATAAGATAAATATTTTTAGAGTTTTTGAAATGTTATGAATATTTTTTAGATATTTAAGGTATATTAACTTGTTAGATAATGACAAGATACCTATTCATAAAATAGTAAGAGTGGTAGGCTTAGGTTTCTCACAAAATGGTGAGAGAATATGGAAAGGAGGACTGACGTGAACTCAACATGAATTGAACAAGACCCACATAGTCCTAAAATGATCTCAAGTCATAGTAATTCTATCCACACAAAAGATGAGGAAAAGCCAACTAGGTCCTAACAAGTTCTCAAATCTAGCAAATGGCCAGTCAAATGAAAATAGTAATGGCAAGGTGATATAACAATGCATGATAAGCAAGTGTTACCCCTAGTTTGCCCATAGGTGGTTATAACTAGGATAAAATAACATAGGTTAATGATACTAATTTGCCCATAGGTAGTTATAATTAGTAACAATACTAGTGAAACACTAATTTACCCATAGGTAGTTATAATTAGGCTCACATAAACAAACTTGATAGGATGAAAGATATCTTGCCAGATCAATTGTCACACTACTTTCATAGACTTTCATTAAAACATGGATTGGATTGATTATTTAAATTTGATTAGAATCCCCCCATAAAAGGTGTGGGAAGAACCAAAGTACCCAAGATCAAAATAGGATTGGGTAGGATGATTAAAAATAGGCTTTGGTCTAGATAGGAATGGAATGATAGGATGGTATGGTTTTTATAAGGATAATGATTAGTTCGATAGATTGGATAAAATGGTAGTAGGTTTGTTCCCAAGTGATGGGGTGAATAGTAGGCATATGCAATAATGGAAAATGGATATGTGACAATGTGAATGAAAATGTGAAATGATATGGTACATGTTTTTGGCTTGGCTGTGGTAAATGGAATATGATTATATTTTTCCTTATTGAGATGGAGATGCACATCCTAATCAACAAATGATAGAAATAGAATACTTGATCATGTTAATCACTAGCCCACATCTCATCTAAAAAGTTCCTCTATTAAGGACTACATATAGATTTAGTTGTCAAAAATGCTTTTGTGATCTTCATTGGTCATTGATAATGATTATTTCAAACATCAACACAAGGTATCTCTGTAGCCTCTGCAAAGGAAATTGTGATCATGGATGGTAAATAAGGACAAACAATGGATTGTGGGTTTGATTATGAAATGGAATGGTTTGATATGATAATGGAATGTATAATAGTGGAGAAATAAATGAATATCAAGACTTTTAGTCACATGTAATGTTGTTCATGTTAGATTTGACATAACTTTAGCTATGGTAGGGATGAAGACTTGTTCTCTCAATATGACCACCATATTTTTATGTTGTTTGATCTTGAGAGTAGATACCATCTAATTTTCTATAGATAAGAAGCTATTTTTATTTTATCTTTTATTTTTTCTTCATCAAGAAGTGAAGAACTTTTGTGCTTAGCTATTGGTGCCTCAAAGAGGTTTTCACCAATGAAGTTGTCTTTATTGTCTCATAGCACCTTCAAGAAGGGGTCACTAAGGAATGTTGAATTTTGACTTTGATTTTCTTCTAGCATTTCTAAAAAAATTTCACTAAAAGATGTTGAGTTGTGACTTTGATTCTCCCCTAGCACCTCCAAAAAGGTTTTAGCAGGAGGGTGTTCTTCTGATATATGAATGTGGTCTTGGCCTCGCTCTTCTTCAACTGCTATGTCACCATGGATGCAATTTAATAAAGTGTGATTTTTTCAGTCCTAATTGACACTTATGGGAGATGGAATGTCAATAATATGGATATTTTGGTTGATGGTAATGGCCTATGGAATGGTAATGGAATGGGGAGAGGCTACACAATCTTTATAGAAGATACTAGGAAAAATTATGTCAAAGCTGAAATACTCATCCTCAAAAATTGTAGAAGGATCAAAAATGTATTCAAATTGATATACAAAGCATGCATAACCAATGTTGTAATAGCCATGAACATATTAATCTTCTAAATATAATTTTAACTCAAGGGACTCTAAATTTGATGTTGAGACTGATGTTGATTCTGATTTTGATGCTAAATCTGATGTCAAGTTAAGAATATAACCTAAATCCAACTCTAATTCTTCATCTGATGGGTACTTTGTTATAATGATGTCTTGCTAAATATTTGGTATTGGACAAGTAATACCCTGTGATGGCATAATTGGCTCCACCAAGACTATTTTTTCAAAGTGGGAATCCTCTAGGATGGGAAAAAGGTTTAGAGACAACTCCTCAAAGATTGGCTTGTTAATAGGAGGCTCTTGAATAATAGGCACATGGTCAAGGTAATGATTTGCCTAAAGGTAGTTATAATCATTAAGAAGTGACCTAGGAAAGACTTGCTCATTAGTGTGAGAATCCTCAACAACTGGTATACGATCAATAGGCAATTCATCATAGGTTGACTTATCACAAATTGTTGGTTTAACAAAAACATCTTAGATTTGTTGGTTCTCTTGGCCTTGGTTTCTAATGAGTTAGAAAATACCAGATTTGAACATAGCTTGGTCTTTAAATGATTGGATGGGTTGAGGTTTGGATGGGATCGGTATTAGATGAGGAATGACTTATGGTTGTATAATGGTAGGGCATTGTGGAGCATGATTTATTACACAAGCTAAAGGATAAATTCCTGATATGGTAATGATAGTGTGGTGTGGAGCATGATTTCTCACATAAGCCAAAGGATTAGGTCACGAAATGATGAAGGGGCATTGTGGAGATTGCTTTCTTGTACAAACTAAAGGATGAGGTCTAAGAATGGAAATGGTACTCCTTGGATATTTTAGAGCTTGATAGCTCGTATAATCCAAAGGAGGGATAGGGGTAGCCAATGATTGGATAACAAAAGGATGTAATAGAACTTGATTACTTGTACAAGCCAAAGCATCTAATTCTTCCTCATAAAGCATATCATCCTAGTCATGAGTTGGATCATAAGTTGGTTCTTGATTGCATTCCATGTAATAATTATTGAAAAGAGAGTATGGATTCATATCCCAAATAACATTATCTATAGTTGGGTCTTCAAAGTCCTCTTCACAAGCATCTTCATACCAATAAAGGTCTCAAGTTGAATCATAAGTTGTTTCGTGACTTTGTTCCCATGAATGATTACTATGAGGTGGATATAAATCTATCTCACAAACCATATTAACATCATTGGAGTCTTGACTAAATCCATAAAAGTCATTTTGTGTGACCATTCTATCATAAGTCAGATTATACATGAATCCACTATAAGTGTAGCAAGACATATATGCATAAATGATTAAAGCTCTAAAACAAAAAGGCTTAGAGTTTTGTAAACTCTAAAAAACTATGTCCAAAGGACAAATGGTTCAAACTTGGTCTAACTTGGTTGAAGGGATGGAGCTGTATCTCCAATATGGTCTAAAAGTGGAGTTGTATCTCCAAAATGGTTTGTGCTAAGAATTGGCATAAAAATGTCTAATATAAAATGTCATACACATAAAAGGTCGAGCATCTGAATAAAAACTAGCATGTCAAAGGTCTAGGTCAAAGTGTTCCAAACAAGGTCTAAACTAGGAAAGGGAAAAGTTGAGTTATTAGGTATTTTGTTCAAATGCAGAGTCAAAAGATAGGCTCAATAAAATAGGCATGTGTTAGGACTTTTGGCCAAATGGCATCAAAATATAGACTTTAAATAAAGGCTTATGTGAATTTATTTAATCTAACATGTTTGGAAACAACTTTGGCATAAACCTGGCACACAGAATCAAACATAAACATGATCAATTGGCATAAGGCATAAGACAAAAACATTTTTGAAGAAAGACTATGTTTTCCCAAATAATGGCATAAAAAATGATGAGGATAGGTACTAAAATAAATAAACCATCAATAGTTTTCAAATTTGGGTAATCGATTAACAAAATTTATGCAACCTAAAAGAGAAAAATCTATGTATCATCCCCATGAATTATGGCCTAAATATAAATCAATCAATGTTTAGATCCAAACTTGACAAGGTTAATTTAAAGCTCAATGTTAAAAACTAGGATTTGATTAAATAAGCTAGACAAGATTGGATAACATGATGGCATAAGACAAAGGTCCAAATGGTAGACATGACATGGTTTGAAACAAATGGTTTTTGGCATAAGGTAAACTAGTCTTTAAACTAATGACATAAGCATGCTTTAATTATGTGGTTAATCTTATATTTGTAAAATAATAATAAGGCTCAAAAAAGTTTTGACATGATTTGGTTAGCATAACACTACCCTCTACAACTCAAATGACACACACACAAACAAGTTTAGAAAAGTTTCAAGGCACAAGTGTGGTGTAAAATGGACAACATAACACTTTTTTAGACAAAAGACTGATGTATAAGAAAATTGATTTTGGCATGGATTTATGAACAAATAAACAAGTTTAAGTCTCAAAAAACATCGAGATACATGACCAAAATACACTAAGTATAATCATCCAAGTCCTAACAAAGGTATGGCATGTGGGGTTGACTAAAGTATCAAGTTTTGAACATCTCTAAGGGAATAAATTACACAATGAATTTCATATCAAACAATTCAAAAGACATGCACATAAATTGGGTGATCATGGCATTGGCTAGTTGTAAAAAGGTCTAGTCTTTTTTACAACCACTACATCTTGTTGTTCACTCAGTGTAATGTGATGTCCAAATGCAAATACATCCCATGTGCAACTCAGAAGGAGTAAGTGAATTCAATGCTAGGAGATGAAACCTTGGGTCAAATCTTCCCTAAAGAACTTTTGGGATGTGATGAAGTCCCCCTTATAAGCCAAGTTTGCATAAAAATAAAGAAAACATGAAAGTAGAAAGACTTTAGGGTCATTTTCAAGGTCACCAAAAATTTGATGACTTTTTGGGGAGTGCTTTAGATGACATTCTTTCTAAGCCTTGGATTAGGCTATTTTCAGAAGGAATGGTGCTTTTGATTCCAAGGGTTCCCTAAAGGGGACAAATGGAAGAGCATACATGCAACATTCCTCTTTTTGTTGAACAAAATCTAATTAAACAACTATTGAAAACAAAAATTGACAAGTGTGTTCAATTTTAAGCCCAAATGAAATATTTGGTGGTGTTCATTTGAACCCTTGGTCTTAAGATTGTGAACTTCGAAAACATTCATCTAAGCATTTAAATTTTCCACTAAACACCAAAAAAAAATTCCTAATTTATTTTTAAACATGCAAAAGGTTATTTAAAACATGTTTTTAGAAAATGTCAAGCTTGGTACTAAAACAAAAATTTTAGTATGTCCTTTATCTTTGAAGCCCTTTTTGTTTTAAAACAATAAACTTTAGAAAAAGAGCTCTCAGGTCTATGTTTTAAGAAAAACATAGTGGTCGACATCAATTTATATAACTGATAATGGCTAATTTTTTAACTGATTTTAGTTACCCAATTAATATCAATTATACCAATGTGACTGATGATAGGTATACAACTGATGTTAGTTTTGCTAACTAACATCAGTTAGGATATGCAATTGATATTGGCCTTACTTATCGATGTTTGTTACTATGTAAAACCATGGTCACCAAAAATAGAAAAATAAAGTTAGAAAATCAATTTGCAAGAGTTTTAAGGGTCTAAATGAATATTTTAAAGGTAAAAATGATTTTTTTCATGTATGGGATGTATTTGGTTCTACTGGGCATGCCATAATGTGATCTAGGAATTTGACTCAAGAGAGGATGGTTAGTATGGTGTTAGTTCCAAAATGAAAACAAAATGAAAGAAACATACTAATTAGCATAACATCTCTAGGCCTAGACACTATGGAGATCTTAGTTAACAAACATGAACAAAACATACCACTAAAATTCAAAATAAACCCTCTTTTACCTTCTTTGGATGCTCTAAAATGCTTTTTGTAGTGGCTTGCTTGGCTTGTGCTCATGAAGTCCTTGGCAATGGAAGATTCACTACCTCCATCACTCCTTGACACCTTTGGCTTGTGGCTTGGCTTGGATTGGAATAAATTTGGCATGGTAACACTAATTTAAATAGCTTTTTGAAGATATTTGTTCATTATATCTTTGCATCAAAAATAGCTTAGAAATGATGTTCATGGCCTCTCTATTTATAGATTTTTCCAAATGTCTAAAATCAAATTGAACCATCCATCCTAAGATTGAGATGTGTGGTTAAGGATTAATTCAATTTTTGGAATTAAGTTTATTATTATCTTCATCATGACATTGGAAGAAGGGGAAATTAAGAGGCATGGAGGGCATAGATCCTGATATTTGTGGCATTTATGGCATAAGGATGTCTTCCCAAGAAATGAGGTCACTTGATGATGCATATATTCAATATTCATTTCCAAAAATAAGTTTTCAACAATTTTCTATGGAATTATTAATTATTCCTTAATTTGGGTTAATTATCTCTTAAGCATGTTTATGCACTTTGTGCACAAATTACTCAAATTGATCAGAATGCCTTGTTATTGGTTTAAAATTTAATTAGATTAGAATTGGTAGGTGATATCAGATGCATTAGATCTATATTCCCATTTAGGATGTTACCAATAACAAATAACAAAGGCACATGTCTTATGCAAGATATTTGATAGGAAAGAACAATCTAGAGCACCTAGGTGTAAAATTGACATTTTGACTTGAAATGATATGATCAAAGTTAGTTGGCCCATAAATTGCATTGCCCCATTTAGGGATACCCTAGTCAAAATCAGCACTTGAATATGTTTGTTTCACATCATTTAGCATGTTTTAATGTTTTTAGGCCAAATTATTCATTTTATGCTAATGTAACTTGTATGGATTGGTATAAACACCCTATTTTTAGATGTTTTTCATGTTTTTAAAGTGTTTTGAGAAGGGGAGAGATTCCAAATCATGATATGAGGTCATATGGGACTTTTTCAAGATATAAAGTCCAAAACCTTTCTCATATGATTCTAGAGGTGATCAAACCAAGTCCATTTTTCAAGGTAATCTCAAATAAGCTCAAAATAAGATGAGGTGGTAAGGCCATTTCTTGGTTTCCATACTTCCATAGGGTTTCATGACCCCAATATTTACATGGAGGTTGGTGATTATGTAGGGAAAGTGAAAAAAATATTTTTGGTTATTTCAAACATGTGTAAGAATTTTGGAGCAATAAAATATGGTCCAAAGTAAGTAGGCCTAATTGAAGAGACAGAAAGGTAGAAAACTGGGCTTTAACTCAAATTCTAAAGATAAAATTTCATATGAATATGTAAGGCTATACTGGGTCTTTTAATATTCCCTCGGTTTGTCAATATAATCTATATAACTCCATAAATAAGGAGGTTTACAGGAAAATGTAGACCCCTAAATCTAGCCACTGATAACCTCCAACTAGGATTTTGACTAATTTCCACCTAAAACACATAATTTGGCATAAAAACTTAAAGCATGCTAAATGATGTGAAACTAACATATTCAAGTTTTGATTTTGGCCAAGGTATCCCTAAATGGGGCAATGGAATTTATAGGCTAGCTAACTTTGATTAGGTCATTTTGAGTCAAAATGATAATTTTGCACATAGGTACTCTAGATTATTATTTTCTATTAAATCTCTTGCATGAAACACATGCCTTTGTTATTTTCTATTGGTAACTTCCTAAATGGGAATATGGTTCCAATGCATCTAACATCACCTTCCAATTCTAATCCAGTCAAATTTTGAACCAATAACAAGTCATTTTGATCAATCTTAATAATTTGTGCACAAAGTGCTTAATCATGCTTAAGAGACAATTAATTCAAATCAAGGCCTAATTAATAATTTCATGGAAATTTGTTGAATACTTGTTTTTAGAAATGAATATTGAATATCTACATCATTAGGTGACCTCATTTCTTTGGATGACATCCCTAGGCCATAAATTCCATAAATATCAAGATTCATGCCCTACATGCCTCATCAATTCCTTCCATGATACCCTCTATGCCTCTTAATTTCCCCTTCTTATAATGTCATGATGAGGATAATTCTAAACTTAATTCTAAAAAGTAAATTAATCCTCAACCACACATCTCAATCTTGAGATGGACAACTTAGGTTGACTCTGATCAATCTCAAAAAACTATAAATAGAGAGGCCATGAACATCATTTCTAATCTATTTTGGTGAAAAGTTATTATGCTTAAATATATTCAAATACATGATTATGCAAATTTATAATGCATAATTTGTTACAAATATTTAAGCAACTAGTGTTACCATGCCAAATTAATTCCAAACCAATCCAAGCCACAAGCCAAAGGTGCCAAGGAGAGATGGATGTAGTCAAGCTTCCTTTGATGAAGACTTAATGAGGACAATCTTAGCAAGCCACTACAATAAGCATTTTGGAGCATCCAAGGAAGGTAAAATAATGTTTCTTTTGCATTTTAGTTGTGTATTTTACTCATGTTTGTTAAATAAGCTCTCTCTAGTATCCAGGCCTAGAGATGTTATGTTAGTTAGTGTGTTTCTTTCATTTTGTTTTCATTTTGGAACTAACATCATACTAAGCATCCTATCTTGTTTCAAATTCCTAGATTCACATATGGCACACTTGGTGGGACCAAATTCATCCCACACATGAAGAAGAGCATTTTACAGCTTTAAAATATTCATTTGGATCATAAAAACTTTTGTAAATTGATTTTCTAACTTTGTTTTGCCTTTTCCTTTGTCATGGGTTTACACATTAACTGAGATTAGTTAGTAAAACTAATATCACTTTGATATATATCATCTTTCACTATTAGTATAACTGATGTTGATTAGATAACCATCATCAATTAGCCAGTATAACCATCATCGATTATATAAATGATGTCAATCATTATGTTTTTCTTATAACATAGTCCTAAGAGATCTCTTTTTTTAAGTTCATTATTTCAAACCAAAATGAGATTCAAGGCTAAAGGAAATTCTAACATTTTTGTTGTAGGACTAAAATTAAAATTTGCTAAAAACATGTTTAGATCACCTTTTGTGTGCTTAAAAATCAATTAGGAACCTTGTTTTAGTGTTTAGCAAAAAATTTAGATGTTTATGGTGAATGTTTTCAAAGTTTGTAATTAAGACCAAGGGGTCAAATTAACACTACCTCATTTTCCATTTGGGATAAAAATTGAACTCATCTTTTCAAGATTTTTGTATTAACTTAGTTATTTAAATTAAATTTTTGTTTGGAAAAAAGAGGGGAGTTGCATGTATGCTCTTCCATTTGTCCCCTTTAGGGAACCCTTTCAATCAAAAGTGCCATTCCTATTTCAAGTAGCCTAGTATAAGGCTTAGAAAGAAAGTCATCTAAAGCACTTTGCAAAAACCTGTCAAAGTTTGGGTGACCTTGAAAATGACCCTAAAGTCTTTCTACTTTCATGATTTCTTTATTTTTATGCAAACTTGGCTTGCAAGGGGGATTTCATCACCTCCCACAAATTCTTTATGGAAGATTTAACCCAGGGTTTCACCTCTCGACATTGACTTCATTTGGCTTCTAATTGGAGTTTCACATGAGATGTAGTGGCACTTTGGACATCACACTACATTGAGTAAATAGAAAGATGTAGTGGTTATAAAAAGGACTAGACTTTTTTGTAACAATCCAAATTATACGAACCCAAAATCCATGCTTTTATTTTTCATTGTTTGGCATGAAAGTCATTATGCAATTGCTTCACCTAGAACATTTGAAAACTTTTTAGATCTTAGACAAATCCCCACTTGCCATGAAAGTATTATTGGTGAAAGGTGCACCTCAAGGTACATGTCATAGTATTTTCATTTGAGAGAAGGGGAGTGTAAAATCCATATTATATAATGTGTATTTACTTTTTGATGAACACTTAAAATCCTCTCAAATGATGTATATAGATGGATTCAAATAATACCAAGCAACCTTGTCATTTTAGAGTTTAAGAGTGATTAATTAGTTGAGTTTTTTCCTAGATTAAAGTATTGTTTGAAGTCAAAACTTGGTGTAAACAAATAATTTAAACCAAAACACATGGTCCTCATTTTCCTTATAATAAAGAGGCATGATGCTACCCATTTGAGATCATCAATTTGCCTTGTTCAAAGTTCATCAAAAGCTTGGGAGTCATATCATCCACTTTGGCATAATTATGCTACCCAAATTATTCTAGACCTTTACCAAAGCTGTTTAAGTCCTTCACTTATAATCTAAATTCAAAATTTCACCTTTATAAGTTCATAGGGTTGGTGTAGTAATTGGGTTCACCATTTACACTAAACTTGAGATAACTCAGGTTCAATTTCCCATTTTGGGTGAGGGTCATTTAAGATTCATAATCATTATCATCACTTGCTAGACTTAAGCCATTTTATGATAAACACTTGCACTTTGAGTCTATGCACCACAACATTGTGAGTCAAGAAAATTTGTGTTATGCTATCAAAACTGTGGGAAATTATCTTTGCCTTAAAGATTTTTTGAAATAAACTTTTTTGTCACACCTTTTGGGTAGTTTAGCATCATTACACTTCCAAAAATATTTCAAATATTTTTTCATAGACCCTCTTGCATAGAGTTTAAATTTGTTCCTACATTTTTAGACCAATTTCGAGTGTATTTTTGTGATCTTTTATTTAGCACACTTATACTGTTAACTTTTGTCTAGCTTATTTGTCAAAAGAACCAAGTTTTATACCATTATTTATGAGAAAATAAACTATCTTTGAAGTTCCTTTTGTTTCATACCTTATACCTAGTTGATCAAGTTCATATCCAATAATCAAATGCCTAGTGTCTATTATAAGTGTTTCAAATCCATTAGATTAAAACTTTCATTTATTTCAAAGTCTAGATTTTGATGCCATTTAGCCAAGATTCCTATCACATGCCTTATTTGAGCCTAGCTTTTGACATAGTGTTTGGCCAAAATACCTAGCAACTTTTAAATTTCTGGATTAGAATGATTTGAAACACTTCAACCTTAGAGTTTGAAATTTTAATTTTTGTTCCATTTACTTGCTTACCTTTGTGTGAACAGTGAAACATTAGATACTTAACACTAGTATTTTTCCTCACAAATCTTTACATAAACCTTTTGAACCTTTTGATGAATCTATACCAAGTTGGAACATCATATATTTTAGATTTTGTCCTTTTTATAGTTTGTATAACTCTTTGACCTTTTATTGTAAAGCATTGACTATGGATCCTAAAATGTATTCCTAAACTAGTAGTGGACTCATGTACAATCCAAGGATTAGTAATGTGGTGGCACAAGAAGAAATGGTGAAAGACCCCTACATAGATAATATTTCATATGAGATGGATTCTTATTCCTCTTATAATACTCAATTAGGGGCACAATTCCAAGATCCATTGGCTAACTATTTGGTTAACACACCACCTTATTCAGAACAAGACTGAGAATAAACCACACCATACCTAGCTACAATACCCATAGTGGATGAGCCAATTCTTTAATAGTCATATTCTACTAATACAGCTTTCATGGATGATCCATTTTTTTTGAGTGACATTTGTTAGAGAACAAAGATGAGATTTTTTTAGAGCTATAGAGGTAGGGGCCAAATTTATAGAAAAATTCCCCCATGAAAATTTACCAAGTCTAATAAAAGTGCCCCATAATATCATTTATGATCAACAAGCTTCTTCTAACAATCCTATGGCTCTTATCCAAATAGTGTATCAAGACCTTAATATATCTAATCAAGGCAAAAACCTCATGGAAAATCACTTTAACCAAATGCAGATAGCATATCAAACCTACCTAAATCTAGCACATAATTTAAATTAGATGAACATGGTGTGTAAGCCTCTTATTGACCTAGTTCCTTCAACAAGAGTGTTGATAGAGTTAACTAGACAAGAGAATATGAGTTCTAACCCATTCATACAAACCACTTTGATAGATAACTTAATGCATATGCTCATTATTGAATAAGTGTCTGTGGCCTCTACATAGAATAGTGATCCAAATGTAATGGACAATGTATTAACAACATCCAATCTTGATCAAAGTGGTATTAATGCATAAAAAACTAGCCAACAACATGTGCTTGTAGTTAATCTCATGAGTAGATCATCATACTAAGGAATAGGAGTTTCTACATCCCAAACTCAATTGACTGCTTCCTCAAGTGTATAACTTATGGGATTAGGTAATTAAACAATGGCCAATGTCACACCTTAATGACAGAATGTGATGAATCTTACTCAACAAATAATGGGTAGTATTCCACAAAAGTAGGCATAATCTAATGTATCAATGCAAAAAAATACAAATAGATTACGACCCCAATTAGGGAAACCTAATTTTCCACCTCACCAGGTAATGACAAACATGTCTTTTTAGTTGCAGACTAATATGCCAATCCGAAACCAAGCATTGACTAGTTAACAATGTGCAAATATTGGTCAGTGATAGATTTCAAATATAAAACTTATTTTCACTTCCCCATAGGGATTCATGTAAAAAGGAGGTACCCATATTTCTCAAGTACCTACTAGATAACCATGGGTTCAAAACGTACCACAAATTCAAAGATAGGGTCTTGGTCCAAAAGTTCCCACTCAATAGTAAGGTTTGATTAGTCAAAAACATGTCCCTTTTCAACCATAGTAAGCATAGTATAGTTATATGCCTCCATCCCAACCACAAAATACTCCAAGTCAAACCTTTATCACCAACCCAAACTAGGATATCACACAAACAAATGTGTAATTATAGGTACATCCTAATCTATGTATGCATATTCTTGTTCCATTCTCCAACCAAACTAATATACCCCAATAGGTATTTTCATCATAATTTGGTTAAAGTGTCCCACTCTTGACTTCCCAACCATCTACCCAAACCAATATTCTCCCTCAAACCAATGTTCCTTCTAGTTTCTTATCCTAATAATTACAATAAATTAAGGATGTTATTGCTACCATTTAGGCTGAGAAATAGACAAGAAAGTTTAAATTAGATGATTTGTGTTCCTAACCACTCAACATGGAGTATTTCTAGATACCATTTCCTCTAGGATACAAACTAATGAAATTTTATAAATACAAAGAGAAAGGTGACCCTAAGGCCTGTTTAATTGAATTATTTGTCACATGTCAACCAGTGGAATATAGTGACATATACCTTTTTCTATTATTTCTAAGGAGCTTGGTTGGACAGGCCTTGGAGTGGTTTTTAAAGTTTCCCAAAAATTTAGTAATAGATTTTGATGATCTTTCTAATAATTTTGTGCATCACTTTTCCTATAATATTGAGCATGAGATTTCATTAGTGGACTTAACGCAAATAAAGAAAAAGGTTAGTGAGAGTTTTACAGGTTATCTATAGTGATGGAGAGCCCTTATAAGCTGTTTCACACATAATTTACTAGATAAACAATTAGCCACTATGTTTACCAAAATTTTCCATAGTGAGATAGCTTGTCATTTAAAACTACAATGTGCACATACTTTCAAAGAGATCATTGATAAAGGTTTGTTGATCAAGTGAGTGCTCCTCAATAAAGGAGTCATCAAGATTAATTCAAATAATCAAAATCAAGGTATTAATCAAGTAAATGGCCAACATCAACATCTCATTCAAGTTTAATCATCACAATTGACACAAGCCAATAACCAAGAATGATCGAAGCAATTCAACCATAATAGGAATGTTATGGAAAATGGAGTAACAAAATCTTGCCATGTCCAAATGGTGAAAACATCATCTATACCACCTTTTTAGCTTACTCCTACCTAGAAACCTCTCCAACCAATGTTATAAGCACAATAACCAAGACCTACACAACAAATAGAACAACCTTTTACCATTGCAAACCCCTCCTCTTAAGAGAATTGTGCATATACATCATGTGTTTAGTGACCTAGGAGAACTTATTGAGTCTATATTTTGTAAGCTTACTACTACTAATATGATTAGTTATCTTATACAAAATTATTATCTACAAGGCATTCCTTATCTTGAATTATACTATGAAAATAAATTATGTGACTATCATCAGGTCAATGGGCATAATCTACAAAGATGTGTCCAAATCAAGCATTTAATTGTGAATATGTTAGAGAATGGGGAGATAACATTAGATAATGGTGCTTCCACTTCCAATCAAACTCTTGGGATTTATCAAAACCCCTTTCCTTGACATAACAATCAACATCTACAAAATGATCAGTAACAACAATAACAATGACCAGTGTAGTAGCAAAATCAATAGTATCAAAATGAAAGGCTCAACCAAAAAAATCAACAAACTTAGTAGTATAACCCATAATGATAGAATAATAGACAAAACCAAGGTTATAATGGTAACAACCAACAAACCTACCATGCAATTACACAACCATAATAGGTTTGTAGTTAATATTGTAGGGGGTAGGGTTAATACCATATCCATTAATCCTAAACCAAGCACTAATCGGCCTAGATCATTGATAAATAACAAAATTTAACCAAATTACATGGATAATCCTTATTTGACTTGGGAGTGCATATAGGTAAACTAAAAAATGAGTACTTCCTCCTTTGGACCTTATATCAACAACCTATCCTTGCCACGTGACCAAATATGAGTGCACTAGTAATCAAGACTTGTCTTATATGATCCCACACCATTCCCAATATTTGTTAGCAATAATGGTCTAGTATTTAACCCTGATTATGTAATCAAAAATTGGTTAGATATTACTATCCTAGGCCCACAACCATCCACCACTTTTCCTATTATCTAACCAACCATTTATCTTTGGAATAAACCATTCACTCCTAACCAAGACAAGAAGTTTGATATTGTGGAACAATTGTAGAAGACATCACCATAAATTTATATTTTAGATTTTTTGTAAATGTCAATAATCCATAAGAAAATATTGAATGAGTTTTTGACCCAATCCACTATTGCTAGTGACATATCCCTTGATAAATTTCAAGCTTTGGTTGGACACCTAACTCAAGCCCAACAAGTCACATTCAATCAAATCGATATTCCTTCCCTTGGCCCACTCCATAATAACCCATTATACATAGAAGTTTATATAAAGTAACATAAAGTGAAACATGTCCTTATAGACAATGGATCAGGCTTTAACATAGTGTCTCTAAAGCTCATAAAGCTTCTTGGGTACATAACGGCAGATTTCAAACTAGAAATGATAACCATCAAAGCCTATGATAATTAGGAAAGAGAATCACAAGGCACCATTATTTTATCAGTATCATTGGGAATTTGACCCATGATACACATTACCATTTGCTTAATCTTGAGTTATCATACAATATACTTCTAGGCAGGCCTTGGTTACATGAGATTCATGTAGTCCCATCAATGTTGTATCAATATATCAAATTTTCCCACTCAGAGATGGAAGTAAATATTCCAGGAGATTTACACCCATATGAAAACTACAAACATCTTTAGGCCAAATTTCAAAGCTATAATTATTAGTACAACATGAATCCAAGTTCCAAATAGGATAAAGCAAAGGCTATACTTATTGATCCTTTACCAGATAATTGCATAGATCCTAATAACTTGGATTCCCTTCTCCACATTCTACCTCTTAAAGCTTCTAATCAATTCACCATTTTAGATAATAGACCAAGAGAATATGTGACCCATGATAAATTTCATATTTCCAATCTTCCTCAAAATTTGAAAACCTTTGGGTAACCTAAATTCACTCCACATATGTATTGGAAACAAAATAACAAAGATAAGGGACCTATCACATTTATACCAACATCTATTCTAGAACCTAACCCTCTTGAAGGGGATGAATCATGGTTATACAATGACAACTAAGTTGATTGTTATAAAAGTACAAAGTATCCTATTCTTAATAGGATCATGGAGCATCACAATTATGAAGGAAGAGGCCTCAGACCAAATCAACAAGGAACCATCAAGCCAATTTCTATGCCTAAGTATGAAAGACCTTATGAACTTGGATTTAAATTGCCTAGGGGTGACCCCACATGTCTTATTTAAACTCTATCACTAATGACTAGTGATGATGATGCTGATAGCAAATTAGAGTTTGATCATAGCCTCACCTTTGATGACCTAGCTAAAACTAATCTATTTGATAACAGTGCCATTTTTACCCTTACCCTAGCTATTCATCTCAACCCATTGCCATTATATTATCCCCAACTAATAGATTGGGACCAATAAGAATCCAGTCTACCAATTGATGAGTTCTAGAATGATGAGGCATTCTATGACTTCTTAGGCCTTAGAGACAACATTTTTTTGGGACATCACAAGTTAGGATTCTTAATTACATTGGATCTTGCAACCTATTTTGGAGAGTGAGTAAACACCCTTAGCTAAAAATAAATAAGTAAAACATGGAGGTCCCAAATTGAAAACCTCTTTGAGGTGATTTTTGACCAAGGAAAAAGTAAAGATAAAGGTTAGTGTAGTGGTGAAAACCTATTTCAAGTGCCATTAGATGGGGGTGTTCATTCTTCTTTGAATTTAGACTAGGAGACCACCAATGATGAACTTGCCTATGGATCTGAGTTTAGCTTTGAGAAACAACAAGTATTTGATCAAATTATTCAATAATTTTTTATTGTTTTTGTCACATGGCTAGATCACCCATTAGGGGACTCAGATTCATCATGCCTAGGAGAAGTTAAAAAGTAAGTCCTAATAGATGACCTTGACATAATACAATAGTATAAGTCATTACCTACTATCTTAAAAGATGGTTCGATCCTTCTAGTCAAAGATATAATAGAGGTAAATATCGGGAATCTATCAAACCTAAAATGGATAAAATTAGGTACATCCCTCACTAAGGAGGAATATGAAGTCTTTATATTTCTATTGAGAGAATTTGTAGATATATTTGCATGGGCCTATTCTGACATGCCAAGTTTAGACCCTGCCTTGGTTCTATACCATCTTATGGTTAATCCTGATGCCAAACTAGTAAAACAAAAGCTATATAAGATACATCCTTACATTATTGTATTGGTAAAGAAAGAGTTGGAAAAAATCTTACAATTAGGATGTATATAATCCATTAACTACTTAGAATGGATCTCTAATGTGGTAATTATTAGTAAAAAGCCCAAAGGGATTAGAATTTGTATTGATTTTTGAGATATCAACAAAGCTTGTCCTAAAGATGAATTTTCATTACATAATATCAACATGATCATTGAATCCATGGTAGGTTATGAAATTCTTTCACTCATGGATGGCTTTTTAGGATACAACCATATCGAAATAGCACCCAAAAACTAACATAAAACAATGTTCACCACTCCATGGGGAACATTTTGCTATTAGGTAATGCCATTTGGCATTTAGAATGATAGAGATACATATTAAAGGCCCATGACCATCATATTCCATGGTATTATGCATAATATTATTGAAGACTATCTTGATATATTAGGAAAATTCAAAACTAGGGTTGACCATCTAGTAGTGTTGCATAAGATATTTGAAAGATTATGGGAGTACAAAGTTAGACTCCATCTAGATAAATGTGTGTTTAGTGTAACTTTAGGAAAATTACTTAGCTTCATTATGTATTGTAGAGGTATTGAATTTGTTCTAGCTAAAGTCCATGCTATAACCAAGATGCTACCACTAACCAATTTATAGTAACTCCATAGTTTGTAGGGTAAGATCTAGTCAATTAGATGCTTCATCTCTTAGTTAGCAAACAAGTGTCATTTATTTACATGCCTTCTAAAGAAGGGAGTTACATTTCACTAAGATGATCACTTCCAAACAACATTTTAACAACTCAAAGACTATCTTGTTAAACTACCTATTTATTACCTCCTATGTCAAGAAAACCATTGTTGTTATACCTATCAGCTACCAACCATGTTCTAGGGGCACTCTTGGCTCAACATGATGACAATGGAAAAATGCATGCCATATATTACCTAAGCCATACCTTAGCTACATAGGAACATAACTATGTACTTATTGAAAAAGCTTATCTAGCCATGGTCTTCATAGCTCAGAAACTACACCATTGCATGTTGAATAATAAGACCATGGTCATTTTAAAAGTAGATCCACTCAAGTATCTACTATCTAAAATATATTTTTAAGGTATAATGGCTAAATATATCATACTTCTTAGTGAGTTTAATATAGATTATGTCAATCAGAAGGCAATAAAGGGACAAGTTCTGGCAGATTAACTTGTTGAATCACCTCTCACAAACATATAGCCACACATGTTTCAATTTCTTGATTAATCCATAATGGTCATCATTGACCCACCCCTTGAGGAGTAGCACTAGAATTTATATTTTTATATTTCATTCACTACACATGGATCGAGGGTAGTCCTATTATTTATTACACCACAGGGGAATCTATTCCCTAAATCATTTAGAATTAGCTTTCCTTGTATAAATAACATGGCCAAGTATGAAACACTTATTACAGGACTTTGATAGGTAGTGTATTGGAACATATCTCATATCCAAGTTTATATTGATTCTCAATTAATCATTAATTAGGTCACAGATCATTTTTATACCAAATATTAATTGTTGGTTCCATATAAAGCCATGGTCGACACTCTTAAGCAACAAATTCCCAACATTCAGTTTGAGCACATACCAAGGGCTAGTAATAAAATTGTAAATACCCTGGTTACTATTGTCTCTCTAATTTGACAAATAGATAAATCTAAAGAGTATCAGTTCCTCATTGAGAATTTATTAGCACTAGCTCATGAACCTTTAACCATTGTAATGATTTGTGATATTGTTGGTCCTAATTCTATTTAATACTCATATCTTTACAACTACCTTCATGACCAAGTTGTACCACCTAACCTATCTCAAAAACAAAATAAATCCTTCATTCATCATTCTTATCATTATACTCTACTTGGATCCACCCTTTACCATCACAATTTTGATGGAATTTTGCTTCATTGTTTAACTTTGATAAAGTCTACACAATATTAAGAGAAGTTCACGAAGGAGTATGTGGAGTTAATTATAGTAGGGAAGTCCTATCCAAAAATATCTTGCATACTAGTTATTATTATCCCACGATGGATGCAGATGCCACTACATATATAAATAAGTGTGATAAATGTCAATGACATGCTAATTTGATTTATGCCCCAACCAAAACTTTGAATTTGATGTTGACACCATGGCCATTTTATACATGGGGACTTGACCTTATTGGGAATATCAACCCCACTTCATTTGATGGCCATAAACATATCATTACCACCATCAAGTATTTCACTAAGTGGGTTGAAGCTATACCCCTCACTTATGTAACTAGAAAGAAAATTTCCAAATTCATCTTCAACCATCTAATTTGCCACTATGGTATCCCCTCTAATATTATATTTGATAATGGAGGATAATTCAAGAATAAGGATGTAGATTAGCTATGTATTGAATATAAAATCACACAACATTTTTTTACAGTATATTACCCTCAAGGTAATGGCCAAGATGAGGCATCCAACAAAACAATTGTTAGTATTCTCAAAATTATTGTCAATGATGTCAATTATGATTGGTACTTGTAGACATTCCATACCCTTTAGGCATACTATATCAATCATCATACACCCATAAGAGCCAATCCATACTCACTTGTTTATGGTATTGAAGCCATCCTTCCCATTGAGGTTGAATTTCCTTCACTATGCATTTCTTTTAAGCATGTTCTAGATGATCATGACTATCGAGTAGCTCACCTATAAGAACTAGACCTACTTGATGAGAAATACATAGCCTTGCTCAAAAATCTTCAAGCATATCATAACTGACTCAAAGGCCACTATAATCAATGTGTTAAGTATAGAACATTTGAAATTGGTGATCTTATTATTAAAGAAAACCAAAAGAATACCATGGCTGAGAAGAAGCATAAAGGAAAATTTAAACCAAACTAGATAAGGCCTTTCATCATTACTACAGATTATGGATTAGGAGCATACAAGCTTACCACACCAAACAGAGATGAACTTCCTAAGATGATGAATATTATTCATCTCAATTAGTACTATGTTTGAGTGCTAAGGTGTATTGTCTATAAAGACCATTTAAGTTGTGCCTTTTTATCACTATTCTTCTTTATCCAAATATCATCCTTATCCATCCTCTTAGCCATATACACTTTCCACTTCTAACCTATTAACCCAATGTGTTCTAAAGCCTAGCTTATTTGACCTTAGTTTTTGAATTTCATTACATATTTTTAGCATTAAGGTATCTGATCAATTTCATCAGTTAGTTCACATACTTTAGATAGATCTCATATTTTGGAACAGTGTGGCAGAAGTTTTAGTAGTTGCATCCTTTGTTTGTTATTCCTTTCTTATCACCAATTTGGTTACTAATTATAACTACCTTTGGGCAACTTAGTATCATTGATCCATACTGTAGTGTCCTAATTATAACTGCCTATGGGAAAACTAGAGGCAACATTTGTTTATTAAGCATTGGCATACCAACTTGTCACTTCTTATGTCATACTATGCATTTTTACCGATTTTGCCTATTTTATTTGAATTGAATACTACACTAGTCAAATAAATCTATTGAAAGGGTGGAACTATAGTGAATTAAGGTCTTACTCTAGGATTATGTAGGTAGAACTCAATACTTTTTGAGTTTATCTTATTCACCCTCTAGCCAAGCTCTCACCATTTTTTGAGCAACCTAAGCCATGCTCTCATCATTTTGTGAGAAACCTTAGTTTAATTTCTCTTTCCATTTTGTGAGCTTAAACCATTTAGTGTCTCATCATTCTTAATTGAGTTGAGACACTCCAAAACAATTCCCAAAACATTTGTAAAATTATTAGAAAAGAATAAAAACATTGACCACTTCTTTACCTTAAAGATTTTGGGAAACCTTATTAAGTTACAAGCAAATCTTGTCATTTAGTTTCCCCATCCTTTTTGTCCTTTTCTTTCATGTAGTTTTAGTTTTTCAAGACCATTCCTCTTTTTCTATCACATCCATTCTATTTATTTTCTTCAATTATCACATTCTTCCCATTAACTAGGAGAACTACATCTGGCTTGAAGTTTTTTTTACTGGATATTACATCTATGGAATTATGTAGGTAGTGTCCACTTGCCTAGTGCATATGGAGATAGCTCAGCCACCCCCTTCATTTTCTTTTATTTCCCTCATTTTTTTTGTTTGTTAAAGTTGTCACCTATTTTATAGGGGCACTATTCATATAGTTTATTTCAAGTGTTTCATTGGTTATTTTTTATTGTTTAGTTTATGTGCCTATTTATTTTCTTTCAACATTGTTGCCTTAATTTAGTTTGTGTGTTCATTGGGTGATTCCTTGCCCACACTTATACTTGAATCTATCCATATTCATATGTTTACATTGTCATCATGGTTTCTATCATTGGCGCATAGTTTTATATTGAGTATTGGATTATGGGAGTTAGTCTTTAAGCATATTTTGACCAAGTCCTCATGATGTTATACGATGATGCCTACTGACACATGCTACAATAAACTTTAGCTTCAAGAAGTCTATTCAATAATGGTATCATCTCTTTGACACTGACATCTTGATTCAATCCAAATCATATCCCAAATAGAGTAATTAACTATGAAATAATTTCAATCCTTATTAGTTCAGACGAGCATCTCCCTATTAGTAGGTTGTTCCAATTCATCATTACCCTCTATGTTAAGTTATCATCATCCTCAACCAATTTTATCATGTTTTCCATAATCAAGGTCTAATGATTATAAGCACCTATGGGCAAATCATTACACACCATCCCACCTACATTTCTCAATTATTATAACCACCTTTGGGAAAATCATTATGTTGTCACCACTTTATGTTTTCCACCCATATAGTGGCATGTTATTATCTTGTCTATCTATCCTAATAGGGGTATCTCCATCTTTTAAATGATTATAAATGCCTTTGGGCAAACTCATTATGTTAATTTACCACATTAACACTATCAGGGTACAATGTTTATAACCACATTTGGGTAAACCATTGTGCACCATCCCAATTGCATTCTAGATGATTTTGACTACTTTTTCAATATCAATGTGTTTTAACCCCATCATATTTCATTTCTTTGGTCCCCTTGTTTCAATTCTTTCTTTTTGAGGGACCATTTACTAACTTGTATGATGTTCCCTTAAGGGAACATCATACAGTTAGCTTATCATCATTATAGTTATAGTTTTTCATTCCTTGAGAAGATGTTAATGTGCTTATAGCTTTTAATGCCTTCCCAAATTGTGGCAAACTGTAGACACCTAAATATGGCCACCAATAACCTCCAACTAAGATTTTGACTAATTTTTACCTAAAACACACAATTTGGCCTAAAAATACTAAAACACACTAAATTATGTGAAACTGACATATTCAGGTGCCAATTTTGGCTAGAATATCCCTAAATGGGGTAATGAAATTTATGGGACAACTAAATTTGATTAGATCATTTCAAGTCAACATGCAAATTTTACACCTAGGTGCTCTAGATTGATCTTTTTATCAAATCTCTTGCATAAGACACGTGCATTTGTTATTTACTATTAGTAACATCCTAAATGGGAATACGGTTCCAATGCATCTAACATTGCCTTCCAATACTAATCTAGTCAAATTTTGGACCAATAATAATGTATTCTAATCAATCTAAGTAATTTGTGCACAAAGTGCTTAATCATGCATAACAGATAATTAATCCAAATCAAGGCCTAATTAATAATTCCATGGAAACTTGTTGAATACTTATTTTTAAAAATGAATATTGAATATCTACATCATTAGGTGACCTCATTTCTTGGGAAGACATCCATAGGCCATAAATGCCACAAATATCAGTATGCAAGCCTTCCATGCCTCTTAATTTCCCCTTCTTCCAATGTCATGATGGGGATAATTATAAACTTAATTTTATAAAATTAATTAATCCTCAACCACACATCTCAATCTTGAGATGGATAGTTTAAGTTGTTTCTAATAAATCTCAAAAATATATAAATAGAGAGGCCATGAACATCATTTCTAATCTATTTTGGTGAAAATTTATTATGCTCAAATATCATTAAAAATATGATTATGCAAATTTATAATGCAAAATTGATTACAAAGCTTTAAGCAACTAGTGTTACCATGCCAAATTGAATCCAAACCAAGCCAAGCCACAAGCCAAAGGAACCAAGGAGAGATAGAGGTATCCAAGCTTCCTTTTATGAATAATTCATGATAATAATCTAATAAATCCACTACAATAAGCATTTTGGAGCATCTAAGGAAGGTAAAAGAAGTTTTTTTTTGCATTTTAGTTGTGTGTTTTATTCATGTTTATTAACTAAGATCTCTCTAGTGTCTAGGCATAGAGATGTTATACTAGTTAGTGTGTTTCTTTCATTTTGTTTTAATTTTGTAAATGACACCATAATAACTATCCTCTCTCAAGTTAAATTCTTATATTCACAAAAAAAGGGTATAAGGAAATTAGGCCTAGTAAAGGCTTAAGGAGTAAAACAAGTTTTTATGAGTTGGTACAAGAACAAAAATTGTGTGATTTAGAATTGATAACATATTTTAATATATTTCATATACTTTAGATGAGATAAAGAATATGTACTTGAGTTTTGAGCCATTGGAACCAAACTAGGTGTGGGAAATGAAGAGTTACGAGACATCTATGCACATACATAATGAAATGTTAGGTTATAAGAGTTTCCTAAGGAATTTCATATGTTAAATAATTTTTTTTAAATCATTTAAATTTTAATCCATGATATTTAAGTCCATTCATCAATCCTTTCATGCAAAGAAGGGTAGTTTTTAAGGAGCTAATCAAAGTATCAAGCAAGCTTGTAACCCCTATGCCACTCGGAAGTTTAGAGCTACTTCAAGAGTAAGACACATGGCCTTGGATTTATTTTGTATTACATCAAACCTCCTCTTCTTATTTTAACTCTCATGGACATTTTTCAATCTTCTTCTACCACCTCTCTCCCTTTCTCTTCACCATTCTTTATAAGAACAATTGTATTTGTCTAAGTTTAAATAATTCATGTTAGGTATGGTGAAGAACTACTAGTTTGAATACTAATGTTTGCCTTTTAATAAATATTTTAATTTGTTTTTAATTTTATAACTTCTTTTCTAAGTGTGTGAAGTAGTGCATAGTTGAATGACAAGTGATAATCATCTACCCTTGTATTCACTTTACTCTTTCATGTATTTTACAAGTATTCTACTATCTAAAAGGTCACATGAAGTATAGTTAGTGTATTTTTATGTATCTAAGTATAAGGAATAAAATTAGTGTATACAATAATATCTCATGTGTCTTCACCTTGAGAAGTGCATTGCATATCACCTTCATGTTTGGAATCCTTATGTTAGAGAAACCTTGGATGTTGAATCTAGTTTTATGAGTCATCTTTCATTTTGGAAGTTAATTGTAGTATAATGTAGATCAAATTGGTGTATCAGCTAATTATAATAGGTTATTTTCATGTTCCTTATATCTCTTTTCATCTAAATAAAGTAAGTAGTATAAGTGATAAGTTATCAAAAACAAATCTAGGGAGCTAACCCTTCAATATATAGGTTTACCTCTACTATAGGCAACCCACAAGCCTAGAATTAATCTTATGGTTCACTCAATTTGGAGGAGGATTAAACTACCTATTTAATGGTGAAAATTTGAGTGAAAATAGTTTTAGCATACCCAGTGGGACAATTATCTCACAACACGTCTTTTCAAAGTGAATGTTGATCTTGACAACATCACAAATACATAAGCATTCCTCACTCACAATTTGGAAAGTCCACTAAAGCTAATATCTAGTTGTAGACCAAGTTTTATTATTCTTTTTGTTCATGATTTATGGTCCTTACTATGTAAACTACTAGTAGAATTAACCATTCCATAAATCCACCCCCTTAACCTAAAATTCCTCTTGAAGTTCAATATCATGAGCCAATCTTGACATTGGAAGAGCAAATGATTTTTCAATTCAAGAAGAGAAAGAGAGTGAATAATAATTTGAGGGTAACATTTCTAAGCATTCAATACTAAAAATCCTAAAAATCTCAATGCTTATGATGATATCCTTCCTAATCTACCAATAATGTTCCCACTTTCAATGGGGAAGGTCCCATCACCCTAAGTGAGCATATTAGAGGCATATCTTACTTTTGAAATTTCCATAATATCATTAAAGTTAACATTGTATTTATATTACTTGTCATGTCTCTTATGGGAATATCCCTTGATCGGTATATAACATTACCAAGAGGATGCACCACTACTTGGGATGAGTTTGGGAAGTTTTTAACTCAAATATTGGAAGACAAGAGTGATCACACATCACTCATACATTTGATACATGTGATTCAAAGAGGGCCCAGAGAGACTATGCATGAATTCAATGAGATGTTTCAAAGAAAATGGAATAGGTTTCCACCTCCCATGATATCCCTTGAAAATTTTGTTTTCCCAACATACCTTAGAGATATTTGGATTTATATAGATATCATGTTTTAGTCTATAGGTGGGTACACTTTTCCTGAAGCTTATGACATAGCCACTAGAATTGAGAATGGTTTTATCCAAATTGGTAAGCTTCCTCCAAAAACATCTATGCCTATTTTTCCTAACATGTATATTTCTCCTCTAAGTCTTATTCCAATTTCAAATTCAAACAAAAATTCTAAATCTACCCCAAATAAATCAAAAGACATCATTGACTTAGATGCAAGATGCAAGGTCTTAGAATATCATATTAGGAAACTAAATTAAAAATATGGAAATCATCAAAATACCTAGTCCTACCCTCTATAATAAAATATATTCCCACCTTAAAAATATGGTCAAGGGAGGGGACAAGGTCAGCCTAGCTTCAATAGGCCACCTAATTCTTATAATCCCAACTCTACTCCCAATAAAAAATCCATTATTCTAGTCCATAGTAACTTGGTTCAAAGAGAAGAATGGAAACCTTAAGGATGATACATAAATTCCTATTAATATGAATGGTAATCTTTGGTAGCTTAAGTAGGGGCTACTCTTCAATTGATAGAAAAATATGAGAACATTATGTAAGCAAAAAAAAATGAAGGATGGCAGCCTCAAGGAGTGAGCCTTAAAAACTTCCAAGTGGAATATACACTTGTCATAAATTAGAATAGTTTAGTTTCATAAAACACAATGTCAAATAGAAGACCCATGGGAGATGATCAAGATGTTAATACAACTTTAAATAACACTACTTTGAGGAAATAAAGTGTGAATTAAAATGTGGTATCCTCTACAAGTCCTGCACCTCTTCAAAATCAGAAATTGGGAAAGGTGATTCAAAGTAATCCATTGCTTCAAGCTCAAGGGAATATATTCCCTAAAAATATGAAAGTAAAATATATTGTTTATTATTTTAACATAATTGACTCTTTGAAGAACACTAAAACTTCCATATCTCTTTTGAAAGTACTTCACATGATCGATCAAAAAGAACTACTTCAAGAGTAGTTGTCACAAATCCATATCATTCCTCAAACCTTCAATACATGGTGGTGCATCCCTCAATAATGCACCTAATCATATTTTTGAACCCTCCAAAAAATATAAAAATCCCCCAACTTTCTATCTTACCTTCATTATGGGAGACAAACTAGTCTATAATTGCATTGTGGATAGTGAGGCACGTTCTTTAGTTATGCCCAAGTTAGTTGCAAACAAATTGGGATTGAAATATGAGCCATATAACAAAGTATTATTAAAAATTTATATAACTATATCCAATTTATTATGGATCATCAAAATTTTTAAGTTATTCTTTCATGATTGTCTAAGCTTTCAAATCTTAAAAGACATAATGGTGGTAGATCTATTTGATCATTTTTCTTTTTATCTATCAAGAGACTTCACCACCAAGATAAGTGGATATCTCTCAAATTATTGTTCCTTATTAGAATTTAGAAAAAGGTATGGATCAAAGGTGACTATTATAACATATCCATTGGCCAAGTTACACATTGATCAATATGTGGAAGCTAGTTATAGTTTGAATTATACTATCCATGAGGAAGAAGAACATGTCATTGATGATGGAGCATAATCCAAAATTTAATGTATTTCTAATATATTTGTATATTAATATGGTGTTAACACATATGAACATGATCCCTATGCTTTCATGGAAGAAATTGATTTTGGATTGTATTGCTTACATGAGGAAGGAATACATGTACCTTCACTAACTAAGGAAGATAAAGAGAGTGATGGAATGTGGAAGGTTTTATTTGATGGTTTAAAGATAAATATTGGTGTAAAATATTGTGTTATGTTGGTTTATCCATCCAAACAATATTATTAGTCTTCATATAGATTCCATTTTATTTGTACCTATAATGTGGCCTAGTATGAAGGTTTGATTCATGGCTTTCAATGGGCAAAGAGGAAAGGGATAAAGAATTTACAATTATATGGAGATATTGAAATAATTTTGCATCAAATAAGTAATGCGAGTACTATCAAAAACCCTTTTATTAAGTATTACAAGCATAAGATGTGGAATTTACTTGAATACTTCAATGCATTCAATAAACAACCAATCCAAAGAGAGAAAAATAAGCATATTGATTAGTTTACTATTATAGGGGTACAATTTGACACACCTACTACCATAAAAGAGAAAGGAAAATAATCACATATCAAGGTCATTATGAGACCTTCCATTTCTGATAATGAGGTATCTTGGTAGGTATTTGATAGTGACAATCATATTGTACTATTATAAAATGAAGCTATGTTATCTTCAAGAAATTAGAAGAAACTTCATGATCAATATGAGAATTATATTGTAAAACTAAGAATAAACAAGATACCTAAAGGATTTGTCACTTTATAGAGTATCTTTAATTAAGATGACCAAAAGAACAAAGAGAAGTTAAGAATGTCTACAAAGGAAGAAAATTATGGAAGAGTATTAGTCTTCAAGGACAAGCTCATCAAACTAGGCAAGGTATGCTCCCCATATAAAAGACAATCAATCATTGAATTGTGTAGAGAGTTCCATGACATATTTTCTTGGGAATATAAAGATCTAAATGGGGTTGATCCTATTCTAACCCATCATACAATTGATTCAAAACTTGGATTCAAACCAATTAAGCAAAAAATAAGGCCTATTAAACCCAAAGTTGAATAACTCATGAGAATAAAACTCACCAAGATCCTTAAATCTAAGATAATATTTTCTATCAAACACTCAACTTGGGTATCTTACCTTGTGCCTATCACAAAGAAAAATAGGAAAATAAGACTTTTTCTAGACTTTAGAGATCTCAATAGAGTGTCACTCAAAGAGAATTATCCATTAACTCCTTGTTGGAAGTATATATATTGAGGTGGGGGGGTGTTAATCAATTGTATTAAAATAGTCCTTTAATTTTACTAAATATTCATGAAGCACTCATTCACTTACACTAATTAATACATACACAAAAATGTATGGAATTTAATAGTATTAGGGAATGAAATATATGTGTGAAACCCTATATGGAAATAAAAATCATTGATGCACAACTTCAAATATTTTACTATAAAAAATGAATCAATCTTTTAGTGAGGCACTAACCCTTTACTAGTCAAACACCAACTTCAACTAGTGCATTTAACAAGCTTTAACCTATAAGGAGGCTCCAAACCCATAAGCAATCAAAGACCAACTCAGATACTTTAAGTATATGATCACCATTGGACACATATTTATTAATCAACTTAATATGACCTCTTCTATTTTCTCTTCTCACACTTTTTCTCTCTCAAACAGCCTATTAGGCCTTCTCTCTCAAATAACCCTTTACTTGGAAGAATTAGGTTAGATGACCCTAATAAAAACTAGAATAAACATATTTATATAATAATATAGTATTAATATAATTTATTTTATGATATTAAATACCCTAACCTATTTTCCAAAACTCTATATCTTTCACTCAATAGTTCAATATTCTAACCTGTCAAAATATGCTTATTAGGCCTTGAGTTTATACTTGATTCTTTCTCACACCCATATTGGTTGGACAAGGACCTCACCATAATTATTTTATTATTTAAATATGTCAATGCACATGTTTCATAATTTAAACAAATATTACATAGTTTGGTCACTACCCATAAGGGCTAAAACCACCATTAGGCCTAATAGAGACCTAACACAATTAGGCCTTCCTTAAGCATAGATTTCGCTTAGACCTCATTTGAAGACTTTGAGAATTAAAAAATGGATGAAAAACTTAATATTTAACTTTAATATACCCCTCATAATCTTTCCTTATATCCCAAACACCATTTCTCTCTCTTTTAATCTTTGAACCATCCAATTAGGTCTACTCACCAATAGGCCTTCTTACTATCAGAAAGTCTATCTTGAAACATTGAACCAAATACAAAAATTTTACACATAAAAAGAATATAAATAATATTAATAACTTAATAAACTTCCAAAAATTATTTGGTCTTCACCACATAGGCCAAAAGGCCTCAAGAATACTCCTATAGATGGCTTACTCAGAACCATCAAATACTGTCAACAAATAGTCAAACAAATTTGACTCTCCAAACTTGAAAATGAAATTAAAATGAAGATAAAAACATTAAAATAATAATATGATAGATTTATAACACCTTAAATATATTTTTATCCTTCAAATTAATGCAAAATGACTAGGTAACATCATTTTCACACACATAGATAAAGTTGTTTGTAGCACTAAAAACATAGTCAAGAAAATCAAGTCATAGAAATTTTTTGAGAACACTTATGTGATATTAAAATGGGTTTTTTTAAACCTTTATCATCCTTATATTATCTTTGAAATTATATATTTCATTTTAATATATCAATATTAGTCTTATAGACCAATCTCACTACTTCACTCTACACAGACTTCATTATGTTAGATAGACCAGTTTGATGACAAATTTTTGCTTAATTATAGGCATCATAAAAAATTGGATAGGATGGATGGATCTTAAATAATTACCCCATGAATTAGTATCAATCCCTAGTCCTTTGCAACTAATACCCAATATCATTCTCATTCTTGCCTAGTTTTCTCATTGTTTTGCTCATTAGGCCTATTTAACTATAAACTAAATTACATGAATAGTTTAACACATTTTTGGTATAAATATTTATAATAAAATTTCATGTTCATAAACTATAATTCTCAAAAATAATCCTCCATCCATTTTCATGCTTTGATCTGGTCAACCCTGCCTACTACATCAAAAAAATTGAAAACAAGGGTTTTCATGTAGCATTTACTCACTATCGAATCAAAAGAAAACAAACTAAGGAAAAATTGAAGATTAATTTACATTTTAAAAACATTAAATTAGTTCAAAAGGAACATTATAATCCATAATAAATTATATCTTTCCTATCAGGGCATTATAATGGTTTTGACTGGTTTCACTTTTTAGCAATCATTCATAAAGGATTGCCCCTCATCTCTAAAATCAATGCCAAGAAAAAAATATAGGTACCTTCCTAAAATTCCATAAATTTATTATTTTCTCATAAAAATGTTTCATGTGCCAATGAGTACAAGAAATCTCTTCTCGAGTTTGCAACACCCCATTCTGTGCACATATGGAACTTTATCATAGGTTTTCATGATTTCTCATTTAGGTATAGACTTACAACTTTGTACACACACTTAACATGAAATATCAGACATATTTAAATTATTTAAATATATTTTAAATCCTTGGAAATAATCTTTACCCCTCATTAAGCCACTATAGGTCACTTTGCATACTAAGCCTTATATTTCCATTCATACTTAGACTATGATCATGCCTTAAAACTTATTATATTATCTTCAAAACCTCATCCACACATCATATGACATTATATACTTCCCATATGCTACAAAACATTATCACACATTTATAAAATGTGTCAACTCATCATGTTACCACACCTATGCCAATTTACTAAGTCTTTCAAATAAAGATTAGGCCTCAACACTTGTTGGGCCCCTATTTCATCTAAGAATGGTTATGTGCCAAATTTATAGACATATTAACATGAGGAAATAACTTGGAATGATTGATATTTTGGTATATTTTACACCAACTAGAGGAATCATTATATACCTAGTGTTAGCTAACAAGCAATTAACTAGCGCTCAGATTTTCAAGACATCCTCATGAGTGGATACTCATGTCAATTGTAGTCCAAGGGATGTAAGGTGATGAGATATTGAAATGATCAACAAAGGTTCCATCTCAACACCCAACATGGAATCTCCACCCAAGCATGGATATACTCCTATGTGTTATAAATTTGAGAGTGAACCAATAAATAAGAGAGGTGAATTAATATAGCGAAGCTCTATAAAATTGACTCTAGATATGGATTCCATTAGCATAGGATTTATCATAGATGCCACTAAGGATCCATTTTATGTAAGAAAAATATCACTTGTGATCCCCTGGGTAGATAATTAATTAGTGAATCTTGTACTCTACCTTATGTACTATGTTTTTTGCAATATGAACTGTACTCTATATTTGAAGCTTTAAGTATATTAAGAAGAATGGTTACCATGATACATAGTGTCTTTTTATTTAATATCTTTTAATTCCTTGTTAAATTTTGAAATTAATATTAATAGTTATAACAATGTAATTTTAATATATGTATGTCTTGTTAAGTAAAGTTTTAGTCTAGGTCATTAATGGAATACCTATATAAAAGATGAAATCATCATCATACTCTACTAATATAGCCTAAGTGTAAGAAAAGTCATGCACCTAAGATTTGATGTCCTTATAATAAGCATGAGATATATTATAAACTTGATCTAGGTCTTTTCATTGATCACTCAAAGCATTCAATTATGATAAGTTTAGTAGCACAAAGGCTTGTGCCCTTGAGATCATATAACCAACTTGATACAGGCTTGCACTCCTATGATTATAACTAGTTCCATAAATAATATTTATGCCTAAAAACTAACATACTCCACCTATAAATGTCTTACACCAATGAATATTACAAAATCCTTAGATAAATGACCAATTCTTACATATGATGCATTTCCCCATGGCAAAACTATCCCAACACAGGCCTCGATTCTTTCTCTATTACACTTTGGGTGAGTGCATAAGGTTTGTACCTTATGTGAATTGATGCTAGTAAAGTTGAGTGATAAATGTTGAGTGTTATAAGGATATTCTACATTTGCACATAGTTTGACTAAAATAACTAAATGAATTCCTAACCCTATAAATGAAATAATTAAAATACAACATTTTGGTTCCATTGTCTAGACCTATGTTAAATTTTGTTATTATAATCGCATGACAAAATAATGATTTGAATTTCCTTTAGTAAAATAGAGTATTGGTTACAATAGGTGGAAGATAATTTACACTAAATCATCTATCTTATAAAGGACAAAAGCCAAGGAAGTGGGTTTAAAATAGACTATATGATCCTTTGTTTGAGGTCTTCTTTTGTGAAATACATGCACATGTGTATCAATGGTTAGACACCTATGTGACCCATAGATGTGAAAGCTATGGATAGTGATTTGAGTGGATGAAATAACACCTAGAGAGGGTTGAGAACCTACATTCCACTTGGACTAGAGATGTAGACAAATGGTGGTAAGAAGCACTAAACAATTATGTGCTTGAGTTCACAGTGTTGACATACTCCTACCCTGATGAAGTAGAATATCAGTATTTTCATGATCCTAGAGGCACATTTAAGAAAGAGTTCAGTGTAAAGAATAAGAAACTAATGGTGGATTATGTATTTGAAACCATGATAATGGAAGGCTAAGTCCTTTCACATATAATTAGTATAATAGGGAAAAAGGGGATGTATAGGTGAAGTGCAATGGAAGGGGATGAGAAAATTGATACCCAAGAGCTTAGGAGATTTAAATATAATAAGAGGAGGCATAGGATGATGGAATATTTGAAAATTAAAAGTGATAAAAGAACTTGTAGAAAGTGAGAAAGGCATGGAGAAGGATCTCTTGAGTTAAAATATTGCAAGGAGAGGAACAATGAAGCCATAGACTAAGATCAACTATTGATGGGTGAAGAATATGCTAGGTAAAGAATACACTAGGTCCCTATATAATTTGACCATTGAAGATGCATTGAAAGTGCCTACCCACTTTGAACCTATGATGCTAGTTCATGCATAAGATCCCCCATGTGATGAAAGAAGATTGATAACTGACCCTATTATCCATATAAATTTTGATCATTTTGTAGACTTGTACTATAATTTTGTGATTGAACAAGTTATTCCTTATTAAGAGTTAAGTGAGGACACCTCTAGATGTTTGGGTGCTATTTCAACAACATAGAATGTGAGTGTAAGCATTCCAATTCAGCTAATGTTAGCTATATAAATTGGGTAACATCCCATATGAAGTGTCCTAGCGTTACAAGTCAGTAGTATAGTTATTTCATCATATTTGGTGCCAGAAGTAATAATAGGGCCAATGCCTACCCCAGTCGTTAGAAGAATTAGAGGACCACCACTAGGACAAGTATGAGGGGTAAATCACCTCAAATGATAGTGCCCCTTATATCAAATTTACTATGATATGGCCATGCACGTGCTAGAATATCATAACATTAAAAATGTCATAGACCATGTGCTAAAATGTGAACTACAATGACACACTTATAACCTAGTTTGAGTGCAAGGTGACATAGTTTGTGATAACTCTAGATGATCGTGTTCATACCTGGTATAGTAAATTTTATCCTAACAAGGCTGTGATTGACTATAACACCTTAAAATAAGTATTCCTAAAGCAATTTGGCATACCCAAGTTTAAATATAAGAACATCACCATGCTCAAAAAAATCAACCAAGGGCTCTTAGAAAGCATGTGCTTGTATGATGCTAGACTAAAGACACTTTTTCCAAGATTTCTTATGACATTCATCCCTCTTAACATATGTAATGGTTCATTTGATGATTTTTATTATTGTTATGAAGAGCATGATCCATGAAGGAATTCACTGACCCTCACAAAGTGATTGAATTTGCACTCAGAGCCAAGGTAGTTGGGAGTGATGATATTGGAATTATCTCATTCGTGGAGGCATAGATTATGTCTATGGATAGCCAACTCCAAATTCTAACTTATAGCTTAGTGAAATATTCTTAAAGAAGATTATGATGTACTAGTTGTGATACAGAAGGCCATAACAAGAATAACTACCCTCAAAATAATTTGTGCACATTGATTATAAACTATGAGGTTTGTCATGAAGCACATGATGTTCACAACTTCCCTTTGTTTTAATGCACTAGTCAGGTGAACATAACCATATACTGTCAGTTTTGAGATGCCTACATTCATACCATTGCTTATTTCTTTATGATCGATGAGATGCAAGAAAACATGGAGAAAGATGCTAGATAGGCAATTAGAGTAGCTAGAGGGTAGGTGACCCAAGGAAATGATGGTTATGGCTAATAGAATGCAAGCTATGTAATGCAAAGAGGTGCTAAACTGTGAGGTGAAAGATCTATTAAAAGAATATTTTGACTATTTTCATGTTATAAGTGTGGTTTGATAGATTATTATTAGCATGATTTCCCTACACATCTAATGTGTGGGTATTTTTGAGTAACACATAAGGTTGAAGAATGCGTTGACTTGTACAAGAAATTTACCCAAGGCTGACCTGGCACATAGAGGGGCATAATAATGATTAGGCATGAGCCAAAAATAGATAAGTGTACTCTAAAATCAAAACCAACTGACATGAAGCCAATCAAGGCACAAGAAACTACTCATACTGGATTCACCACTCAATCACTAGTTACACCAATACCCAAGTTACACCAATAATATAGGAAACAAAGCCACACTAAGTTTATAACATGGCTTGAACCCAAATTTATGCCTTACCTAGACCCTTCATTCTAGAAAGATGTATTATAGTAGGCTATGAGTGTGATTCAGAACCTGCAAGGGGAGCTCAAACTAGCATGAGACCTAAAAGCACAAGTTGTTGCCTCTTTCCAAAATCAAGATGGATAAGATGCTAAGGTATAAGAGATAACATATATCTTTCACCTCTTATAGATATAAGGGATGATACCCCTATTAAATAACATGATTTTAGGACATGAAAAATAGATCTAGTTGAAGTCACTTTGCCATGCATGGAAAGGGTGTGAGAAGTTAGGCATACATAGATTATAGAGTAAAATCAAGAAATCCTAGTAAATTCTACCATTAATGAATGGTCTGTATATGAGGTCCTCATGGACATAGTCACTGAGGTCAATATATTAATAAATAATATATAGGAAAATATGGGTAGGCTAGCCTTGATGCCTTCTACTCATGTACTTTTCATGACCAATAAATCTAAGATGCAACCAATTAAAATTCTAAAAAGCATTATTGTAGATATCATGGGTGCCAAGTTCCATGTTGACTTCAAAATGATCAATTTTGTTGAACAAGATAATTATCTAGCACTCTTTATAAGGCCATGATTTTATGCAAAAAACATTGATATGCATTTCAAGAAGCATTATATGACCTTTAAAAATGGCAAGGAGAGGGTAGTGATCCTACTTTAAAGTGACCAAAGACTCCCTATGTATAGAGTGTTGATCCAAGGGATGAGATCAACCGTATCTACAACATCATGGTGTAAGGTGTCAAGACTCTCCACCCCAATGATGGAGGGCTTTCTTGGGATGGTGGATAGTTGGCCTCAGACACCACTGACATTGTTTGTGACTGATGGGTTGAATAAAATTATGAGATGATTCATTGGAGGTGCCACTTAGTGAGCATGAAGGTGTCAAAACTTATGAGAACTAGTTGGGTCCATATTGATTCTACTTCAAAAAGATGGCTCCCTTGTAACAAAAATAAGGGAAAGAGAGCATTCTACCTAAGCAAAGGTAAGCTTACCACACTCCAAAGGTATGAGGGGAGTAATACTATAGAATAATGTATCTGTGACATTAAGTCACACATCCCAAAATGGGTAGATAAGATGGGTACACTTGTATAATTTAAGTATCACTACTGTTAAGCATAAAATATACTGAGAGGGGGTGAATTAGTATATTACATATCTTTTACTTAATCTGATTTCTTTTTTTTAACCACTTAATCACACATTCAAGATATGCAATAAAATTGAAACAATAACATACACCACACAAGAGAGAGAGAGACACCAAAGTTTTACATGGAAACCCAAAGTGGGAAAAACCATGGAGAATAATCTCAAGTATATAAATGAGCACCAACTCAAGTTACAAAGTTTTCAAGCACCAAATTGCAAGAGCACCAATCCTTTTGCCAAGCACCAACATAGAAACTATTTGTGAGCACCAATCCATAGGAGCACCAACCCCTTACAAATATTTGTGAGCACTAACCCACAGGAGCACCAACCCCTCTTGTGTATAAAACACAACTATCTCTTAATGTTTCTTACTCAACAAATGACAAAACTCTACAATATCTCCTACTTTTATCTCATTGAAAATAAATACAAACCATGTACTCTCTTTCATATTACAAATGGATTATTAAGCCTTTATTTATAGCTTTCCAAATGACCTTTGGCATTCACCCTTTATGACCCTTCAATCCTCATGGAAAATGGCACCAAATTTGCATGACCCTCTGTATCCTTACATTTGAAAAGTCACATGGTGACTCTTTATAAGCAAATATGTTCATTCCTCTTTTTTATTTATCTTGGTAACTTTTCATATTCTTCAAAGTGTCCCTTCATGGAAAAATGCACCATACCCTCTTTTATCATCACATGGTAACTCTTGGAATTCCTCAAGATGACTCTTCATGAGAAAATGCATCCCATTCCTCTTTTATCTTTACTCTATGACTCTTTGACTTCTCCATGGGCCCTCTTTTGACTTATATGCAACCAAAAATATACTCATTAACATTAAATAAATATTAACACAAATTAGCCAAGATATGAATATTAAAAAAATCATTAAATATAATTGGGCCTTTATCACCATGCTAGACCTTTGACATCAATTATAATATTTACAACAATATCCCCCTTTGTCATTGATGGCAACCTCAAGCTAAAACTACCACATCCTAAAACCTAGAGTACACATGCCAACTTTCACATACTATCATCTAAAAAATATACATTAACTCCCCCTTATTGTACCAACTTGTACCTATTTTGTCACCTATTTATATACCTATACCTATTTCTATTCTTCTCCCCCTTTGACATTAATGGCAAAGGGCCTAACCTAGAGCTAACACTTAGCTACCCCCTAGCTGATACTAATCCTCAATGGTAGGAAGTAAAATAACTTACTCCCAACTTCTCCTACAAATAGTCAAATGTGTCTTTTGATAGTGCCTTTATGAAAATATATGTTATCTTCTCTATAGTACTAATATATTCCATCCTAACCTATTGATCTACAACCTGCTCTCTCAAGAAGTGATATCTAATGAGAATATGTTTTGTTCTTGAATGCATCATTAGATTCTTTGAAATATTAATAGCACTTGTGTTGTCAAAAAATAAATATAAATAGGTTCATTATATTTTACCTTGATATCTTCCAATATTTACTTCATCTAAAGCACTTGAGTACAACTCAATACCACTACAACTTATTCTACTTTAGCTATAGAAAGTGATACTAAATTCTACTTTTTGCTTAACTACGACACTAGGCTATCATCAAGAAATAAAGCTCTTCCACTTCTACTTTTTCTATCATCTAAGAAACCTTCTCAATATGAATTTGTATAAGCAACTAAAGTGAAATATCTACCTATGGGATACCACAATCCATAATCCAATGTCCCTTTGATATATTTGAATATTTTATTCACCAACTAAACATGATTATCTTTTAGATCTAACTAATATGTCTAACCTTGATGCTATCAAATATAAAAGACTACCAATCATAGATCTATACAAATATTTATTTGTAATAGGTGAGTCTTCATCCTTTCTCACCTTATTTCCTATACACATTAGTGTGCTAACTAGTAGATAATCCTCAAAACTAAATTTCTTCAACATTTCCTTAGCATATTTACTTTGAGATATGAAAATTCTTTTATCTGACATAAATATTTGTAATCCTAGAAAAAATGACAATTATCTAAGCATAGACATCTCAAATTCTTTTTACATATTATAAAAAAATTATTTTGTCATCTTTTTAATGTTTCCTCTAAAAATGATGTCATCAACATATACCACAATAATCAATTGATGATCACCTTCTATTTTGATGTAGAGATTATTGTCAACAAATCCTCTCTTAAAACCTTGATCCTGTAGGTACTTATCAAGTTTGCATACCAAGCTTTCGGAGATTTTTTCAATCCATAAGTGCCTTCTTCAATATACATACATGGCTACTAATATTTGAGAGAATAAATCCCTTAAGCTACTCAATGTAGACCTCTTCTTCTAGATTCCCATTTAGGAAGGTAGATTTGACATCCATCTAAAAAAATTTGGAATTTTTAAACACTACATATGAAAGAAACATTCTAATAGCCTCTAGTCTTTCCATTAGTGAAAACTTTTTTTTTAAATCTATTCCCTCAATTTGAGCATATCCTTTACATACTAATATTTCTTTATTCTTGGTCACTTATCCATTTTCATTTAAATTATTTCTATAAACCCACTTTGTTCCTATCACATTGTGATCTTCTAGTCTAGGCACTAATTCCAAAGTATCATTCTTTTCTATTTGATTAATTTCTTCATCCATTTCCTTAACCCAATGCTTATCATGTCTAACTTTTGAAAAAGTTTTAAGTTGAATTTTGGATAACAAAGAGATATTAACTTGCTTAGATTCACTTACCATCATTCTTCTAGTGTGAATTCCTTCATTTATATCCCTGACGAAGTCACTTTTATTATGATATCTCTCGACATATTTGGATGGGGTTTTGGTGTCCTTTTTATCTTTCTTCTCATCTTCATTTGATTCTTCAAAATCTTCCTCTTCAATGATTTCAGGAATGTCTATTGGATCACTAATTCTTTGTGCTTCTTCTTCTTCTATCCTAACACTTTCACTTTAAACTATTTTCTTGGTTCTTTTACTATAACATTTATAATATTTAATTTTTCAAGAATAACCAATAAATATACTTGCATCTTCTCTAGATTCAAACTTACCTATTTTTTCATCGATTCTCTTTATGAAGCATCTACTACCAAAAAATCTAAAATATTTGATTGTTGCTAGTTTATCTTTCCATAGCTCATATAAAGTCTTATCACTATTGAATCTCATTAATGATCTATTTTGAATATGTACTATTGTAATAACTGCCTCTCTCCAATATTTATTTGGTATCTTGGATTCATTTAACATTGTCCTTACCATCTCTTGAATGGTTATGTTTCTCTATTTAACTACTTCATTTTTCAATGGAGTTCTAGCTACTAAATAATGTCTCTTTATTCCATGGTCTTCATAAAACTCAATAAATTGATCTAACATGAATTCTCCTCCTTAATCTAATATTAGGCACTTAATCTTCAAATTGGTTTCATTCTCAGCTAATGATTTGAATGCTTTGAAATATCTGAAAGCTTCTAATTTTTTCTTTAAAAACATTACCCAAGTCATACGTGAAAAATAATTAATAAGAAACATGAAATATTTCTCTCATTGAGTACTTTGAGTTCTCATAGGTCCACATAAATCATTGTGAACAAGCTCTAACATCTGAGTGGTGTAGTACTCTTTTATTTTGAACTGCCTTTTGGCCTACTTCACATGTTGACAAGGTTCACAAAGTGTGTCATATGGCTTTGTAATCTTTGAAATATTTTTGAATACTTTCTTCTTTCTAATGTTGACAATATTATCAAAATTTATGTGTCCCATTCTCTTGTTCCATACCCAACTTTCTTTAATATGACTCAACCAATATCTTAGACCTTTGATGTCTGATAACATATACAAACTATTACCTATTCTCTAAGCATATGCAACTAACACCTTTGAATCTTTTCTCCTAATTTCACAATCTTCTACATAAAACTTTAGTGTGTGCCCCTGATCACACATTTGACTTACACTTAGAAGATGATGCTTAAGACCTTCTACATACAAAACATTTTTAGTTTTAGTTCTACCATTATCCAAACTTAGTGTACCTTTTCACTATGCCACCATTGATCTTATTCAATGTTATGAACTTGCTCTTGTCTTATGTCATGTGACTTGAATATCCACTATCAATAAACCATGGCTTTTCTTAATTTCTTACATGTAAATCTGTCCGTACCAACATATATTTCTTACATATAAGAATACCATGTAGCTCATCCATATTTAGCTTGGTTAAATTATTCATCTATTTAATTGCTAAAACTTTTGCATCATATCTCAATGGTAGAGATCTCAAAAAATTTTGTACCATAATTGATTCTTCTAACTTTTCTCCAAGAACTTGAATCTAATTAACTATTTGATCAACATGCAAAAGGGTAACTTGCTATATTTTCTTCCTCTTCCATCTTCATACTCTCAAAATATCTTCTAAAATTATGAAGCTTAGCTTGCTAAACCTTTCCATCACCTTTGTAAATATCCTCAAGTTTTACCTAAGTTTCATGAGTAGATTTTCATTGTATAACTTTAACAAATTTTGATTCACATAAAATAACATTTAAATCTTTAGCATTATTTTCACTTTCCTTTTTTTTACTAGAGTAATTACAAGTGGTTGTGGCTCTTCATATTCCTCCACCACTACTTGCCAAATGTTGAATCCAAGGGCCATCAATTAAGTCTTCATCCTTATACTCCAAAAAGCATAATTTGTCCCATCAAACAAAGGTTCCTTAGTTGTATAAAAACCTTCATGTGATCTAGCCATTGTGCTTTCTCAATATACCTTCAAGATTTAATTTTTTTTCAAATGGAACCTAGTCTGATACCAATTGTTAAGCATGAAATATGATAAGAGGGGGGTGAATAAATATATTATATATCTTTTACTTAATCTAATTTCTATTTTTAACCACTTAATCACACATTCAAGATATGTAATAAAACTAAAATAATAATATGCACCACACAAGAGAGAGAGAGAGACCATATTTTTACATGGAAATCCAAAGTGGGAAAAACCACAAAGAACAATCTCAAGTATATAAATGAGCACCAACTCAAGTTAAAAATTTTACAAGAACCAACATGTAGGACCATTAACCCCTTTGTTGAGCACCAACACAAAAACTATTTGTGAGTAGCAACCCACAAGAGCACTAACCCCTTACAAAGATTTATGAGCACTAACCCACAGGAGTGCCAACCCTTGTTGTGTATAAAACACAAGTATCTCTCAATGTTTCTTACCCTAATAAATTATATAACTCTATAATATCTCTTGCTTTTCTCTCTTTGAAAACAAAAATAAACCGTGCACTCTCTTTCATATTACAAATGGCTTCTCAAGTCTTTATTTATATCTTTCCAACTGACCTTTGGCATTCACCCTTTGTGATCCTTCAATATTTATGGAAAATGGCACCAAACTTTCATGAACCTTAATATCCTTGCATTCAAAAAGTCATATGATGACTATTAATAAGCAAATGTGTTCTTTCCTCTTTTGTCTTCACATGGTGACTCTTGAAATTCCTCAAGATGACTCTTTATGATAAAATGCATCCCATTCCTCTTTTGTCTTCACATGGTGACTCTAAAAACTCTTCAAGATGACTCTTTAAGATAAAATTCATCCCATTCCTCTTTTGTATTCAACCCATGACTCTTTGACTTCTCTATGGGCCCTCTTTTGACTTATATGCAACCAAAAATATATTCGTTAATATTAAATAAATATTAACACACATTAGCCAAGATATGAATATTAAAAACATCATTAAATGTAATGGGGCCTTTATCACCAATGTTATACATTTGACATCAATGACAATATTTCCAACAACTACCACTTGTTGGTGGTGTAGACACTTAAAACTAGCCACCAATAACCTCCAACTAAGATTTTGACCAATTTATACCAAAATGCACAATTTGGCCTAAAAATATTAAAACACACTAAATGATTTAAATTTTTCATATATAAATGTCAATTTTGGCTAGAGTATCATTAAATAAGATAATGCAATTTATGAGATAGCTAACTTTGATCAAATCATTTCAAGTCAAAATGACATTTTCACATCTAGGTACTCTAGATTATTGTTTTCTACCAAATTTCTTACATTAGACACATGCCTTTGTTATTTTGTGTTGGAAACATTTTAAATGGGACAATAGTTCTAACACATCTAACATCACATTCTAATTCCAATCCAGTCAAATTTCAACCCAATAATATGACATTTTGACCAATTTAATTAATTTGTGCACCAATTGCCAAGATTTGCACCAAAATTGACTAATCTTGCTTAGTGATAATTAATTTAAATCATGAGCCTAATTAATAACTCAATGCATATTTTTGGAATATTTATTTTTGGAAATTGATTATGATTTTTTGCATCAAGTGACATCATTTTTTTGGGATGACATTCCTAGGCCATAAATGCATAAAATATCTGATTAAGCCCTCCCATTCCTCTTTAATGCCTACATCCTAAATATTTATGAGGGAATTTATTGAATTTGGCCTCCAAAATTAAATGGATTCTTAACCACACATATTTATATTGAGATATATGGTTTAGGTTTATTTTGATCATTTTCAAAAATCTATAAATAGGAGGCCTCACAACCATAATTTTAAGCTCTTTTGGTGTAAAGTTATAATTCTAAAATTCTCTCCCAAGCCATTGATGTAGTTTTATTATGCCCAATTGTTGAAATCCAAGCCAAATATATCATAAGACAAAAGTGCCAAGGAGAGAGGGAACTAAGAAACTCCATTGATGAAGACTCTTTGATGCACAAGTAGAGCAAGCCACTTCAACAAGCCATTTAGAGCATCCAAGGAAGGTGATGCTTTCCATCTAGTTTTGTTCATTATGATCCCCTCTTAAGATAATATTAAGGTGTTAGCCATTAGTGTGTTATTTTAGATTTTGATTTAATGCACTAACACTATACTAATCTCACCTTATTTCAATCCTATGTTCATATGTGGTAGTGTAAAGTCCTAGCTTGCTAACTTGGCAAGATGTGAAAGCAATAACATGCACTAGATTTAGGAAAAGAAATAAGGATCTAGACATTTTTTCATACTCTAATGATTCAAACCCAATAGTGCATGTGCACTTATGTGAAAAAACTTAGATTGACTACAACAAAAATTCCCTAAGGAAATTATGGATGCGCACATTCTATAAAACCTTAAATAGGTGGGCATGAGCATGTTATGTTATCAATGATATGCATCTTGAGAGAATAAGTTAGGATGCATTCAAGGAGAGGTTCATGCACACCTTATCCTTTTCTTCATAGAACCTATAATTGATCAAACCACTATAGGTAATTCAAAGATTAGTGTTCAAGGACACTACAATCCTAGAAGAGCACCTAAAGGGCATGTTCAAGGAAAAAGGATTAGCACTCTCAACTTATTTTTAGGAGAAAATGATCAATAGTGATTCGAGTGAATAAGATGATGAAACCTAAAAGGAGTGAAATTGAATGACCTTGACAAGTAAGAAGAAACTAGTGTTCTAAATAGAGGATAAAACCCCCAATGAAGAAGAATTGACTAATCTTTATATAGAGACAATTGAGGGGAGTAGGCAAGTTGAGGATTCCCATCAAGAGAGGAATGAGCCCTATCACATGTCAATTAAGACTACCAAGGTAGACATCATCATAGAAGGGGAACCAAATATAGCTACTCTAGGTGCATGTTGGTCTAATGTAGAGATAGCACAAATTGTGGATCTCCTAAAGGAGTTCTAAGAATTTTTACCTCAAAATTATCAAGACTTGAAGGGCAACCACCCATTCCTTGGGAAGATGAGAATAAATATTTTTGATGGCACAAGATCTATCAAGAAGCTCCCCTATAGAATTAATCCAAATATTCACACCAAGGTCAAGATGGAGATTAATGCTATGCTAGCCATAGGCATTATCTACCCAGTTCAAGAATCTGAATGGGTGAGCCCCATGGTGATTAGCATCCAGAAGTGTGGGCACATTTGTATTTTCATCTATTATAGAATTTTTAATGTTGCCTACATCATTGACCCCTTCTTGACTCCATTCATCGATGAAGTCTTGGATGGTATTTTAGGTTTCGAGATATACACATTCACTGATGGGTTCTTTGGATACCATTAGGCCAAAATTTAAGAGGAGGACAAGCTCAAAACAACCTTTGTGACCAAATGGGGTTGTTTCACTTATAACATGATTCCCTTTGAAATAAATAATGCACCATCAATTTTCTCTAGAGTGGTGATCATTGCATTTAAATACTTCATACATAAGTTCCTCCAAGTGTACCTATATGATTAGACTATGTATGGGGTCATAAAGGACCATTATGATAACTTGTGTGTGATATTTGAAAGGTGTAGATAGCTATAGATACATATGAACCTCAATGAGTGCATTTTTGCAACACCATTTAGAGCCTAATTCAAGAACATCATCTATAAATATGGTCTACTCGTTGATCCTATAAAGATTGCAATAATCATTCAAATCTAGACCCCTTTAATGAAAAAATATGTTCACACATTTTTAGGTCATTATGGCCACTATAGGAAATTCATAAGGATCTATGAAAATATTTAAATGTCACTAAAGGATATCTTGTGTAAGGATGGCCCATTCTATTAGGGCACAATGAAAGAGAATGCCTTTGAAACTATAAAGTTTAAATTAGCTATCACTCTTATTTTATAGTTTCTCGATTAGAGAACCCTATTATACATCCATGTTGATGAATTTAGCTTTGCAATTGGCACCATTCTCATATAATCTAGTGAAGGCAAAATGGATCATCCCATCTCATTTTCAAGTAGAAAATTGACACAAGCAGAGCAAAACTATAAAATAATTGAGCATGAGGTGTTAGCCATAGTCTACACCCTAGAAAAATTTAGGTAATAATTGTAGGTGACCCCATTCATCTTATTAATAGACCATGAGGCACTTAAGTACCTCATGAACAAGATCATTCTCCATGGGTGCATTTGTAGATGTATAGGTCTATTTAAATATTTTTAGTTCTTAGTTGTCATTAAGGCTAGAAAATAGAAATCAGGCTTAGACCATTTATCTTGCATCAATTTTGGTGATGTAGTAATGCCAATCAAGGATGACATGTTGGATGTGAAAATCTATATATTCTAGTGTGTCCCTGAGGATTTGGTATAGATAATCACTTTTCTAATGTCAAGATTTGTGCCCTAGATTATGACAACTAAAGAGAAGAAATAATTCATAGTTGGCATTGCCCATTTTTAGCTCATCAATGGGGAATTGTACAAACTAGGCTGAGATGAAGTCATGTGTTGATATGTCTTATAAAATTAAAGGGACTCCATTTTATGTGAGGTGTATGAAGGGATAGAAGGTGGCCATTACACTAGAGATGCAATGGTGTGCAAGGTGTTACAACTAGGCTTGTGGTGATCAATTATATTCTAAGATGCAAAGGATTACACCAAGACATGTGATATATGATATTGCATAGGTCATCCCAAAAATTGGGATTAAATTCCTCTCATCTCCATTCTTTCCTAGGTGCCATTCAAAAAATGGGCCATTGATTTTGTTGGATCGATCACTCCCACAACAAGGTGCACAAGTCCAAGATACATTCTAGTGACCACCATTTATTTCACTAAGTGGGTTGAGGTAGCACCAATAAAAAACCTCAAAACTACTACAGACATGAGGTTCATATGGGAGAACATCATAAGTCACTGTAGGTGCCCACTTAGTTTGACTAGCAATAGAGGCACACACTTCATCAATGAAACTATGTAGATATTATTAATAGAATATATATTAGTGCACCATAAGGCCACCCCTTATCATCCAAAATTGAATGGGATCACTAAGGCATTCACCAAGATACTAGAAACATGCCTCATGAATATATGAAATGTTGGTTTCAAATATGTGGATGATCAAGTGTTAGTAGTATTATAGGGCATATCACACAACCTACAAATTCCTAAATAAGGATACACCATTTTGAATATTGTTTAGTGTTGATTTAGTTATTCCATTATATTTCATGGTGCCATCATTACACATTAAACATACTATTCATTTTGATGACCAAGAATTATTGAGTGTAATGCTAGAGGACTTGGAGTGCTTGGATAAGGTGTGCACCCAAGCAAGGTGGAGCTAGCAGATAGAGAAGGTGTACCAAATGTTATGGCATGACAATTATATTAGGTGTAAGGTACTAAATAAAAGAGTATTGGTATTTATCTATGACTCCAAGTACCTCAAGCACCTAGGAAAGATAAAACTTAGGTGGATGGGTCTATATGTCATCCACAACATACTAAGAATTGGCACATACAAGATGCATTTATTGTCAGGTGAAATGTTCCCTAGGAATTTTATTGGAAACTAATTAAAGCCTTATATCAATAGGATGGTTCTTACACCATTAGGAACTAACTTACCAGTCATAAGTTAGTTTTATTATGTTGACCAAAATAAATTTTGGTGCAAGATAAACATTTCATTATGTTTTGTGTTGTGTTGGTAATGAGTGAATAAGTGAGGCATTTTTAGGCCCAAAAATATACTATTCTAGAAATTCCATGCATTATAATAGTTGAGTGAGTCAATCAAGGTTTATTTTTGAGCACCTAAGGCCAGGCACTTAAGTTTCTAGGTGCATGTAATTCACTAGACTTTGAAGATATGAGTACCAAGTGATGAAGAGAGGTGCAAGAGTTGTTAATGTGTATAAGATGTAAGAGAGGTGCATAAGATGCTATGTTCATAAGACACATGGATATTTAAGTGTTGGAGGACCAACGTAAATGATTTATATGGGGTAGGGACTATAAACACCTAAATCTTGCCACCAATGACCATTAATTAGGCTTTTGACCAATTTTCACTAAAATGCATAATTAGGCCTAAAAACACTAAAACACATTAAATGAGTTAAAATTGATATATTCAAGCACTGATTTTGGCCAAAGTGTCTTTAAATATGGCAATGCAATTTATGAAGTATCCAACTTTGATCAAGTCATTTCAAGTCAAAATGACATTTTTGCACTTGGGTGATTTGGATTGCTCTTTTCTATCAAATTTCTTGTAAAAGACATGTGCCTTTGTTATTTTTAATTGGAAATATCCTAAATATTATATTAGTTCTAACTCATCTAACATCAACTTTTGATTCTAATCCAAACAAAGTTTGAGCCAATAATATGACATTTTAACCAATTTGATTAATTTGTGCATAAATTGCCAAGGTTTTGCATCAAAGTTGACTAATCATGTTTAGGGATAATTAAAACAAATCAAGAGATTAAATTAATTTTCCATAGAAAATCTTGAATATTTGTTTTTAGAAATTGATATTGAATAACTGCATCATCAAATGACATCATTTCTTGGAAAGACATCCCTAGGCCATAAATACATAAAATATCTCATCAAGCTACCCCATGCCTCATCAATGCCTCCCATGCCTCTTAAATTCCCATTATTACCAAATATTTATGGGGGATAATATTAATTTAATTACATAAATTGGATTAATTCATGGCCACACATTTTAATCTTGAGATGGATGGTCATGGTTGATCCTAAACCATTTCAAAAATCTATAAATAAAAGGCCTTGCCTATTGATTTTTAAGCTCTTTATTTCCAAATTTAGAATGCCCAAATACATTCAAAATCATTGCATCTTAGTGTTATAATGCCTAAATATTGATCAAATCCAAGCCAATTTAAATCTAAATAAGGTGCCAAGGAGAGATGGAGGTAGCCACACTTCATTAATGTAGATTTCATGAGCACAAACCGAGTAAGCCACTACAAAAAGCATTTTGGAGCATCCAAGGAAGATGAAGGAAGGTATTTATTTCATATTTTATTTGTGTTTTCCATTTTTATTTTTTAAACTAAGTTCCCCCTTTGAGATAAGCTTAGGGTGTTAGTTTAGTATGTTTTTGATTAATTTTTTTAATTCACTAATATAATACTAATCTCCCTCTATTGTAATGTTATGTTCACAAATGGCATGCCTAGTGGGACCTAAATGCAAATTACACCTACAAGAAACACACTAACCATTGTCATGTAAGATCATGGTGTGTGGAGTAAAACAAGATAAAAATTTGAGCAAAAATATATTTTTTCTAAGCCATGGTTTTGTTCTCAGGACTGTGTAGCCAAACTCAATTGTGTTTCCCAACTCGCATGTGAAACCCAACTCACCTATCAATCCAAATCACCTGCCAACCCAACTCGCCTATCACCCTAACTCGCTTGTCAACCCAATTTACCTATCTAGCCCAACTCACCTTTTGACCCAACTTATTTTTCTAGCCCAATTTACCTATCAGTATAATTTGCCTATCTATCCCAACTCACCTGTCAGCCCAAATCACCTATCAACTTAAATTGACTATCAACCCAACTCAACTATCAACCCAACTCGACTATCAACTCAACTTGATTGTCGACCCAAGAACTAAATTCTTAATGTCATTTGCTCAATCTCCTAAGTGCTTCAAAGTAGGTCATTGTATTATTTTTTTTTAGGTTACGGGGATAGTTTGGAAGTATTTTTAAATGCTTTTTAACAACCACACACCTTTCAAATTGGGTTTAAAAAGAACTTGATCAAAAATCATTCACACTTTGAATTTGGCTTAAAATTAACATGTCATGTTTCTCACACATTTGAATTGGTTCCTAAAATGAACCTAAGATTTAGCTGAGTCTTAGGTACTTTTAATTTAGTGCTTAAAACACATAATAAATCTTTCAACATTTTTAATTTCATGTTTTAATCATGAATCTAGGGTAAGTCTCAAATTTTCAATTTGGGTTTAAAATGAACTTAGGTTTTTATTATTTCATGTGGTTACTTTATGTAATATTTTCCATTTTTGTACTAAAGCCAAAGGGCTAGTAATGAATCTAAGTAAACATTTTCAAATTTGGTGTAATAAATCAACATCACTTTAATTTTTTGCAAAACTTGATTTTTGAGTGTTTTATAAAAAATAAATGTGTGTGTATACTCTCCCATCCATCCCCTTTAGGGAACTTTTAGGATAAAAAGTGCCATCTCATCATAATTTGAGCCTAGTCCAAGGCATAGAAATAATGTCATCTAAAAAACTCCCCAAAAATTCACAATATTTTGGGTGATCTTGAAATAAACCTAAAGTCTTTCTATTAATTTATTTATTTTTATGCAAACTTGGCTTGTAATGTGGACTTTATTACCTCCCACAAGTTCTTTAGGGAAGCTTTGACCCAAGGTTTCATATCTTGGTAATAAAGTCATCACTCCCACTAGGATCAAAGGTTTGAGTGATTAAACCACCTTCTAGTGTTGGAGTTGCACATGGGATGCATATATACATTGGACATTGCACTACACTAAGAAAGTGATGAATGTAGTGGTTGCAAAAAGGATAAGACCTTTTTGTAATGAACCAAGTGTCGTGAATGTACAATTAAAGTGTTGTTTCTCTTGTTTGATAACATTAAAGTTGGTAGACATGGGATCCATATATAAATGATTGAAAACTAGTTATTTTTATTCAACCCCACTTTTCCACACCCTTAATATGAATTTGGATGATTTACTTATATTTTGTCATTTTCTTACTTGGTGTTTTGAGACTAAAACTTGTGTGTTTGTTTATAAACTATGTAAAAACCAATTTTTTATACAAAACTCTTTTATTTAAAGAGGCATTATTTTGGAAGTTTTACAACACACTTGTGTCTTGAATTTTTTTCTAAACAAAGTTTTTTGTGTGTCATTTGAGTTGTGGAGGGTAACATTAAGCTACCCAAAACATGTCAAACCATTTTTACTTTGAGTATTTGAGACAAAAAATTTATCACATCATTATATCATTCTAACATTTGTTAATTTTTTCAATTTATTTTAAAACTTGTTTACCATTGCATCAAAAATTATTTGTTTCAAACCATGTCATGTGTACCATTTGGACCTTGTTTATGCATCGTCATGATGTCCAATCTTGTCTAGATTATTTGGTCAAATCCTAGTATTTAACATTGAGTTTTCAATAAACCTTGTCAAGTTTGTATTCAAACATTGATTGATTTTTGTTTAGGTCTTAATTCATGGGGTTGATACACAGATATTTCTCTTTTGGGTTACATAACTTCAATTAATCGATTACCCAAATTTGAAAACTATTGATGGTTTGTTTGTTAAAATGTCTATCCTCATCATTATTTATGATTTTATTTGGGATAACATATCCTTTCTCCAAATTCATTTTGCCTTATGTCTTATACCATTTGATCATGTTTATGTTTGATTATGTATGTTGGGTCTATATCAAAGTTGTTTCCAAAATGTTAGATTAAATCAAATCACATCATCTTTTGTTTCAAGCCTAGATTTTGACATCATTTGGTGAAAAGTCCTAGTATATCCTATTTTAGCCTAGCTTTTGAATCCACATTTGGACAAAATACCTAGCAACTCTTTTCCCTTTCCTAGTTTAGACCTTATTTGGAACACTTTGACCTAGACTTTTGACATGCCAATTTTTATTCAAATGCTTGAAATTTCGTGTGTATGACATTTGAAATTAGACATTTGATGTTAGACTATTTTATTCAAAATATTTATCCCAAACCATTTTGGAGATATATCTCCATGATCAAATCATTGTTTGGAGATACAACTCCACTTTTGACCAAGTTAGACCAAGTTTGAACCATTTGTCCTTTGGACATAGTTTTTTGGAGTTTTTATAACTTTAAGGCTTTTATTTTAGATCTTTCATCATTTATGTAGATATGTCTAGCTACAATTATGGTGGAGTCATATACAATCCAACTTATGATACAATGGTCACATAAAATCCCACTAGGAACCCCTACAGAGAAAGATTTTCTAAGGAGTTTTATTATTCTCCCTACAGTACTCCATATGGAGAAAATGGTTAAATTCCAAAATATCCAAATCAAATTACCAATTAAGATGATATAGTTTATGAGGATGACTTTGAAGACCCAACTATAGATAATGTTATTTGGGATATGGATCCATACCATCTTTAGAATAATTAGTACATAAAACATATTCAAAAACTAGTTTATGATACAACTCAAGATTGGTATGATATGGTTTATGAGGTGGACTTAAATGCAACCAAGCTCCACACTACCCTATCATTACCATTTCAGGACTTCATCTTTTGGTTCATGTGAGTAATCATGATCCCCAATGCCATACCATTATCCAACTATAGGCCATTATTCATTCAATACCAATCCAATAAAAACTTCAACATATCTAATCATTTGAGGACCAAACTATTCTTAAAAATATTATTTTCCAACTCATTAGAAACCAAGGCCACGAAAACCAACCACTTGTGATAAGTCAACCTATGATGAACCACCTTTCAATCCTATACTTATTATTGAGAAGTCTCACTCTTATGAGTTGTTATTTATTGAGTCACTTCTTAATGATTATAACCACCTTTAGGAAAATCATTACCTCAACTATATGCATATTTTTCAAGGGCCTCCCTTTAACAAGCTAGTCTCTAAGGAATTATCTCTTGACCTTTTTCTATTATGGTGGAGTCTCACTTTGACAAACTAGTCTTTTTGGAGCCCATTAGCCATCATAGGCCATTACTTATTCAATACCAAGCATTTAATAAGACATCATTGTAATAGAGTATCCATCAAATACATAATCAACATTAGAGTTAAGTTCTACTCTTGAATTGACATCCAATTTATCATCAAAAGCATAATCAAAATTAGTCTTGATAATGGATTCAGAGTCCATTGAGTTAGAATTAGATTCAGATACATAATACATTCATGAATATTATAATATTGGTTATGCATGTCTCGTAGATCAGTTTAACTACATTTGTGATCCTTATATAGTTTTTAAGGATGAGTAATTTAGCTTTGACATAAGTTATCCTAGTATCTTCTATGAGGATTGTGTAGTCTCTTCCCATTCCATTACCATTCCACATGCCATTGCCATCAACAAAAATAGCCATATTATTGACATTCCATCTCCTACAAGTGTTTATTAGGACCAAAAGAATCACACTTTGTTGAACTTCATCCATGGTGACATAAAAGTTGAAGAGAAAGAAGGCCAAGACCACATTCATATATTGGAAGAACACTCTCCTAGTGAAATCTTTTTGGAGGCACTAGGGGACAAGCAAAGTTCAAACTCAGCATCTTTTCGTTAAACATTTTTGGAAGCACTAGAAGACAATCAAAGTCAAAATTAAATGTTTCTTAGTGAAAACTTCTCAAATTCATTATGGAAAAATCAAGACAACTTCATTGGTGAAAATATCAAGGCATTGATAGCTAAGCACAAAAGTCCATCACTACATGATGAAGGTTCCAATCTATAGCCTAATCAGATGGTAGCTACTCTCAAGATCAAACAATAGAAAATTTTTGTGATATTATCAAGAGAATATTCAAAGGTATTCAGCCTTACCACATCCAAATTTATGTTTAATCCAACATCAACAATATTACATGTGATTAAATGTCCTAATCTTCATTTTTTTCACAACCATTACACATTCCATTATCATCTACCATCCCATTTCACAAACAAACCTATCATCCAAATTTTATCCCTATTTATCATTCACAGCTACACTTTCCTTTGTAGAGGCTAAAAAATACCTTATCTTGATGCTTGAAGGAATAAAAATCAATGACCAACAAAGAGCACAATAACACCATTTACATCTAAATTTATAGGTAGTTCTTGATAGAGCAACTATTTAGATGAGGTATGGGATAACAATTAACATGATTGATTATTTTATTTATATCATTTATTGATTAGGATGTACATCTCCACTTTAATAGGAATAACATAATCATATGCCATTTACCATACCCAAGCCAAATACATCCAACCCAACAACCAATCATCAACCAAAACAATGTACAATGTAATTATTGCATATCTATTTGCTATTTACCATATCTATTTGTTGTTGTTTCATATCCTATCCAATCACCTTCTCACTTAGGGGAAACCCTCTTACCATTTTTTCATATCTACTAGCCTGTTATTACCTATCACCATTCCATTCTTATCTAGACAAAATCCTATTTTAAGCCATCCTATCCAATCCTATTTTGATCTTGGTTACTTTGGTTCTTCTTACACTTTTTGTGAGGAGATTATAATCAAGTTTTAACAATCAATCTGAGTCTATGTTTACAATGATAGTCTATGAAAGTAGTGTGATAGTTCATCTAGAAATATATCTTTCATTTTCCATCTTTTATCAAGTTTGTTTATGTAAACCTAATTGTAATTGCCTATGGGAAAATTTGTGTTCACTAGTATTGCTACTAATTATAACCAACTATGAGCAAATCTGTATCATTAATTTGATATATTGTATGCTAGTTATAACCACCTATGGGGAAACTAAGGGAAACACTTGTTTATTATTCATTACTGCATCACCTTGCCATTGTTGTTTTCATTTGACTAGCCATTTGTTGGATTTGAGAACTTGTTGGGACCTAGTTGGTTTTTCCTTACCTTTTGTGTTGATGGAATTAATATGAATTGAGGTAATTTTGAGACTATGTAGGTCATGATAAATTCATTTTTAGGTCACCTCAGTCCCCCTAAGCCAAACTCTCACTATTTTGTAAGTAACCTAAGCCACACTCTCATCATTTTGTGAACAACCTAAGCCAAATGCTCTCATCATTTTTCAAGTATGTCTCTTATCATTATATAATGAGTTGAGATAACTCAAACATCCAAAAACATTTTAAATATTTAAAAATTCAAAACCAATTGTTCCATTTAAGCCTAGTTAGTTATCCTAGATCTGCCCTACTAGGGCAAAGTCATTGTTAAGATGTTTTTTTTTGCTTTTGTTTTCAAGATTTCTATTTGTTTGTTTATTTTAGGTTGTTTTTTTATTTGTGTGTTTTTTGTTTCTTTGTTCATTCATTTGCTTGTTTATTTGTTTTCAACTCTATTGCCTTGGCTCAGTCTATATGTGTTCATTAGGTGATTCTTTGTGTAAATTATTATTGATTCCATCTATATTCATGCATAAACATTATCATCATGGTTTTTATCATTGGTGTATTATTTTAAAGTTTTTATTGGATTAGGAGTCAATCCTTATGCATATTTCAACCAAGTCTTCATTGTGTTGTATCATGATGCCTATCACCACATGCTATAAAAAAATTAGTTTCAAGAAGGTTTATAATTAATGGAAACATAGACGTTTCTCCATAACACCTTGGAAAAACCTTCCACCCACCCTTGATCAAATCAACCCATTGACCATTATAGTTGTATTATTGCTAATAAGGATGAGCACCTCCTTATTGGTAGGTATAACTAAATCTTTTCTATTGATCAATCTCATTCCTCTAGCCATATCTTTCATCACTTTGTGCATCCTCATATGCTTGGTTATTTGTGGATTCTTTAGTCATTAGACCATAGCATCTACATTTTCACTTGATCATCTTTAATCTATATTGTAGGATATATCCTTGAGTTATACTTGTTAATAAACCCTAATTGGGTAACAATCATCTTTATCTAATTTAGGTACTCTTAATGATTATAACCACCTATGGGCAAGTCATTATTTGACTTTTATTTCTAATTATAATTGCCTTTAGGTAAATCAATATCTTTTTTAAATTATTGCATGCAATCATTTTCTCATTTAGATTACTCTCAACCATAGGTTAATTCCACCTTTATTCTTGATTTTATTATGGTCCATATATCAATAAATGTGATGGCCACTCCCTCTAGTGGGTATCACCCTAGGCTTCCCAAACACCATTTGGAGCTTTGTTGTTCAATCATCATCTTATTTTTAGCATAGAGGCCATTTCTCATTATTTGAGAAGACATTGATATGAATATGGTTTGAAACATCCTCCCAAATAGGATCAAACTATAGACACCTAAATCTAGCCACCAATGACCATTAATTAGGATTTTGACCAATTTCCACCAAAATGCACAATTTAGCCTAAAAACACTAAAACACATTAAATGAGTTTAAATTGATATATTCAAGTGCCTATTTTGGTCAAAGTTTCATTAAATAGGGAAATGCAATTTATGAAGTAGCTAACTTTGATAAGATCATTTCAAGTCAGAATGACATTTTCGCACCTAGGTGTTATGGATTGCTCTTTTCTATCAAATTTATTGTAAAAGACATGTGCCTTTGTTATTTTTAATTAGAAACATCTTAAATGGGATAATGGTTCCAATGCATACAACATTAACTCCAATTATAACCCAGTCAAATTTTGATCCAATAATACATTATTTTGACCAATTTGATAATTTGTAGACAAATTTCCAAGGTTTTGCATCTAAGTTGACTAATCATTTTTAAGGGTAATTAAACCAAATCAAGAGCTTAAGTTAATTTTCCATGTAAATTTTTGAATATTTATTTTTATAAATTGATATTAAATATCTACATCATCAAATGACATCATTTCTTGGAAAGACATCCCTAGGCCATAAATGCATAAAATATCTCATCAAGTCAACCCATGCCTCATTAATGCATCCCATGCCTATTAAATTCCCATTCTTCCCAAATATTTGTGGGGGATATTTATAAATTTAATTACATAATTTGGATTAATTCATGGTAACACATCTAAATATTGAGATGTATGATCATGGTTGATCTTAAACCATTTCAAAAATCTATAAATAATAGGCCTTACGTATTTATTTTAAAGATCTTTTATGCCAAACTTATAATGCCTAAATGTATTAAAAATGATTGAATCTTAGTGTTATAATGACCAAATATTGAGCCAAGCTAATCCAAGTCAAAAACAAACAAGGTGCCAAGGAGAGATGGAGGTAGCCACACTTCATTGATGCAAAATTCATGAGCATAAACTGAGCAAGCCACTACAAAAAGAATTTTGGATCATCCAAGGAAAGTGAAGGAAGGTCTTTCTTTCATGTTTTAGTTGTGTTTTCCATTTTTGTTTTTTTAACTAAGCTTATCATTTGAGATAGGCTTAGGGTTTTAGTTTATTGTTGTTTTATTGATTTATTTTATTCACTAACATAATACTAATCTCCCTCTATTGCAATCCTATGTTCATATGGACAAGCCAAGGTAAGAGACAAAAGTGTAGATAAATCAACCAAGCTAGGAAAGCATAATTGAAATGAAAGTGAAGAAATAAGAGGACATGAAACCTTAGATGCTCAATCACATGCATGTGAAGTGTTTCACCTAATTTTCCATAAGGCCATTGTCACACCAAGTGAAAAAAGTGCAAGAGGAAGATCATCAAGATAAGTTGGCATCCACCCAAAGTTAGGTGGGAATTGATTGTTAAACTACATGTCACTTCAATAAAAATACCATTTATAAAATTTAATAAGGTGAAGGTGGAGGCACAAAGATCCATATTAAATGCATATGTGGTAGTGTATTTTCATGGATTTCATGGGTTTTAGTGGATTCCAAGAAATCTAGGTGTTGCCATGCCATTACTCACCTACAATTAAGATGGTAGTTTAACTAAGGGTATAAATAAGTGAAAGGTCAATTGGTTTAGGTTAAAAACCTTAAGAAAAATTAAGCATATAATTAGAGTTAAACTAGAGCTAAAGTGAGAAAATGCTACTAAAGTGAAACCCTAAGCACCCATAACCACCAAACAAGAATAGTTGTAAAGAGAATGAGATTGTGTTCCTGTTTAGATTAGAAAAGAGGCTTGTGGGGAAAGAATTATGATAGAACCAAATATGAGAAATTTTTAATGATGCCAAAGCCATCATTAATAGTAAATAAAATATAAAAATCTAAAGTCATAGTTGTAGACCCTATGACTATGAGGAGTGCCCAGAAACATTAGAGGCTTCGGCAAAATCAATCGACTAAAATTCAACTCTAGCCAATTCAAGATGGGAAAGAAATGGATGAGTTATAGTCTTCCATAGGCACAAAAGGATGCCAAATGGGCATAAATGATAGATGAGATGGCCACTATAAATAAGAAATTATAATTGGTAGAAGAGGTTAACATCATAGCAGTTGATCTTGAGGTGATCATAAAGATGTCATACCAATAAATGTAGTTTCCCATTAAGGTCTTGTTAGGAGAGAATTAGGCATCTTTTGTGAAAACCTATCAAATAAAATAATACAACCACTACACTTGAATAAATGCACAATATATAACATAAGATGAGGTGGTTGATATTAGGACCTAGACAGAAGTGGGTATGGCATTGTTTTATGTCTCCATCTAAGATAGACTTGTGACCATCAATACAACTTAGATCTATGATTTGACATATTTTAGGAAGCTAGAGGAACTTATGCATTTCCTTCTCTTGTGTTTCCATGGAGACCTCTTCTAATTTTCAAGGAGGTACATGTGGTTATTAACAATCTTAATTAGCAAAATAATCAAGCTCTTAAACTCTAGTGTAGAAATCTAATAGATGATGGTGGATGATTTTGAAGTAGAAAGAGGCATGAAATTGTATAGGTAATACAAGGGAAGATTTGAATTCCCAATAAAAGATAACAAGAACCCTGGTTAGAGGGTAGTTACATACCTTGTAAGTTCAAAACTTTACCCTAGTGGATGGTGGATGGACATCACCAAGGCCTACGTATGCATTACCCACCACATGATGTAGGGGGTTAAGTTCAACATAGAAAAATTCATTAGTAAAGAAGTGGTGAAGAAAGAGCTTGAGTTTCACATTACATGAAAGACCTTTAGGTGGGGGTTAATTTCTTATTTTAATTGTGATAATGAGATTGGAATGCCCAATGGTGATGAAGATAATATTTGGGTCTTCTTGATGCATAAGGACTCCTTGGTATTCAAGTACTAGCACTTCACCTACCAACCCACCTTCTCCCATAAATAAAAAACTCAAGTAATAGGGTAGTGTTCCCAATAAATAAAAGCATTTAGGATGGAGTGGTGAATTTTTGAAGAGATTACCCAAATCTTTTTTGGAACAACAACCTTCACCATCATGAAACACTTCTATGTAATGTGCTTAGCACTCACAGATAGAAATAGTTCAAGCTGGCTAAAACTCCCTTACATTTTTTTCATGAATGACTTCAAGTATGTTCTAAGTAAAATTCCAAATACATAGCATTTGGACATTGTGGTGAAGGCCATAGATTTGGATAGGAGCTAGTTGTAGTGCTAGTATGTGTATTCAAGAGGAAAATATAAAAAATATGAGGAGGATGACTCAAATCACATTGAACTCCATCCCCTCTTGAATTAAGTAATACTTGAGAACATACACATGTTATATTATGAGATGAAGACAAGAAAGAAGGGAATAGACCTTAAGAAGGATGATGATCTCCCTCTTTAGATCAATGATGAAGGGAAGATGGTGTTAGTTGCATAGAATAAATCTCACTAGAATAAGTGGGGAGAAATAATTTAAGAAATTAAAGAGTGCATAAAGATAAAGATCACCTCCAGTGAGGAAGGTACTCCTTTAGCACCAAAGAAGTGCATGACCTTCATACTAGGGATTGCATCTTCTAGTAAGAAAGAGAAGAAGAAGTCTAAGGGGCCTATTGTGATGCCAATAATAACCCTGGTAAATATGGAGGTGCAAGAGGCACCAAAAGGTGTGGGAAAAGGCATAAGAGGAGGAGGAAAGAGGGACCAAGGTCTATAGTGTTGAAGAAGTAGGATAAGGGCCTAGCACTAAAGAATCCAAAAAGGCCCTATAAGGTAACACTACCACCATGCTTATAGAGGAAAGCAATCCACCCAGTGCCTCATAAAAATATCCCTCCATATAGCTTTCATGAACTAAGGAGGAAAATAACAGCTTATCAAATAAAATGGGACATAGAGAGGAAGAAATATATATGGTGTTGGTGTTATAGTAGAAAAGAGAGGCCATGAAGTCATCTGACATGACTCAAGAACATATTGATAGAGTTAAGGCTAAGTTAAGGAAGGCCGAAGAAGAAAAAGCCTTAGCATTAGTGAAAAAGAGGAATGTTGATAAAAAGAAGGCCTAGGAAGAAAAGGCCAAGAAAGAGATGGAAGAGAAAGAGGTTACCAAAAGTACAGAACCAACTAAGAAAGTGAATAAAAAGGCACCTAGTACCTCCACCAGCACAAAAGACCAAAATGTACTATATCCATGACCAAGTAGTGAAGGGATGCCTAAAGAAAAGGAAGGTGATGTTGGTGTCTTAGAAAATAGACAAACAAAGAGTGTCATGGAGACCTATAAAAAATAGGAGGGTAATTTTGACATTAAGAGAGAAGAAGAAGCAAACAAAGAGGGAAAGTTAGAAGATGAACCCCTACATGAATAGGAAGAAGAAATCTCAGAGGAAATCACAAAAGAGATTGGTATCACCAATGAAGAGGAAGAAGAACACACAAATTTGGATGTCACAAAATAAAAAGGTACAAAATTAAGCCTCGGGGAAAAGATGCAAAAGGGGTAGATAGAGGAAGACTTTTACGTGTTTGAATATATGACCCCTAAGTTTGCCACTACCAAGACATACTAGAATATTTCATTTGAATTTAATAGCTACATGGATTAGCTATACTTTGAGATGCCCTAAAATTCCATATTTGTCATGAACCCAATAAAGTCTACCAATGTGCTCATTTGGATGGAGAATGAACTCACACAAAAAACATCATTAATGATGTTAGGGTGAAGTGATGGAAGAAAATCATGTAAGATATATATGAGGAAGCACATGACATGAATTTTAAGTTTTATTAACTATCCAAGTGCATATAAATAGTTGAGCCATCCCTCTTAGATGGTGTTGACACATCAAACTTCTTGGAGGTTGATAAAGTATGCATGTTAGTAGAATAGATGCTCCTAAGGTTAAAGATAGAACTAGTGCAAGAAGAAGAGAAAGACCCATATGCCATGATAAAAAAATAACTAGCTTCAAATATTAAATAGTTATAATAACTCTTCACCAAAATTTAAGAGATTTTAGATGTAGTTGACACCATCTTATGTAGCTTCTCCAACTAGGAATTAGTCATAGATGCACACTTCAAGTAGGAAAAGGGGGAGAGGGAGGAGATGATGACACAAGTATACATTGAAATCAGGTAAAATTATAACTAGATAATGAGGAATGTTAATTCCTTAATCACATAGATAAAATACCAAGAAAAAATCGTAGAATCACTCTTCCATACCTTGCAGACCAAGGCTTGCAAATAAGGGGAAATCCTAGATGGAAGAGTGATAAAAGATATGGTATGTGTTGAGTCATTTAAGAAGGAATTAGAGAATATATATGTGCTTTCACTTATTACCATCTCCATGTATATAGAAAAAAACACTAAGTAACTCAATCTTACCATCAAGGGCTTTGAAGACTTTAGCACTGAGTTAAACGAGAGTGCACCTGAGTTATTTTTGCTGAAAGCTTTGAAATCTTAGTTTAGGGTGGAATAAAAAAAATTATGGAGAAATTTTTGGCCCCTATTTCATATAAATATGGATTTATACCTACTTTATATACATCATATTTCAATTCAATCACTTGGCATGATTGTTGTTTTGGTATCTTTTACACTAGCTGGAGGAATCATCGTAGACTAAGCATGAGTTGGTAGGTAGTTAACTAGTGCCCATATTTTTAGGACATCCTCATGAGTGGATATATGTTTTGATTTTAGTGTAATGAATTCAAGGTTACGGAGCCAAAAAATATTATCAACAAATGCTCTAGCTCAACACCTAGTGTTTCTATCTAATTTTCACTTTTTCTTATGTGTGAAAAGAAGAAACTAGTTAAGAAGGGTGTAGAAGAATACATTTTGAATGTGCATGAATTAAATCCAAGTGATTATGGATATATAATATTTTTCTTGGGAGGATTACTTAAAAATAATAAAACACTACCATCAAACTCATTTGTTAGACAAATAGTTGGGTGGATTGCCAAGCATGAGCTAGATCCTAGAAGTAAAAGATTTATAGGAGGTTCTCAACCCACCTGCTTTAAATAATTAAGATAAAAATTAAAACTAAAAAGTATTTTTATAAAATAAAATTAAAAAAAAAACTAAAAACATAAAATTATAGTGAATTAATTATTAAAATTAAATGTTTTTCTAAGTTAACCAAAATGAAGCAACTAGTTTGATTATACTAATGCTGAAAATTGGTTAAGGTAAGGTTGTGGTTTTGGGTTTGGTAATCTGATAAGGTTTAAAAGAATAATGTTTTGGGGTTGGTAAATTATTTATATAATTAAATGAGATATATGTATGGTTGAGAAAGATAAAATAGTAATTAACTAGGGTAGCAAAAGGATAGGGGCAAATAGGGCAAATGAGGTAAATATAATTACAATGGCAAAGGTGGTAAAGGAGGTCAATGGATTAAGATGGAAAGTGGATTAATGGGTAGAGGTCAAGGTAATAAAATGAAGGAATTAATTAAATAACTTAAATAAAAAAACAAATAAGGTTACCTTGAGGCTTGTTGATGTGGTTGATGTTGTTATTGATGTGTTGAAGGAATCCCATGGCAATTTTGGTAGAGCTTCATTGCTTTGGATTATTTTGCTTCAAGATGTGGATGAAATAAAAATTATGAACTTATTCAAATACCTTCAACAAAATGTTAATAACCAAATAATATCTTTCCTCTTAACCTAGGGTGAAGGAGAGGGGGGGTATTTATAACATGTGTTGTCAAGAACCATGCCAAAAGATGGAATAGTAAAAGTATGGCACCATTTTTCAAGTGGGCTCATAATTAGGAATTAAGGACAAGGGTGGTGATATTACCACTTCAAAAGTGTGTCCCACACTTTCTAAAGAGTCTAAAATGGACTGGTAATCATGCACATGGGCTCATATTGGTCTAAAGTACTTTCCACCACTCTCTTTCATCTTTTGGCTAAGTGCCTCATGAATTTTAGCACAATTCTCCATGTGGGTACATGAGTGATCATGAAAGATAATGGGGTGAGATTTATACTTAGATAATAGGTCAACGGACTTGGTTGGTGTGTCTCCTAACTTGTGAAGGAGTCCAAAATGGAGTGGAAATCATGCACATGGGCCCATATGGGTCCAAAATACCTTTCACCACTCACTCTCATCTTTTCATAAGTAATTATAAATATTCCCCATGAATTTTATCACTATTTTCCAAGTGGGATTAGTGTAAATTTGAAATACTTCTAAGGGGGACCCTTGTGGTGCTTAATGATGTCATTGGGTACCGTGGATGGGGGTCCCAAGTGGCATATAATGTCCCCACTTCAAGACACCTCATTTTTAAGCCATGTCACTCACCAAATCACTTGCTATATCAATTTTCAAGTCACATGCCATGTCACTCACCATGTGATCATGAATAGTGATAGTGGGTTCCATGGTGAATAGTGATAGTGAATAGGATAATAGTGATTTGATTAGGTTAAGAAGGGTTGGCTAATGTTTAAGAAAGTTTATGGGGTCTTTAGGGGGTTATAAGGCATTTACTAATCAAAAATTATAATTTTAAAGTTTTCTAGTGTCTACACCTAGTGTGCGCTCTCCACTTTGACATGGAGATGCTCTTGTGTGCTATAAATCTGAGATTAAACCAATAAAGAAGAGAGAGGCAAATTAATTTAGTGAAGATCTATAGAATTGACTCTAGATATGGATTCCATTAGCATAGGATTTATCATTACTACCACTAAGGCTCTATTTTGTGTAAGCCCAAGCTCACCTTTGAGCCCTTAGGTAGATAATAATTAGTGAAGCTTGTACTCTATCTTATGTACTGTGTTTTCTATAATATGAATTTTACTTTGTATTTAAATATTTAAGTGTATAAAGAAGAATGGTTGTCATGATACATAGTGTCCTTTGATTGAATGTCTTTCACTTCCTTGTTGGATTGCATAATTACTATTAATACTTATAATGGTGTAATTTTAATATATGAATTTTTTGTTAAATAAAGTTTTGGTCTAGGTCATTAATGGTATCCATGTGTAAAAGATGATTTCATTAGCATACTCTACAAAATATCCTAAGTGTAAGAAAATTCATGCACCCAAACTTTGATTTCCTTACAAGAATAATGAGATATGGTATGAACTTGATCTAAGTCATTTCATTACCCCCTCAAAGCATTGAATGATGTTAAGCTTAGTAACATAAAGGCTTACACCTTTGAGATCATAAAACTAGCTTGATATAGGCTTGCAGTCTTATGACTAGAAGCAGTTCCCCAAATAGGCTTTACACCTATAGACCAATAGACTCTACCCATAAATGTCTTATGCCAATTAATCTTCTAAAATCCTTTGTTAAATGACCAAGTCTTACATATGGTGCATTACGCCATGGCACAACTAGCCTAGTACGAGCCCCAATTTTTTCTTTATTGCACTTCAGGTGAGTGTATAAGCCTTGAGCCTTATGTGAATGGATGCCAGTGTGGTCAAGTGATAAATGTATAGTGTTATGGGGATATAATACATTTATTCTAGTTTTAATAATTTTAGAATTGACTTAGACAATTGAATGAGCACCTAACCCCATAAATAAATGAATTAACCTTGAAACTCATCAATAGGCTTCTTTATTTATTGATTATTGCTAACATAGATTAGGATACTTTTTCATGTTTATACTAACCCAAATCATAAATATTTACCATTCATCATGCATACATCTTCTTCACAGAGCTAGACCAAGCTACTCAAGATACCTAGTATTGAGAGTTTGAACACAAAAAAATCTAGTTTTCAATGTTGTTATTCTTCAAACATGATTATCTAAAGACAAGGATAATTTCAATATATTTTATGATCTCTGTCACATGAAAACCTTGTGTTAAGACCTTATATAGAATAAAAGGACTTATTAACGCATGTGATTACCCTGTATGCTCCTTAGTACTTAGAGATCAATCATGATATTTCCGTTATATCTTGAACATGATCTTGATATGTTATAAAACCTAAGAAATAATACTAGGTTACCTTCAAAGTTTCTTTCAATAGAGAGATAAAACTTCTTTGTCACACACTACTTCATTAATCATGACATCAACTCTAACTTATGACATGAAAGACATTCAACTTAACTTTGACATTAATGACAACATTAATGCCTTAATACCAACATCAAAAACATACTTTAATAATCTCCCCCTTTATCATTGATGGAAAACATTCTTAATCATAACATATCATTCTATTTCTTTTAAGATGGATCTTCTTTAATACTTGATCTTTGAAATATGAACTTTTTCCCTCTTTGATAATAATGACAAAGGTTAATATTCTTGGTATCTATTTAATCCTTGGACCTAGTGAAACATACATTTTATTTGAAACAAACTCATAAAAAAAATTTATTATAGACTTTAGCATAGACCAGGATCACATACCTATTCATGAGATATGATTGACTCCCTTTATCTCCATGAAAATTCAAGACATTTTCAAAGTTATGAATTGGTTTGATCAAGTCATCATACAAAATTTTTCTGAATTTTATCTTGTGATCACACTTGTATCAAACTTCAACTTGAATCTAAAGGTCTCCTAAAACCATAAAACTCCCCTTATGATCAAGCATCTTTCATGATTTTTTCTTGCTAGTTGAGTACCTCCATGAAGCCTAATGGAATCACCTCTACTCTAAAAAGCTAGAATATCATACATTTAGGAGATTCCTATATCTCTATGTCCTTGCATGATAGAACTTCCTTCATGATTCTCTTCTACTTGATTTGTCTTTCTGGCTTGACCCCCTTAATATTTGTTTGAGCAACATTCTAGCTTGATTTATTGGTCTTGTCTCCTTCATCAATAATTTGAGATGATAGAAAAAATTCTTGTAACTCCTTTTCATATTTATTTTTATCTACCATGGAAAATAGTCCACTTGAACTTGTAAACTAGTTATTAACCTTAGCTACCTTGGATTTCAACTTACTTTTTTTTCTTATTTCTTGTGTTCTAGAAGCCTTAACTTTCTTATCTTGCCTTGAGAAGTCATGCTTAATATATTTTTCAATGTGACCAACCTTAGGATAATTGAAACACGTTATCCCTCTAGATAGAAACACACCATGAACCATACCTCTTGGCTGATTGTTCTCCTCATAGTTCCATGTAAATTCATTCTTTAAGGGCCATTTGCAATGCCTTATTCTATGACCAAATTGGTTAAATGAATAATAATAGCCATTGAAAGGATTAGCATACCTTATGTTATTATATGTCTTAATATTATTTACCTTTGTTCTATTATCACCCTCATTCTTTAGTTGATCTTTGACATTTTGAATCACATTTATTTCTTTCCCTTGATCTCGAAAGAAGCCAAGGCCTATTTTGTCATTATCAGTCTCTTGACTACTTATAAGGTTATCTAGATCATTTGTACTCTTTTCAAATCTCACAAAGGACTTGATCTTATTTTATGCTTGTTTCAATTCATCTCTCAAATAGTTCACTTCATATACATACCTTGCACATTCTTCTTCTTTTGCTTTTAGGCATGTAGTCACAATTTCAAGTTGACTTTCTACTTATTTGACTGTTTCCTCTTATTCCTTAGAATTATTGCTTAGTATAGCTTCAAACAAGTTTATTTTATTTTCATAGTCTTTTATAAGGGACCTCATCACCCTATTCTCTTTCTTTACCATCTTCAATTCTTCTAGAGTATTCATCAACTCGGTCTCAAAATCTACCTCATCTCCTTATTCATCTAAATCACCAACAACACCTCCAATCCATATGGATTCTTTTGGATTTGAGTAGATCACTTCTTCAGCCATGAAAATAACCTCATTAACATTAGGACCATCACCTTCATGATCACTCTTTGAACCACTTCTCTCACTCTCATTAGATGAGATGCAATCTTCCTTGGTGTAAAGACTCCTTTTATTTTTGAATAACCTTTTCTTATTATCATATCTTCTAAAAATTTTATTGATATTATCATATTTATAAGAGTTTTTATCATCATCATTATCTTCATCATGTTCTCCATCATATTTTGTATTATTCTTATGAGTACATTTTTATGCAAGGTGTTTAACCTCTCCATAATTGAAACATTTAAAAGACAGTTTTCCCTTGTATTTACTTGATCCTATCTTCAAATTTATTGTAAACATAGCTATCAACTCATCATCATCAGTACTAGATTAATAATTATATTTAGATTTATTACCTTGTGAAGTATTCTATTTTGACTTATTTTCTACCTTAAATGTATCTTCCTTCTTTGCAAGTCTTCCTTCAATTGTCCTCATTTCATATGTTGTTAGGGTTCCATGAAGTCCATCCATCTCTAGCTTATCTAGATCTTACATTTTTTCAATTGTAAATACCTTGGAATCAAATTTGGGAGTTAGAGACATTAATACATTTTAAATAATAATATTATCTTTCAAATCTTCTCCTAAACCTCTTATGATGTTGACCATTTCATTAACCCTCAATAAGTAGAATGCAATGGTCTCATCTTCATTCATCTTTATAATTTCAAATTATCTTCTATGGGTTTGAAACTTAGCCAATTTAACCTTGGTATCCATCTCATGGATATATTTAAACTTATCCCATATCTCTTTGGTAGATATAAAATGCATAACCTTCACAAGTCATGCCTTTGATAGGCCACACATAATGCCATTCATTGCTTTTGAGTTAGTGTCACTAGACTTCTTACCTATTACATCCATAGGAGGAATAAGGAATATATTATACCCATCCAAGAATTATTTCCAAACATCATGACCTTGATACATTAGACATGTCCTCATCCTAAAAGTTCAAAAATCATAATTTTCTCGATTGAACAATGGAGCTTTGCTCATATGAAAACCACCTTGTGCTTGAGTAGACATCTTAGCTTGATTAGAATCTCCTTTAGGTTTTTATACTACCTTAAAATGACATAATATGATACCAAATGTTGTAATTACATCTATTTATATGTGGGTGAATCATTTGTATTAAAATAGTCCTTGAATTTAACTAAATATTCGTGAAGCACTCGTTGACTTGCATACACCAATTAATACATACACAAACATATATGAAACAAAACATCATAACAACATGAAATATATGTGGGAAAAATTATATGGGAATAAAACCACTTATTCATAACTTATAATACTATCCTATAAGCAATGAATCAATATTTTAGTGAGGCACCAACCCCACAAGGAGCACCAACCCCTTACTAGTCAAACACCAACTTCAACTAGTACTGTAGACACCGAAATCATGTCTACTCCCCTAGTCATCCTCCTCATCCTCTTCCCCTTGGTCCCCTTCATTCCATTTCACTTAACCACTCCTAACCCGCTACACACTTATTAATTTAAAATAATTAACTATTTTAAATTAATAAAATCCCTTTTCTCTCTCCTCATGCCACCTCACACCTCTCCTAGGATGCCTACCCTTGGGTGCCTCCCACCACCCTATGACCCATTTATGACCCCCACTTCATTCTCTTCCACTATCCTCTCATCCATTTAAACCCCTCTCAACTGTTTTCCCATGACCCTTGACCCCGGTGGCTTGTAAGAATGGGCAAAGGGCTAAAATTAGCCTCTATCCCCATTCTGTAGCCACCGACGTCGGTCATTATGCGGCCAACATCAGTGGTTCTACCAGTGTCGACAGCCTTCAAAGCTATGTTAAGCTCCTCGGATGGAGGATCTTCACTTTTTTGATCCCATTTTCTCAATCTTTGAATCATCTGCCTTTTGACCTTCAATAATCAGCCAATCTTCCAGTCTTCAATCATCAGACCTCTCACTCTCTCTCTCAGGTACACACAACAAGATACAACAACAATAGGTCTTCTACACTACGAAGCATCAACAAGTACATTAGCAGCAACCAATCTGCAACATTCCTTCTCCAATAGGTATGAGGTAAGTATTTGCTACTATTTTCATTTCAGTATTTCTTTTAATTCATCTGTCATTCAGCCCACTACCCATTTTCAACCTTTCCTATCAAGACCCCTTTCAAACCACTCTTTCTTCCCTGTTGCCTCTGTCTTCTATTTGGTCCCTCTTTCAGATCATTCTTTTTGCCTGCACAGACCTCCAAACAGACTCTCAGACACCTCAAGCCATTTTGTTGACCTCAAGCAGACCACAGACCCATCCATAAACCATAAACCTATCCAGACCTGGCCAGACCTTGTCCAAAGACTACTGCCCTAATCGATGGCAGTCATAGAGACCACTGCCCTCACCGACATTGGTAGACTAACCGACGTTGGTAGACCTTGAAAACTGACATCGACAGACTAACCGATGTTGGCTACTATGACTAGGCCGACAGTAGCATTCAGGTAAGCATTTGCTTTTATTTTTATTTCAGTATTTAATCATTTTAGTCTTTTATCATTCTGCCTTTTATCAAACATTATTTTTATCAATCATTGGGTTGACATCCCTCAAGGAAGTCTTTGAAATTTTGAGATCAAGCTTTTGCTTGGCAGCCCACCATCTCCTCATCTAATGCCTTCTTTGTTTTAGTCTCTTTCTTCTACAGGTGTCATCCTCCACAACCAAAGAGGAGTTCTCACAACATCTAAATTTGGTGCACAAACTTCATCCAGGTGCATAAAAGCCTTAGACCATTTCTCTTAGTTTCTCATTTCCTTTTTGAATGTGAAAGCAAAAATCATATAGAAACATTTTGGCATGCCCGGTGGGACCCTAGGGTCTTCCTTGGGTTCTTTTTCATTTCTTTTCATATATGTGCATTAGGTTTCTCCTTTTCACCTCTTTCTTCTCTCTCTTCCAAAAGACATCATAAGTAGGATTAAAAAGAACTCTTCTTTCCTTTCTTGCATCTTAGACTAGTCAAAGGTCATACTCTTCAACCCTTTTCCAACTTGTTTTTATTTAAACTCACATTTCAACTTGGGCTTAAAACACACTGCATCTCATTTATGCTTGCTTGCATTTCTTAGTCCACATCTAGTAATTACAACTGCATCATGAATTAATCGTAGTCCACTTTATGTTACACAACCTAATCACTTGCATAAATTAAACATCAAAACTTACCTGAGATAAGGCCCGACTGGGATTTCATCACCCAGTGGATACCTTACCCATCTCGGCAATCCTACTTGGATTTCATCACCAAAGGGAAAGCCCACTCTGTTCTCTGGCAGAGGATAATCTCTAGGGGAAGTATATTTTGGCTAAGTGAGACCAGCTTATCACTGGGCTCGTGAAGTGAAGGGAACTTGCTCCTTAGCACCAGGCCATGTACAGAACCTAAGACAGACTCTTGAGTGCCTAAACAAACTTGAAACCAGCTCTAGACTACTTCTTCTAGGACTTGTCTCAAAATCCAATCTTCCTAAACACATTCATCTAAGGCATAAGCCAATAGGATTCTAAAAGTTGATTCTTGGGATTTAACGCTTAGGATCTGCTTGTGTTTTTCATCTATTTTTCTGTTCCTATCTAGTTTTTTGAGCTAGTGAGGATGTTCTCTTCTTTTTTTCTCCAAGAATCTTCAAATTTTCTAAGTTTTTAAAAACCATAGTCACCGGCATCGACTTTACCACTGATTTCGGCAACCTTTATTCACCATCATCGGTTATCTGACCAATGTCGGCCATCTGTTCTCACTGACGTCGGTCACTATATAAACTTTTTTCCCAAAATAGTAGCCTTAAAACCTAACCCTTTTCTGCCAAAACTACATTCTAAGTTTATAAAACTAAAAAAACATAGTTTCTGGAACCTGACCCTTTTTTGCCTTGAATGGTTTTAACACGCAATCAAAACAAGGCTCTTCTTGACCACGTGAGGCATCAACCATTTTTGCCTTCCCCATCCATAACTAGTCCCTTAATGGAGTTTCATTCAAAGACCAAACAAACTCTATCTCGACTAACCCTGACTCAGACCCCTATTTTCCATGAAGGGGACCAAGATTTTGAAAGATTCTTGGACCTCAATGTCGAAGACCTCTAAAACTATCTCACAAAAAAACAAACGTGGGACCTTTCGGGTGAAGCGGTGATGACATCAACACCATCCGCTACCCAGCCTTTTATGACTCAAACTATTGCCTCAACCATTAACCTGACCATGGCCAATACGCAAAGTTTGGTCTCCCCATCTATTTTTAGACTGACCTCCATCAGGGTTTCATTACCCCCTCAACCACATGTAATTCAACCAAGTTCTACATCATACCAGAACTTGATTGTCTCGACTCCACACACTCTTACACCTATAAATGTAGGAGTGTCTACCTCCCCTTTTGCCAATGCCACCATGCAACCACCTTTGACAGTATCTAGTTAACTTATGACTTTTACCTTCACAATGCAACCACCCTTGGCCTCCACTTCTATCCCAATGACTAGTTATCAATACGTTGTGCCCCTACAAGCGTAATTGACTATATCGTATGCCCCCTCTAGCACCTTTCAAGCACCCTACAACCTAGGGGGTGCTCCACCCACAAATCCATTAGTAGATATAATCAAAATGTTGATGGATAAAATGTTTAGTATTGAAGCTTCTATTTCTGGTTCACGCAATGCCCTCTCATATGAACAAATTTGCAACAAACCCATCCATCATTTTGTCCTGATCAGGCCATACCCCAACCAGTGGGAGCTTCTTAAATTTACTCATTTCCAGAGTAAGGAAGACCTGCAATAGCACCTATGAGCATTCAAACATGCTTGTTATCTTATATCCCACGATGATGCGTTACTTCTACGCATGTTCCCTATGTCACTTTCTGGCCTCACCCTTGACTGGTATAGCTCTCTTACCAGACATTCTATCTTTTCATTCATTCAACTTGCCCAATTATTTTTTGACCATTTTTCTATCAATATCACCAAATAAGTATCAATCACAGACCTCTACTCCATCAAGAAATTTGACAATGAATCAATATTCAATTTTGTCGCCTATTGGAGAGGCTTGATTAACCAGCTCTCCTTCTCCTTGCCTCAACCTAAGCTCATCAAGCTCTTTTCTCAAGCATGTGCCAGACACATCTCATCCACCTTGCAGGTTCAAACATTCCACACTTTCGATGAAGCTTTCACCATGGCCCAAAAGCTTGAACTCCATGCCATTGAAGAAGATAAGGTCAAATTGTGTAATACCAACGCAAAAACTAATGACCCTTCTTCTTCCAGACCCTCTTCTACCAATTCCAAATCCAAAGGAGTGGCCAACACTATGGTCATTAGGTCACCATCCTCAATAAAAACTAATCAATCTCAACCTTCAACATCTCAAAGCATCACCAAATACTTCCAACAACGGTATATCCAGCGTTCATACACTCCACTTAGAGAATCATACGCTTCCATTTTGGAAAAACTTGTCAAGCAGGGGGTCCTCAATCTCCCTCCAATCTAACCACCTCAATTCAACCCTTCAAAAGCCCTCCCTACATGGTATAGGGAGGCTGACTTCTATCACTTTCATCGCATCCATGGCCATGACATCGATAATTACCGAACCTTCAAAAACATCATTTAAGACATGATAGACAAGGGGGATCTTGTTTTAGATAATATAAATACCTCACCCAACCAACACATCGATATCTTCAAACAACCCTTTCCTAATCATCCACCTACCCAAAACAATGTCCAAACCATGGCTGATAGCTCCCACGAGCATGACATACACACGGTCAACACAGTCTCACCTCTTGTCCCTGGCCAACCTCTTTCACAGGTGGGAGACCCTTCTTCCCCTATTTCTCCTCCATAAGTGGATGAATCCTCTTCTCTTGTTAGTCCTCCATTGACTTCTCTTATATTGGAGGATGCCTTGACCATATCGATGCCATTAGCCCCTTCATCTTTCCTCCTACCAATGGAGGACCCTACCTTGCCTACTCCTTAACTACAAGTCGAAGGCACAATCATCCCTACCTTCTACCCTCTTGAGGGGTTACACTCTCCTATTTCTTCTCCACCAAGAGAAGAACCAGTCTCTTCACCCATTTCAATCAAGGAAGACCCAGTCACTGTTTCCTCTTGCCTTTTGCCTGAGATTGCTACATCTCACTCACCTCTATCCTCATCTAAACCCAAACCCATATCTAACCTCACCTCGCATAATGGTGGCCCTCAACCTAAACCAAAGAAGGCCACTAAACCACACCAAAGGACTCCTCCCCCACTTTCATCATTACCTTCAATTTTGGGCCTGCATCCATCCACTTTAATAGGAGTGCTTCCCACTCCCACATCTCATAGAGGCAACTTGCCTCATTACTCCCTCAACCCATCAGACATATATATCCTCCAAAACATCCAACACCTATCACCACCAAAGTGCCATCTACACGTGTGACTACACCACCCACAAAAATGGTGGTACGACCAACGCCTCTTATGCCTCTCAAACTAAAGTCATCAACCCCCATTGCAACAAGACACACAGACCCATTAACAAGTTCTTATGCCTTGCTGTTATGGCAATTGTTACAGTCTTCTCGCATCAGTCTCCCACCTCTTAGACCATACCAATCTCTCAGACCAAAACCACCCTGGTTCGATGACACTCAAATTTTTGCATATCATTGCATGCCTGGGCATGACACTGAGCATTATTGTGCCCTCAAGGTTGTCATTCACCAATGCTTGGGGAAAGACACCCTTCTTTGCGACCACATCAACAATAAACCTTCAACACCACCCCACTCATCAACTCTCAGGTCAAGACCATCTTGGTTCAACAACTCTAAATTTTGCCACTATCATCACACCCTAGGACATGACACTAAGCGTTGCTGCACTCTTAAAGCTATCATTCATCAACACCAAAAAAATGATACCCTTTTCATCAAGGATCCTCTTGGCCACCCCTTCGACAAATCATCAACACCGACCCATGCTTCTCAAACCTCATCACCTAAATCAAGATCTCCACGCTAGACTATGGTCCCTTTGCCACCTTTGACCCCCTTATTCAACATCAACATAGTCAATCTGACTACCAAGCCTCAACTAACCTTGACCAATCTGCCAAACATTCTCCCTAGCTACTGGGGGAATTCAACATTCATCTAAGCCTCGACCAACCTTTCAACTTGACCTCAACCAAACATCAACCAGCCTTTTAATCATGACCTCAACCAAACATTGACCAAATACCAATCTCAAACTATCCTCAACCAAACATTCAACCCAAACATTGACGAATCTTTGACCAAACATTCAACCTGACCTCAACCAAATATCAACTGACCTTGTTAACCATGACCTTGACCAGTCTCGACCAAACATTCAACCTATCTTTAACTAAACATTCAACCCAACCATTGACCTAATCTTGACCAGACCTCAACCATGACATTAACCAAACCATCGACCTGACCCTTGACCAAACATTCAACCAGTCTCGACCAATCAACGACCATATCAACCAACCAAGCATTAATCAACACGTGACCAATCTTGAAGAGGCAAATGGGGCATTTCTTCTCCTAATTGACTTGGAACTTATCATAGTACACAAGCATGGATTAGGGACTTATCAAAACCTGAGCCCTTTAATACCTTGCATTCATGACCATTCTATTGTTAGTCGAATACTCAATCACTTGACATTCTACTTGAGCTTGTCCCTTGAGCAACCCCCTATCATTGTCATTCCTATTCCTTTCAACCCTATTTCCCAACATTCGTCAACCCTTTTTTTGTTAAGCATGAATGCTTTGTCCTAATAAAAGGGAACCCTTAAACCTCTAGAGGCTCGTCCATGGCTAAAAATTTTAGTCAATAAAACATATCAAAAATGGGATACCTAACATATCAAAGGTCATAAAACTCTAAATGTAGACTACTCCCTCGAAGGACAGCTACATAATTTTTGTATTTACCAGACTGCTCCCTAGAAGGATAGCTAGGCCAAAGTCATACCAAAAACATATAAAGTAAAAATATAGACCACTCCCTCAAAGGATGGCTATGACTAAATATTGCTACAGATAGCACTCATTCTGAAGCTTCTCGCATCGATCAGCTTCACATATATGACCACCAAGCAAAGCAACATCCCTATGTGGACTTCTTACATCGATCAGTCCACCCAAAAAAAATGACTAATAAGCTACTAAAGTCATGGACATGCCTATAGTCATTCTTGGGTCACCTATAAAAGGGGCAAGGTTCTTTCTGCCACAAAAGGGTACCCCATCCTCTCATATCACATATTCAACCTATCACCCCAACATACTCAAGGGACTTTGAGCTCACTTAACGTCAAGTGATTTGTTTACTTCTCTAGCATCAACCACTGGTCAACGACATAATGCATGAATGGCACTTTTGTTCTAACAACCCCTTTCCATGCCATCATTTCGGTCCTTGTCAATGAAAGAGCAATTCACCTTTCACTTATTTTTCACACTTTGGTCACATTCAACCAAACATTTTTCTACCCAACCAATTCAAACCAAACCAAACCTACAACATGACATCATGACATCACACATCATCCTAGTCCATTTCACATAGTTTCTATGGAAACCAATATACATGGAAACTATCAACCAGACACAATTTATGTTAAGCATAAACCAATACTTGCTGAAGCATAAATAGACCTCAATTCATTTTTAGCATACATCCATCATGAATATGGAAAATTGCTAGGGATGAAAGACCCCCTGATCAATTTTACAGAATACACCATTTGGAAAAGGCTGTAACATCTTCTTTTCCTCATCATTTTGACACATGACCAAACCAATCATCAACCATTCTGTCTCTTTGTCTAAACTACATTGGTCTGAGGCCCTAAGACCGAGGCTATGTAGGTAGCACTCAGTTGACACGACATCCTCTAGGGTTAGCCCAACCACCCTCATTTTTTCATCTCTCTGATGGACAAACCTTCTTTCCTCCTTTGACCATGACCTTGACCTCGTCCAAGACCAATCCATAACTTTGACCCTTCCTCCCTTTTAGGGAGAACTACATTGGCCTGAGGCCCTTCTAATAGGGGCTATGTAGGTAGTACTCAATTGACATGGGGTCTTCTCAGGTTAGCTCGAACATGTTCCTTCGTCCATCCATCCACCTCGACCAACAACCTTGGAGATCATGATTGTCTCTGCAGACCCCAACCACTTCTAAGACAAATGTTGCCTTGGTTGTTTTTGCATGTATGCTACCTCATGAATGGTTAGCAAAATTGTTTTTAGCCCATCATTTTAACCCTCAAAAGTATAGGATCGCAAGCTAGTTTATCCCCACTACTTGTGACATTTTTGTGTTTCTAGGAGCACTTCCTGAGCCTAAGATACCTAGAACATGATGACCATTGGAGCTATAGCTTAGATTGAATAACCTAATTAGCTATGACCAAATGCTAGGGCCTAATTATTTCAATTTTGGCACTCCTTGACCTTTGACCTGCGATAATTTGACTTGACCATCTCGTGAAGTGATATACATGCAAGCACACCTTTTACAGCATTCACACTCCAACCTTCACCCTTTTCATCCATATCTCTATCAAATCAGCACCTAATTCCAAGTTCCCTTCCCTCGACTCCTACTTTGAGGGGGAATACCTCATCTCATAATCAGGGCAAACAACCCTCTTGTTTTTGTCTTGCAGTTCACTTGAACAACCAACAAGACAAAATCAACCTTATCCCATACCTGGGGTAACCAACTCCTATTTTTGTCTTACAGTTCATCTAAAATAACCAACAAGACAAAAAGGGGCAAATGTAGACACCAAAATCATGTCTACTCCCCTAGTCATCCTCCTCATCCTCTTCCCCTTGGTCCCCTTCATTCCATTTCACTTAACCACTCCTAACCCCCTACACACTTATTAATTTAAAATAATTAACTATTTTAAATTAATAAAATCCCTTTTCTCTCTCCTCATGCCACCTCACACCTCTCCTAAGATGCCTACCCTTAGGTGCTTCCCACCACCCTATGACCCATTTATGACCCCCACTTCATTCTCTTCCACTATCCTCTCATCCATTTAAACCCCTCTCGACTATTTTCCCACGACCCTTGACCCCGATGGCTTGTAAGAATAGGCAGAGGGCTAAAATTAGCCTCTATCCCCATTTTGTAGCCATTGATGTCAATCATTATGCGGCTGATGTCGGTGGTTCTGGCAGTGTCAGCAGCCTTCAAAGCTGTGTTCAGCTCCCCAGATGGAGGATCTTCACTTTTTTGATCCTATTTTCTCAATCTTTGAATCATCCACCTTTCAACCTTCAACAATCATCCAATCTTCCAGTCTTCAATCATCAGACCTCTCACTCTCTCTCTCTCAGGTACACATAGCAAGCTATAACAAGTCTTCTGCACTACCAAGCATCAATAATAGGTACATTAGTAGCAACCAGTCTACAACATTCCTTCTTTAGCAGGTATGAGGTAAGTATTTGCTACTATTTTCATTTTAGTATTTCTTTTAATTCATCTCTCATTCAGCCTACTGCCCATTTCCAACCTTTCCTGCCAAGACCCCTTTCAGACCACTCTTTCTTCCCTGTTGCCTCTATCTTTTGTTTGGTCCCTCTTTCAGATCATTCTTTTTGCCTGCACAGACCTCCAAACAAACTCTCAAACACCTCAAGCCATTTTTTTGACCTCAAATAGACCACAAACCCATCCATAGACCATAAACCCATCTAGACCTACCTAGACCTCATCTAAAGACTACTGCCCTAACCGACATTAGCCGTAGAGACCACTGCCCTCACCAACGTCGGTAGACTAACTGACATTGATAGACCTTGAAAATTGATGTCGGTAGATGAACTGATGTTGGCTACTGTGAGCAGGCTGATAGCAGCATTTAGGTAAGCATTTGCTTCTATTTCTATTTTAGTCTTTAATCATTTCAATCTTTTATCATTCTACCTTTTATCAGACATTATTTTTATCAATCAGTGGGTTGACATCCCTCAAGGAAGTCTTTGTACTTCTGGGATCAAGCTTTTGCTTGGCAACCCACCATCTACTCATCTAATGCCTTCTTTGTTTAGTCTCTTTCTTTTGTAGGTGTCATCCTCCAAAACCAAAGAGGAGTTCTCACAACGTCTGAATTTGGTGCACAGACTTCATCCAGGTACATACAAGCCATAGACCATTTCTCTTAGTTTCTCATTTCCTTTTTGAATGTGAAAGTGAAAATCATATAGAAACAAGTACATTTAGTAACTCCAACATGAAAGGAGGCTCAAAACCCATAATAAACCAAGAAAAAACTCAATTAACTTTAATATTTGATCACCCTTATAAACATGTTTCTTAATCAACTGAAGATGACCTCCTCTATTTGCTCTTCTCACACTTTTTCTCTCTCAAACAACCCATTAAGCCTTCTCACTCAAATAACCCTCTACTTGGTAGAATTAAGTAAAATTAATGTTATGAACACCTACAAAAACATATTTATATACTCATGAAATATTTATCCCTTAACCTATTTTACAAAACTCTATATCCTTCACTCAATAGCTCAATATTCTAACTTGTCAAAATAGGCTTATTAGGCCTTGACTTTATACTTGATTCTTTATCACACCCATCTTGATAGGCCAAGGACCTAAAAATATTTATATTATGATTTAAATATATCACTACACACGTTATAAAAGTGAAAAAAACATTACATAGTTCATTCATTACCCTTAAGGGCTAAAACCACCATTAGGCCTAATAGAGACCTAATGCAATTAGGCCTTCATTAAGCACATATTTCACTTAGATATCATTTTAAAACTTTTAGGCTTAAAAAATGGATGAAAAAATTAATATTAAACTTAAATATACCCCTCATAAGATCTCCATATGTAATAAACACCATTTGGTGCTTTTCACTCTTTGAACCATCCAATTAGGTCTATTTGTCAATAGGCTTTCTTACTTTCAGAAAGTTTGCCTTGCAAATTTAAACCAAATACAAAAAAATTACACATAAAAAACATATAAAATAATATTAATAGGACATTAATAACTTTAAATACTTCTAAAAACTCTTTTGTCTTCACCACATAGGCCAAAAATCTTCAGCTCCTGTAGATGGCTTACTCAAAACCACTTAACAATGTCTGTAAACAGTCAAAAACATTTGACTATCCAAAATTGAATAGGGGATTAAAATGAATAAAAAAACATTAAATTTATCATGTTATATATTTGTAATACCTCAAAAATTTTTTTCATCCTTTAAATTAATGAAAAATTACTAAGTAACATCCTTTTCACACACATAGAGAAAATTGCCTCTAGTACCAAAAACATAGTCAGGAAAATCAAGTCATACAACACCTATGGTAACACTTATGTGATATTAAAATGGGTTTTTGTGAAAATTTATCATCCTTTTATAATATCTTAAAATATATATTATATGGTCATATATCAATATTAATCTTACAAACCAATCTCACTACTTCACTCTACATAGACTTCACTATGTTATACAGACTAGTTTGATGACAAATTTTTGCTTGAATAGAGGAATAATAAACACTTATACACCAAGGGGATAGGAGGTATATGTATTTAATAATTAACCCATGCATTAGGATACATCCCTAGTCCTTTACAACTAATCCCTAATCTCATTCTCATGCTTGCCTAGTTTTGTCATTAGTCTTCTCATTAGGCCTATTTAGTGATAGGATAACTTCTATGACTGGTTTATCACATTTTTGGTATAAAAATTACTCATAAAATTTCATGTACATAATATATAACTCTTAAAAATAATCTCCCATCCATTTTCATGCTTTGATCTAGTCAACCCTGCCTACTACATCAAAAAAATTGAAAACAAGGGTTTTCCTATAGCTTATACTCACTATCAAGTCAAACCAAAACCATATGAGAAAAAATTGAAGATTCCTTTACATGTTAAAAAAATCAAATTGTTTCAATAGAAACATTATGATCTATAACCAATTATATATTTCCTATTGGGTCAATATAAAGGTTTTGAGAGGTTTTGATTGGTTTCACTTCTTAGAAATCATTCATAAATGATTGCCCCTCATCTCAAAAACTAGTTCTTAAAAAAAAAGATATGTACCTTCCAAAACTACCATTAATTTATCAGTCTCTCATTCAAATGTTATACATTCCAATGAGTATAATAAATCTCTTCTCACGTTGTAACACCCCATTATATACACACATGGAACCTTCTCATAGGTTTTGATGCTTTCACATTTAGGTATAGACTTAAAAAAAATTACACACACTTAGAATAACATATAAAACCTATATAAATGATTTAAAGAGATATGGAATCCTTATAATTAATATTAACCCCTCATTAGGCCACTATAGATCACTTTTCATACTAGGCCTTATACTGCTAGTCATACTTAGACAATGATCATGCCTTGAAACCTACTATACTATATTAAAAACATAATACACATGTCATATGATAGTATATCCTTCCCATATCATACCAAACTTTCTCACATAGGTCTCAAATGTCTCAACTCATCATGCTACCAGACCTATTCTAATTTACTGGGTCTTTCAAGTAAAGATTAAGCCTCAATAATAGAATTTAAAACTCATCAGTAAGATTATGTCTCTTTCCTATTGTCAATTTATATTTAGATACTTTATCATTCATGTGATAACCCAAATCACAAATATTTACCATGCATCATGCATAGATATTCTTCATAGAGCTAGACTAGGCTACTCAAGATACCTAATACTTAGAGTTTAAATATAAAACAAGATAGTTTTTAAAGATGTCATTCATCAAACATGATTATATAAATATAATGATAATTTCAATATAATTAATGATCTTTATCAAATTATAACCTTGTGTTAAGACCTTATATATAATACAAAGACTTTTTGACTTGTGTGCTTACCTTGTATGATCCTTAGTACTTAGAGCTCAATCAATATGATTCCCTTGTATATTGAACATGATATTGATATGTCATAAAACCTAAAAAATAATACTAGGTTACCTTCAAATTTTATCTTAATAGAGAGAAAAAAATGTCACACATTAGTTCACCAATCATGACAACAACTCTTACTTATGACATGAAGGACATTCAACTCAACTTTGACATCAATGAAAACATTAATGCCTTAATACCAACATTAAGTAACATACCTCAACACTCCTATGGAGTAGATTTTTCAATTTGTTTCAGGTTCCTAAATACTTCTCACTATTAGATGGATATTTTGGTTATAATAATATTTTGGTGAATGAAGATGATCAATTCAAGGTAGCATTTACTAAAAAATTGGGGATCTTTACTTATAAGATGTTTTTTGTCTTATCAAATGATGGTGTCACCTTTAAAATTAAAATATACATGGATTTCAAAGGTCTAATTAGTGAAATGTTACTACTATATCTAGATGATATAACCATGTACTAAAAGGATGAAAATGATCACATGGAACATCTAAGGTAAGTGTTTGAAAGGTGTAGGTAGTATGGGGTGTCTCTTATCCCAAAAAAGTGCATCTTTGTTTTCCATGAAGGTAATATTCTAGGACACATTATTTCTAAGGATGACCTAGCCATTGACCCTACAATTATAGAGGATATTTTAGGCCTATCATTTCCTCTACACAAAAAATGAATCCAAAGTTTCTTAGGAAATATAAAATTTGTGAGAATATTCATACTAGGTTTTACATCTTTGGTGAAGCCTATCATAGCCATGCTCAAGAAGAATCAAGTTTTCACTTGGACTAAGGAAGGTAGGACTAGTTTTTAAGTCACAAACTGAGAAATTTCATAAGATCCCACTCTTGTAAATCCTAATTTTGATAAAAATTTCATGTTATATACATTTTTTAACCTTGATACTATTTTAGTTATGCTTATGGAAAATAGTGATAAGGGTGTTAAACAATCTATTGCATTTTTTATTCAAGGTTTAGAGGATTATAAAGTCAAGTATACATTTATGGAGAAACAATTCCTCATTGTTTTAAGAGGACTAAAAAATTTTAGACACATGGTTTAAAATAATATGATTCACATTATGGTTTCTTGTCCTAGCATCAATGAGTTCCTATTGAGTAAAGAGCTCAATGAAAATAGGGTAGGGTAGATTACAAAGGTAATGGAGTATGATGTTGACATCAAGGTGACCAAGTTGGTAAGAGGTAAGGGTATTTATGAGCACTTGGATTCATATCTCCATAAACCAATAGAATATGTTTTGTTCAATTAATATTACCCTCAACCATTTGATCTCACACCTCTACAAAGTCAAACACAAGACATCATCAAATTCCTTCAAAATTGTGAGAGTCTTAATGGCTTAATTAGATCCAAAAGGAGATATTTTAGATTGTAAGCAATTCATTATTATATTATAAATGATGCACTTTTTATAATAGATACAAATGGTGTATTGTTGATATGCATTGAGATGCATTGGAGTGTTGCTTGAAAATTTTCATGATGAAATAGTAGGAGGTCATTTCTCTCTAAGAACCACAACTACAAAGATCATGAGGTTAGGATACTATTGGCCTAGCCTCTTCAAATTCTAATATTATTAGGTAATAAGGTGTTCTCAATGTGATTTTTATATGTATATAAATCTACTCACTTCATTTAACATCACTAATATTACTATTAGTCAAAACTAATATTTCTTATCTAATTTATCTCCTTTAATCTTACTAATTTATCCCCTTTAATCTTACTAATTTATCTCCTTCTTAGTCATTTATCTAATGTCCCATTTATTATACTTCATATACTAAAAAAAGTCTTATCCCACTCCTTTATTAATCATTATAAACCCCTATTATCTAATACTAATCCCCACTTATCTATTATTTATAAATTTTAAATTCCCATGCCCCACCTACTAGCCTATTCCTAGGCTCTCCTACACCCCTAGTCCCTAATCACCCACCTAATCCCTATTTCATCCCTTACTTAATCCTCATTAACCCCTCCTAATGGATTCTATAATCCTCCAATTATATAATCCTATCTATTATCACCCTTACTCTCTATAAGCCTCTAAATCTAGAGGTTTCTAAGGAATTTTAAATTCTATGAATAATTCTCCACCTTAGATCTCCATAATATAACATTGAATTATAGACCTTGATTTCTCCCTCCACTTTATTTTTTAAAAAATCCATTCCTATAAGTAATTCCATGTATAATACATCTAGAAAATACATGTCCTATTAACAATTAGTAATCATTTTAAGTCTCCATGCCAAATCTTTGAATCCATAATCAGCAATCCATGATCATGTAATCATAATGTAAAATTTTTTAGTCTAAGGTAATCAATCTAATCCTTTTGATTTTTTATCAATTTAACCATGGTTTTGAGAAATTATCTTTATTATTTAAGTATAGGATTGAACATCATAGTCACTAGTATCACTTCCACTAACATCATCTACTAACATTCATCTATGACATGGTTTTTCTTTAAAAGACCATTACTCCCTCCACTTTGCTTCACACACAATACCATTTCAAATAAGAGAAAATATATGCATCTAAATCTTCTCACGTTATCTAATGTACTAATATTACTATTAGTCAACACTAATTCCACTTATCTAGTTTATCCCCTTTAGTCTTGCTAATTTATCCCCTTCCTAGTCATTTATCTAATGTACCCCTTTATTATTATTCATATACTAACCAATGATTTATCCAACTACTTCATTAATAATTATAAACCCCTATTATCCCATCCTAATCCCCACTTATCTATTATTTGGGAATTTTATATTCCCATGGCCCACCTACTAGCCTATTCCTAGGCTCTCCTACATGCCTAGTTCATAATCACCCACCTAATCCCTATCTAGTCCCCTTTCAAATCTTCATTAACCCATCCTAATGTATTTTAGAATCCTCCAATTATACAATCCTTTCTATTCTCACCCTTCCTCTCTAAAATCCTCTAAATCTAGAGTCTTCTAAGGAATTTTAAATTCCTTGAATAATTCTCCACCTTAGATATCCATAAATTGACTTTGAATTCTATCCCTTGATTTTTCCCTACACATTTTATTTAAACAACTTCATTCCTCTATGGAAGGCCACCTATAAGACATTTATAAAATCCATGTCCAACTACTAAAGTAGTCAAGACCATCCTTGATTCCATCATCAACAATCCATGATCAAGAAATCACCATGTACAAATTCTGAGTCTAAGGTAACCAATCAAAATATTCTTGTTGTTCATTCATTTAATCATGGTTTAGAGAAATTATCTTAGGATTAGTATGATCTTTTTAATTTTTCATTCATAAATTTTCATTTAGTCATAATTTATCTAGATCTTACTTAGGTATTTTGATGTTTGAGTAGATTTTAGATTAATTGCATGATACTAAATCCATTATGCTTAAATTTCCATCTACATTTTGGTGACCATGATGGGACCTATTCCAAATGTTAAATTTTTTTATTGTTATAAATGTTCTTGGTAGTTTTTAGGTTTGATTTGATAAGATAGGAGTTATATTTTTTAAACTTTGCATGCACATGTGGAAATTATAGTTTTATACTAGTATTCTTGACCTTATAGTTGTGATCTTGTCTCATAAGTCACAAATTTTCATTAACCATTTGAATTGAAAACTAACCATTTTATCTAGCCATGATAGGTTTTTTATTACCTTAGACAATATCATGATTTTTGACTTGTGACTTTTCCTTAAGAGTTGTGGTAGTTCATGTAAAGTCACAATTTTGACAAACCACTAAATATTTTCTTATTTTTCTATTTCTTCACCACCTCACCATTTTTTATCTTGTCAATCTCTTCTAATCACAAATTCATCTTGTAAATCTCTTCTAACCATATTATTAACACATACCTTATCTCTTCATCTTCTTATCCACCCATCCTTTATTTCCCCCCATTTTTCTTAACCCCTTTCCCATTCTCATCTCCAACACTACCCTCTAATTTGTTTCATTGTTCCTCTCCTTGCCTCTCATCATCCATGCTTACTTGGTCATGTATTCACCTACTAATTTACTCTCATATCATCCTTATTGTGTTTTCATTTCACTCCTTTTTCCTCTTATTTCCTTTTCTTCCATATATTTCCTTATTTTTCATTTTCATTACCAAACTATTTTCTCCTTAGCCCTTTTTTATACTTCTTTTCAAACCTTTCATGGAATCCAATATTTCTCATCATCCCATTACCCTTCATGATTTTTACACTTCTTTACCTCTCCTCTTCAATTCTATAATCTATCATTCTTTAGTACATTCCTCAAACCTCCATCTTTCACCTTTTATTTTTGTTCTCTTTTCTCCATTTCATTTCATCTTTTTCATCTCCCTCGATGACATGATGTGTTCTTCTTGACCTTATTTTTTTCTTCCTATATGTCCATGCTTGGCTCCTTCTATCCTTCCCCACCTTCATCTTTATCTATGACCTCATCTTCTTTACTAATCTCTTCATCCATATTTTGGTTTTCCTTCACCTCATCCCTTGTTGTATCCCCATTATTTTCTCCCATTATCACTATAGATTCTCACTCATTAGAGTGTGGTCACCCATCACATTTTTTATGCATGCATATATATGTTTGATTCCTCATGTCCTATAATCTCTTGCTTTAACATATGAAATCTTATTGAGGTCACTTCTTCAAAACATCCATTTCTTCCTTAAGTGTCCTTATCAATTAAGCATGGGTCCTCCTTTTATCCCTCTCTAACTATTCCATTCATCTTATCCATCACCTCGTCAACCTTTAAACCCTCTACACATTTTTCATGTACTTGACATAGTGTGATCAAAACACCTTTTTTTAGCATCTAAAGCATGCTCATGCATGCATTCATAGGGCTTACATTCATTAAGCCAAGCCCACTTTGGGTTTGTTTTTAGTCCTTGTCATAGAAGGAACATAATACACTCTTATCCTAATGCACTCGATTGATATTTTCATTATGAAATTTGATTATATTCTTCACTTTAATATTAATTTTGTTTGTATCAATATTACCAAAACCATACCAATCATAACCATAACCATATCATTCATGAGTATCCACACAACCATAAGCATAATAACATTAAAACAATGACATCCAACACATTTTGTACATGTTTAAAATAAACTATGCAATATTTTATTTAAGGGTGCGAGGCATCACACATCACATACAAATTTATCAAGCTATCTTAAACCATCTACATGCATTATTTTCTTACCTAAGCACTAGACTAATTATCTAGTGACTCTAGATTTGTTTTCATCCATACTTATACTTGATTAGTCCCTAAACTAACATCCATAGCATTCCTTGTATAAACAACTACTAAAGGGTGTACTCTATTATCCTCTCTCACAATCATTCCCATAAGGTGAGAATCATACTCTACTCTAGGTATTTTACACTACTCAACCATTGTAGCCAGTACATCCCTATGATCCAATTATTATACTCATAAAGGTACTACTTATTTGGACCTCTACATGCATCCCTTTGTACAGTGAGGGTTCCCCCCATAGATAGGTCAAATGTCATGTTCTCCATCCCTACACCTTGTGTAATGAAATTCTTGCCTTATTCACTACTAAAGAGGTAAGAGTTCAGGCTTAAACTCAGGTCATGGATACCTTTCCTCTTGCTACTGGTTTAATAACACTTTCATTATCACTATTATGTGTTACAATATATGATATATATGCACATTCACCATGTAGATTATCTTAGGTCATGGGGGTTGCTAATTATCTCCACCATTGCTCCCATTGTTTACCATTTTCAACTAATGGTAGTTTTTTTACCCTAAACAACCTAAAAACCAAATGACTTTATGATAGGGATTCATTCTTACCATATTTATTTAAATAGACTACCAAACCATTCTTTCTCACTGACATGATTATCCATTCCATTGATAGGGAAGGTCATGTGATGTCATTAATTCCATTGAATAGTGTTCCCATTTAAAATGGTCATGTCTACTTACCTTTTCATGTGGACACATAGCCCTCAATCTAATTGGTCATCTTGATACAGTCATTATGCATTGTCATGATGTCTTTTTATTTCCCATATCATTTGACCCACATATGATGTCTTTATTTATTTTATCATCTTGGAGTCCTTATGGGCCTAGTGGTCATTTTCATTGGTGTCACATTAACATGGTTGACATAAGTTGGCTTCCAACCTTAGGCTGCTATAATGGGTACAGCTCTAAAACTACCACTATTTCTAGTGGAAGTAGCTCCCAAATTCTTTCCACCATAGAAGCTTCCCCATCTTACCCAATTATATAACCAATATCCTAGACCACATAGCTCCCTACTAGTATGGCCTCTTTTGAGTGGAACCCAAAGCCCTTAGTTCTAAGGAACTGGGATAGAGGATGCAGACATGGCCACCATTTGTCTATCCTACCCATGAAGCTCTTGGGTTAGGTAAGGTCAATCCTCTATCACTCACCATGCCACCAACTTTCTAAATCATAAAATATAATTGACCATCAAAGAAATTATTTGCAAGTCATCATTTTACTACTACCCTTAAAACTTGGCTCATAGTGGTGGTAAACCTTTGTTAAAGACTATGTAGATCTTGATAGACACCCACTTCCTAAACATTGACTCATAATAATAAATTCTAGCACTATTATTATACCCTCACATAATTTTAGAAGGTGTAACCTCTTCATGAAGGCACCTCTTCTTTGGCTTAGTTCAATTATAAGACATTTATGATGCTTAGCCTTTTACTACCCACTTATTTATCCTACCTTACCCATATGTGTATTCTCTTCCTAATGCATGTGGGATTATTATGGTGACTATTCACTAGTCTACACCACAACACCTCATCATTACCCAACTATCAACCCCAACCTAACCATGTGGTGTATTATATTGGGGTAACCCATTTGAACTCCACTAAGAACTACATTTGGCTTGAAGTTTTTTTGGATATCACATCCATGAAACTATGTAGGTAGTGTCCACTTGCCTAGTGCATATAGAGTCATCTCTACCACACCTTACCTAAACCCTTTTGAACCACTCTCTCTTACCAACTAACCATCTGACCACATCTACCTTGACATTGGTTATTTAGACCCTAACTACTCTATATCTTTAAGATGACCTACATAGGCCATTTTGACCATACTAAACAACATTTCCATGTTGTATTTTTGTATGATTTAACCATTTAGGTTATTTTATATAACCACTTCTTGCCTTGGATACCTGCAACTAACCCCAACCCTATCTAGATTATTTGATAGGCCTAACCTAATTATCTATGACTAATTTTATGGATCGATTACCCCTAACATATGTCCCTCTAGACCCAAACTTAAATTAACCAACATTGGTAACTTTATTGTGTGTGCTCTTGGCTACTGCATTTAGTCATATTTTATGTGCATATTTGTGTCTCAAATACCCAACTACCTTGTGGTACTAACTAGTGCCTCCCCACCAATCACTTATCAAACCCATACATAATTATACTTTACCTCATCAAATCTTGGTTTGAGTGGGAACACCTCCTCTCATACTCAATGCATCCTAACCTTTGACCAAGTGATCTATTTTTGTTTTGTTGCTTGTTAATTCAAAGCTACATAATAAAAAGGGGCAAAATGTAGACACTAGGAAACTACACACATAGTTTTCAATGACTGAATGCCTAAAAACCCCATAAAACCTTCTTAACCTTTAGCCAACCCCTCTTAACCTAACCAAATCACTATTATCCTATTCACATAGCACTATTTAGAAGTACTATTTGAAACCACTATTCAAAATCACAATTCATTATGGGACACACTATAACTATTCATGATGACATGGTAAGTGACATGGAAGATGATATATCAAGTAACATGTCTTAAAAATGAGATGGCTTAAAGTGGTACATCATACCCCACTTGGGACCCTCTTTCACGGTACCTAATGACATCATTAAGCACCATAAGGGTCCCCCTTGGAAGTATGCCAAATTTCCCCTCATCCCACTTAGAAAATTGTGCAAACATTTATGGTGAATCTTTTTAACTACTTAGGAAAAGACAAGAAAAGGTGGTGGAAATAATTTTAGACTCATATAAGCCCATATGCATGATATCCACTCAAATTTGGACTCATGTGCAAGGTGGGAGACAAACCAACCAAGTGGGAGACCCATTATCAAGGTGGGAATATCACCCCCATTTATTTCATGAAAACTCATGTACCCACATTAATAATGGTTCCAAAATTTATGAGGCACTTAGCCAAAAGATGAAAGTGAGTGGTGAAAGGTATTTTGGACCCATATAAGTCCATGTGCATGATTCCCTCTCCATTTTTCACTCTTTAGAAAGTTGGGAGATAAAAAAAACCCAAATTAAAGACCTATTATCTAAGTGGTAGTATCATCCCCTTGTCTTTTATGACCACTTATGATCCCACTTAGATAAATTCACCACATTTCACTATTCCCTTCTTTTGTCATGGTTCTTAGCATCAAATGCTATAAATACCCCCTTCTCCTTGACTCAAGTTAGTTAGTTTTGGTTGGAACATTTTCTTTCAAGTTTGATAGCATCATCCACTTGTTAAGGAGGTCATCATCTTGGAGATAAGATCATGAATCAATGAAACTCTACCAAAATCATCAGAATGCTACAACAACATCATCAATAAATGTCTTCAAGCATTCAGGTCTATTATTATGATTTAATTATTTCATTTAATTCCTCCTATCCCTTGGCCTCTTATTTATTGAAATCCATAATTTCAACCCCTTAAACCTCTTATTTTCCCTTTATCCATTTATCTCACTTACTCTTTTTTCCCCTTTACCATCCTCCCATCATTTACTCTTTTACCCCTTTACCATATTCATCCTTTTGATCACTTACACCTTTGCCATCTTTACCCCTTTTCCCCTTTACCATATTTACTCCTTTGTCCCATTTACCCATTTGTATATTTGTCTATTTATATCCTTAACCATTTACTAGACCCAACTAAGATATAATTTTAATCCTTTCTATCAACCCAAACCAAAAACCACATCCTTGTTTTAACCAATTTTAAGTATGAGAATTATTCAAACTAGTTACTTTATTTTAGTCATCTTAGCAAAGTATTTAGTTTTATTAATTAATTTGATATTATTTTTTTTCTTAGTTTTATTTTTATGTCATTTAATTCAAATTATATCATTTTTATTCATCAAAATTAGGTTTTTAAAGTACATGGATTGACATCCTCCTAGAAAGCTTTCACTTCTATGATCTAGTTCACACAAGGCAATCTATCCATCTACTTTTCTAACAAACAATTGTTTCATAGTTATTTATTATTTTAGGTAATCCTCCCAAGACAAATAAGATCTCTCACAAAGTTTTTAATTTAATGTGTGCATCTTTTTATTGGTTTCTCTACATACCCTCTTAACTAGTTTCTTTCTTTTCAAAACTAGGTAAAAACAAAAAAAATAGATAGAAACATTTTGGCATGTGGCACCCTTCAGTTTTCTTGGGTTTCTTAGTTATTTTAGGACATTTGCATTATTTAAAATTTCATTTATTTTCATTAGTGTAAATTTCATTTAGTTGTATAATTTACACATTAGGTGTTCTTTCTTACATTTTTAGTTGCATTTTTTTTAGAGAAGTTAAATTTTATTTTTTTGAATTTCTAAAAAGAAAAAAATAAAAAGGAAAGAAAAGAGAATTCATCCTATGATTATAATTTCATTTTCATGTTCCCTTTAGGTACATTTTAGTTGTTTTTTGTGTTCATTGAAAATAAATCAAAAATTTTCATTTTTGTTAAAATTAATTGCATACATCGTTTGCTTGCTTCACCTATATTAATTAAGGAAAGAAAATTAATCATAAAAACATAAATGTTACATAAATAAAATAACTTTCACTAAAAAAAACATAAAATATGATTGACATAAGGCTTGACTAGGATTACATCATCTAGCAGATCACCTTACTCTTTCTTGATTATCTTGCTTGGATTTAATCATCGAGGGGATAACAAACTCAGTTATCTAGCTGAGTATAAGCTTTGGTAATCAGTATATTGACTAAGCACCCACACTAGTTCAAGGATTGTGATGTGAGGGGAATAAGCCTCAAGTGTCAAGCCACATACTTGATCTAATACATACTTCTTTTGAGCACCTATATGCAACCTAAAAGTAAACATAGACTAACTTGTTTAGGACCTATTCTGCAAACCAAATTTCCTCTTCACACTTTTTGAGGCATAAGCCAAAAGAGAGATAATTAAAATTTTAAGTTTTAACATACTCCTAGTGATTGCATTATTTTCCTCAAATAATTTTTGTATTGCTCTTTGTTGGAGGTGTGAAAATATATCATTCCTTTATTATCTTCTTATATTGTTCTCACTCACCAATAATGAATAGACCTTGAGGAATAAAATTCACCACTAAATCAACCAACCTCTTCCACTTCTACATACATGTAACACATTTATAAACCCAAAGACTCCCCTCACTCTCCAAAAAGTCCTATTCTAATAATCCAAACAGATGAAGATTTTTCCACTTTCCTAAACAATAGTCATGTAGACTTATAACATTACCTTAGGACTATGTCTTACCAAATCCCAGTTTTGACCCCACATATATATCTACCTTATGACATGCCTATCCACTTCATGGGGGTTACTTCCACTACCATAGGTAATACTCAACCTTTATTTACCCAAACCTTATCATCAATCGATAACCTCCTTAAAACTACCACTCAAAATCAACTAACCCAAACTACTACTACCCTTGTATTGCCTACCAATCACTCCTTCATAATAGGAGTACCTACCTATAGCACCACCCATATCCCTCTAATTACCTCCAACCCATCAAGCACTACTCTAATTCAAATCCTTGTGGTGTCCATACCCTCCATGTTACCACCAATCAGTACGAAGGTCACTACCCTTCTATCGGCCACTAACCCAACTACCACTCCTACTCAACAAGAAACCTTTAATTATCTCCATAATCCATAAGGGAATATTATTGATACCCAACCACCCAAACCTACCCAAATATTGACATCCACATACCAATATATCCCTTCTACCCAACCATTGGCATCCACATACCAATATGTGGTAACCCCACAACCTTACACCTACTATCAACATGTTTCTCAACCACCACTACAATATGCATCCCAAAAATTTCTAAGTGCTCAACCCCAAATGGACTTCATGAAGATGATCATGGACAAGATTATTACCTTAAATCATCTATCTCTAGAACCCATAATCTCTTGTCTTATGATCAAATTTTTAATGAGCCTATTCACCCTTCAGTCCCTATTAGACCTTATCTATCAAAGTGGGAACTTTCAAAATTTACCAAGTTTAATATAAATAAGATCCTCAAAAAAATTTAAGAGTATTTAGACATTAATTCTAATTGATTTCCCATGATGATGATCTTCTCCTTTGCACCTTTCCTATGTCATTATCTAGACCAGCATTGGATTGGTATAGTGTCAAACCTAGAAATTCCATATTTTACTTCAACTAAGTAGCCCAAAACTTATTGGATCACTTTTTGATCAATATATTCAAGAAATTTTCCATCACTAACCTCTAATCCATGCAATAATTTGAGGATGATTCCATTGTTGATTTTGTGGCTCATTGGAGGAAATTAATTATCTTTCATTTTCCTTGCCTCAACTCAAACTTATGGAGCTCTTTTCTCAGACATGTCCCAAACATATCTCATCTACATTACATGTCCAAATATTATAATAATTTTATGAAGCTTTTACCATGGCTCAAAAACTAGAGAATAGAGCCATTGTTGAAGGAAAGTTAAAGTTGAAAAATAAGAACTCAACTTACAAGCCCAATAAGCCCTCTTCTTCCAAACCAAACCACCAAACCAATCCCAACACCAAACAAAAAACCAACTATCAATGTTAGTGTCCTCAAAACCACACCACCACTATTTACCAACAAACAAAACCTAAGAAACCAAACCTCCAACACATCTAATTATCCAAACCAAAACCAAAGGAGCCAAAATTGGAACAATCAAAAGCAATTAACTCCACTTTAGAAACCTTATGCTTCTATTTTGGAAAAGTTATTAAAATCTAATATCATCTAACTTCCACCAATTAAACCACCCTAATAGTTTGGTGAGTCTAACCCTATGCTAGATTGGTATAATGAAAATGACCATTGTGCCTTTCACCAAGTCATAAGACATGATATCAATAGGTGCAATACCTTCAAATACCTTGTCCAATCCCTTATTTACAAGGGGGAGCATACATCAGAAAACCCTAATGAATTTCCTAACAAAGCCCTTGACATATTTAGGTAACCTTTTCCAAACCATGATCTCACCAAAAAAGAGAGTAACAACATCGAATGCTCTCTTGACACCCATATCTTAACATGGTTCTTGACACACTCACTGATAAAGAACCCATTCATCAATCTACCAATCCCCCTCTACTTATTGAAATAGTAGAGTTACGTTCTACCCTTTTTGACATCCAAATAGAGGAAGTAACCATATCCAAACCTTTGATATATATTACCACGCCCATCTCCCCTATTATAGAACCATCCATTCCATATTTAGAAGCTATCTCACAAGAAAAGATAACTCCATCCACCAAACCCATAATTTTGGAACCCTCCATCAAAAACCAAGACAAAGGTAAGGGAATCAAATTAGAACCCATAACCCCTTATTTGATAGACCAACCTAGCCTTTATAAACTAATCAAAAGCTATACCAAACTAACCAAGACCTCCTCCAAATTAATTGACCCTCAAACACCTAAACCCACCAAAACAACTAAAGTAAACAAACCTCGTCCAAAACTAACAACTAAAGTAGCCAAAGAGGTAATACCACCCAAAGGCCCAAAGCCTCAAATTTTACCTCCCTTAACCTTTCCATCCATTTTGAGTCCTCATCCCTCTACCTTGAGAATGAATCCCATTATTTTTTACCAAAACCCCACCACCTCTATTAGTTACACCTTCACACTTGTTTTCTAATACACCTATTTTTGCTACACTAGAAATACTTAAGTTACCTACCTTGCCATCCTCCACCTATAGCTCATCAACCATCTTACCTAAACAAAAACCATCAACCAATCATACCACCTCACCTAAGATACCTATTACTAAATCTACTTCTAAACAACCTTCTACCTCCATAGCTAAAAAAAATTGCTAAACGTTTACCACCCTTAACTGAGTCTTACCTAATGATTCTCTAATGGTTATTACAAACCTCTTCCTTGAGATTGCCACCCATCAAATCCTTTAACCCTTCACATCCCAAGACATCATGGTTCAATAAAAAAATAATTTATTTATACCATAGCACACCTGGCTATGATATGGAGAATTACAAAGTAATCCAAACTCTCATCCACCACCTTTATGAGGAGGATGATCTATTAACAGATGAACCTCCTCTGTCACCCATACCAACCCAAACAACATCCATATCTACCCAACACTTACCTAAAAATGAATATGAGTCTGACCACTCTACTACCTTACCCTCTCCCTCTATCCATACTATCAATGTGGTCACTAGATCACAACAAAAGGATAAAGGGAAGGATAAGGTGTCTATTCCTTAGACATACCCCTCTTCACATTCCCAAGCAAAGCACACCCAACCATCTCCATATTCAAGCAAAGTCAAGGTGTCTATCTTAGGTGCCCCCCAATATAAACCTTCATACCCTAACCCATATGCAATATCTATCTAAAAATCTATCCTTAAGTAGCTCCACTAAACCCCAACAAAAATGAGCTTATATGAGTTGATTTCTAATTCTCCCCATCATTGCCAAGCACTCATAGAGGCCTTGAAATCCATTGAGGTCCAACCCAATGACCCTCAACCTTTATCCACATTTGTTTATGCCCTCTAAACTTCCAACCTTATTGCTTTCAATAATTTAGAAATACCTTCCATCCACCTTGAGGACCTAGATTCCCCACTCTTTATTACTGCTTACATCAACCAAACCCATGTCAAAAGGGTGATGATTTATGGGGGAGAAAGAATTAACATCATATCCTCTTATGCTTATGGCCAACTTAGATTACTAAAAAATATCATGTCAAAATCCATAATAGTCTTCTGATCCTTTAATGACATTATGGCCACTACTTTGGGAACCATCATCCTTTATATCCATGTCAGACCCCACACACTCCCTACACTCAACTATATGGTGGAGGGAGAATTCTAATAAAAAAAATTATTGGTAAAACCTTGGATTAACTCCATGAAATGTGTCCCCTCTACCCTCCATTGATACATTAATTTTAAGTATGAGGGCTAGGGTGTCAATATCTAAGTAGACCCAAATACTTTCTCAACATGCAACATGACCTATCACCCAAATGATGTCCTCATACACCCATCCAATGGACCTTTATCAATTACACCCCAACTTCCAACCATCAATGAAATGTTGATTAGCTCATCCATCCCTTCTTCACATATCCCCATAAAGAAGCCCTTGTGATCTATGTTTCAATAATTTTCATTAGGGGAGTATCTCCTTCTAGTGTTGCATGTTTTCCCTACTCCTCAAGAATATGAGAACCTCAAGCATGACCCTTCATGTGACCCTAAAATTGAAACCATCATCCCTTTCAATCCTGTTAACCATCAAATAAACTTCATCTATGGGGCACTTAATCAGCCACTTTTTTCTCCCACCACTACCTCTTCCATGTGACCATTCACCTCTAACTTTTCCTACCTTGACAAACTAGCATTCAATAGATTATACCTACATAGGTGTACCTAAAAGGGATTTGGTCTAGGTTGATATGAACAAAGACCTCATGAGTTACCTTTGATCAAAACCCAGAAACCTCATAAGTCAATTGGCCTTGGATTCATACCACCTGAAGAACCCACCAATTCACCTAAACCTATTGACACCATCAAGGAAGGCATCCCCTCCTCACCAACCACACCTCCTTTAAAGTCTAAGAATTTTTATATCATTCCTCCTAACTTTTTTTAATCAACATCATTAGTTTAGGCTCCCAGATATATCAAAAGGATGGCCAAACTCAAACCCTTCCTCTCATCCATCTTGAAATGGTAGAAAATAATTATCCTACCATCAACACCATCCAAAATCAAGATGATGTTTTTATTCTCACCTACCTTAGTGCCATGGATTCTTCAATCTATAAATCCCTTCATCCTAAATCCTCAACCATGTTTAATGAATCCACCATGGATATCAACTTGTGAACTATGGATAACCCCCATATTGTCAAATTTGGCCAATCACTGAATGTTGAAGAGCTTCTCCTCTTTCCTCTAAGACCATATCATAACATTCACTTAGTCTTATAATTATATCCCTAGGATAGACCCCACCATCTCTACCCATAACATAGTCACTCATCATGATATCAATCCTCTTTAAACAAAAACTTTGATGCATGAATCTTCACATAGCTTTTCTCATCAAATAAGAGCTTCAACATCTTCTATTTGTAAACTTCATTCAACCCATTGGCTAATATTAATGGGTCTAAAATATCATACCTATCACCAATGCCACTGGAGTTCTATGCATTTGTGTGAACTTTCATGAATTTCACCTCATCTACCCCAAGGATGACTTTCTTCTACCTAGTATTCACCAATTTGTTGATCTTATCACTGGCCATGAGATGTTATCTCTCATGGATGGGTTTTTAGGTTACAATCAAATATTGATTTCTCTTGAAGATTAGCATAAAATTGCCTTTACCACTCCTTAGAGAATTTTTTTCTACAAGGTCATGCCTTTCAAGTTAAATAACATTGGTGTAACTTACCAACGAGCCATGACCTACATCTTCCATGACCTTATCCATAACATTGTTGAGGACTATGTCAATGATCTCTTAGGAAAATATAAATCTTGGCCAAATCATCTAAAATTTCTTAGCATTATCTTTGAATGCATAATCCATTTCCATGTTAGACTTAACCCCAAGAAATGTGTTTTTGGGGTCCTTTCAAGGAAGCTTCTTGGCTTTATCATCTCCCTTTGAGGTATCAAAGTAGACCCTACTAAGGTCAAGGCAATCTTGGAGATGCCTCCTCCTACCAACCTTAAGAGACTATGTAGCCTATAGGGAAAACTTCAATTCATTCATTATTTCATTTACCTACTTTCAAATTGGTGCCAACCTTTCCATCACCTTCTAAAGAAGGATGTCTCTTTCAAATGGAATAACATCTGTAAAAAATCCTTTGAATCACTCAAATAGTACATTTTTTCACCACCTATCCTCATCCCTCCTAAGGATGACCACCCTTTTCACCTATATATCTCTACCACTAACCATTCCTTAGTGTCAATTTTGGCTCACCAAGATGAAAAAAATAGAAATCAAGTTGTATACTACAATAGCCACATGCTTGTAGAATACGATACTTCATATACCCATATTGAGAAACTATACTTAGCCCTGACTTTTAGGTCACCAAACTCTACCACTACCTTCTTAACCATAAATCCTATGTCTTAACAAATACTGACCCACTCAACTACATGCATTCCAAGCCATAATAAAACCAACATATGGCCAAGTGGCTTATGCTTTTAGCAAAATTTGATTTTGAGTTCCTTTGATAAAATTCAATTAAAGAGAAAGTCATTACCGACCAATTGTTTGAAGTACCTTTGATAGATCACCACCCACTTCCCCTTTAATTCCTAGATGAATCCATCACTACTCTTTACCAAGAGGACATAAGCTACCAAATGATTATGTTCTTCAATGGTTAGAAGTGATAAAAAGGTGGGAGTGTTGGAGTTATTCTCATTCATCTTGATGGTGAATCCCTTCCTCTTTCCTTCAAACATGACTTCAAATGCACCAATAATATGGCTAAGTATGAAGACCTAGTCATAGGTGTCCAAACCACTCTATCCTTGGGAATTAAGAACATTAATGTCTTTGGTGTTTCCTAGCTTATGGTCAACCAAGTAAATGGATCCTATCAATGTAAGAATGATTTCTTAAAGAAATAAAAACTTTTAGTTGACAAACTCTTAGCATCATTTGAATGTTACTTGGTATAATCTATTCCTTGATCTACCAATATATTTGTAGATACAATGACTTGCCTTGCTTCCCAAATCCCTTCCCAACCTTCTAATTCTAAAATATTTATCACCATTCATCATTTTACCATACCCTTTTATAACCAATCTAACCTCCCCACCATTTGTAGTGTGAATGAATCCCCATCCAACATTTGGTATGACCAAACTTTTAACTACTTCAACCTAGGCATCATTCCTCCCAACCTCTCTAAGAACACCCAAATAAAAAAATTTAGAGTACCTCTCATTACACCATACTAGGGTAATCCTTTACAAACATGGTTTTGATAGCCTCCTTCTCCATTGCCTACACAACAATGAAGTTTCCCATGCCATCAGGGAAAGACATGATGGGATCTATGGGGGACACTTTAGCATGTTAGTAGTCATTAAACGTATCCTTCACCTTGGCTACTATTTGTCCACCCTCAACTAGGACTATTGTGATTATGTAAAAATTTGCATTAAATGTCAATAACACACTAGTTTATATCATGTACTAGCTAATGGCCTCCAAGTATCTAAGGAATTTTGGCCTTTCTCATAATAGGGACTTGATCTCATTTGGGAAATTAACCCCCATTCTTCATAATGACATAGATCCATCATCACTGCCATTGAATATTTCACCAAATGGGTAGAGGCCATCCCTTTCATCTCAACCAAATTAGAGAAGATTGTCAACTTTATCAACCATCATATCATCTATCACTTCGATGTTCCTCATAAGATCATCATTAATAATGGAAAATATTTCAAAAAGAAGAAAGTTCAAGGTCTATGTGATATGTTTGGAATTGACCTAAGTTTTTCCTTGCCTTATGATCCACAAGTAAATAGATAGGTATAAGCCTCAAACAAAATCCTCAACAAAATTTTAACCAAAGTAGTCAATGCTTTAGGTCAAGATTGGCATCTACACATCCCCTTCACTTTATGGGCCTATCACACTAGCATTTGATCCTCTACAGTTGATACCCCTTTCTCTCTAGTCTTTGAAGGAGAGGAAATCATAACTCTTGAAATCCAAATCTCATCCCTTCACATATATTTGTAAGATTTTATCTCTGAGGATAATTATCATTAACACCATTTGGCTTAGCCTGAGTTACTTGATGAGCATCATCTAGATGCCCTTAACCATCTTCATGTATATCGAGAATGAATCAAGTGTGCTTATGACAAACACCTCAAAGCATGTGACTTCAATATCAAAGACCTCATCTTAAAAGAAAACTAACATGTGACCAACATAGAGAAAAGTAAATGAGGCAAATTTTCTTTCAATTGGCTTGGACCCTACATCATAACCCATAACTATGTATTGAGAGCTTATCATTTATCCTCCCTCAAAAGCAAACTAGAACCTGAGCCTCTTAATAGTTCACATTTACATCCATTCTTATATTAAAAAAGGATCAAGCTCACTATTTTTGTCTAACTTAAGATTATCCCTTGATTATGACATTCTAACCTTCACCCATATTCCTCCTCTCCTTTTGAGGATAATTGATTACAACATAGAACCATGTGATTAACTATCACAGTCATAACCTAATCCTAAATATGGGTACCATAGCTCTACCTATGACATGGTTCTCATGGATAGTTTTTGTCTCTAACAAGATGGAATCGCATGGTCATTGTCTCTTAAAACCATACCTCTTCACATATTATTAACCTTCTTATGTCAAAGTTTTTTAGACTTGTCAATGTCTAAAGTAAATCACATCTAATTTAAAAACTAAAATATTACTTGGGTTAATATCTTAATCATTATAGACTGGTCCCTTGAATAATAGCTAAACAAAAATAATATAAAAATTACCAAATATAAGGTAGACTACTCTCTTGAAGGATATATATCAAGACCATTAAGCAAAGTCAATAAACTTAGACCACTCCCTTGAAGGATGGCTAAGTTAACTTTGTCAAAAGAAGATAAATTACTTGGAATCTTCTTGCATCAATTAGCTTCATATATACAGACTTAAAACAAAAGACCCACTACCATGACAAAATCTAAAGCTATAATCCAATCTCAAGAAACGTAATAAGATATAAGTTGCAATCAAATTTCAAATGTGTACTTCATACATTGATCAATCTACATATATCATATCACATGGACTTGTCTATTATCATTATTAGGTCACCTATAAAAGAGGCAAACTCACCCACATAAGGTCACCATGCATATTACCCTTTATTCTTCACACCACCTATCACCCATCTTCCCTTTATAACATATGTAAATAAAGGGATTCAAAGCTTACTTGGCACACTATGATAAGGAAAATTGTTTTACCAACCAATGCACACTAACACAAAGCATTTAAAAGTCTTATGTTCCTTAAGTCAATCCAACCTTGGGTTTTGTTTTACTTTGTCCTTGTCAACAAATAGTTATTATGCCTCATTTACTATTCTCTCCTCATTGAGTCATGTATTGTTTGTATCTCCTTCCACATCTAGTATGTCCATCTAACCTACTTATGTGCCACCACTTTCATCCATCCAAACCATAAACAAAACCAAAATATCATTAGCATTAATCAACCCACCTTTTAGGGATACCTTTCTTCACAACCCAGACTTTCCTTTGATATACATGCTTTCTTTGAAAACCTTCAACACAACTAGACCATGTGGTCCATGAAATTGGGGTAACCCATTTGAGTACCATTCTCTAACCCTAGTTGAACTACATTAGCCTAATGTCCATGGACTATGTTGGCACTACTTGATTTTTAAAGGTAGTTCAACCACTAAAAACTAATTACTCTCCCTTTCTTCTTCTCATTAATTTCTATTGCTAATAGCACCTTCATATTTAGGGCATCTTATATCAGGGAAGCTTTGGATTTTTCCTATCATCCTTGTATTTTAACATCACCTAATACTTCCTTATTATTTTTCCCCAATTTCTAGGGGAACTACATGGGCCTAAGGTCTTTTTGAACTATGTAGGTAGTGCTTAGTTACTGAGGTTAGCCCAATCACATCCTTTATTTTATTTCCCCTCCTAAAATATATTCCTCTGCTTCTTTACCTATCTCCTCCTCACCTCCTTCCCTTTAGCTTGTCAATCTCTTTTAACCACTTTTTCAGATTTTTAATCTCTTTTAACACAAGGATTGATAGCATTCCTTATTGGCCCCTCTTATCTCTCATAAAGCCACCAATTAATCTATATCATTGGCCTCCCCATCACCTTTCCTTGAGCATTATTCATAGATCTCTCCCTCACCCAATTTTCATGTTTTTTCTCTCTCCACTTATTATCAAGCTTACCCTTTATCCCCTTTGTCTTATTTCACCATCCTCATCATATACCCTCATGCTTGGATATTTTTTGTACCTACTTTATCACTCTCTTATCCTCATTGATTCCAAATTATCTTATTCCACAACACACCAAGGGATATTTGTACCTCTTTCTCTTATTTACTACCACCTTCTTACTACTCTTCCACTACTTTTATACCACCTTCATTCTATTTTTTAGTTCTTGTTCTCCTCTTTCCCATCCTTTTAATCTGGCATGCTTTTTATTTCTTCTAACATCCCATTTTTTTCTTACATGTGCCACCATGCTCTTTAAATTTTCCACTCTTCCCACCTTTTCCATTTTTTTCCTCCACAACTAGCTTCTCACTAGGTCTTTATCCTTTGAGAATCCTTCCATAATTACCCTTTTCTTCTTATCAGTTCTAACCTTTTTCACTTTGCATTCCCCTTTTCCTCTTTCCATCTCAACACTCACTTATTTTTTGCATTTGTGTGAGTGTAAGTGCTTTATATACCTAATTAAATTCTTCCTTTTCCTTCTTATCATCCTTTATTTTCATCTCATGCCCTTTCATTGTGTTCCCCTATTTCTTCACCACCTCACCATTTTTTGGATTTTCAATCTCTTCTAACAAGTTTACTAACACATACCTTATCTCTTTAGTTTCTTATCCACTCATCTTTTGCTTCCCACCATTTTTATCAACCCTTTTCCCATTTTCCATCCCATTCTCATCTCCAACATCACCCTCTTATTTTCTTCATTGTTCCTCTCTTTGCCTATCATCATACATGATTATGTGGTCACATATTCACCTACTTCTTCACTCTCCTATCATCCTTTTTATGTCCATAGTTCACTCCTTTTCCCTCATGTTTCCTTTTCTTTAATATATTTCCTTGTTTTTAATTTTCATCACCAAACTATTTTCTCCTTGGCCTTTCTTAGACTTCTTTTCAAACCTCTCATGGCCTCAAATATTTATCATCCTCCATTTACCCTTCATGATTGTTACACTTCTTTCCCCCTCTTCTTCAATTCTCGAATCTATCATTCTTTAGTGCATTCCTCAAACCCCCGTCTTCCACCTTTTATTTTTCTTCTCTTTTCTCTATTTCATTTCATTTTTTTCATCTCCCTTGACGAAAATTTGTGTTCTTCTTGACCTTATTTTTTCCCTCCTATATGCCCATGTATGGCTCCTTCCATTCTTCTCCACCTTCATCTTTATCTATGACCTCATTATCTTCTTTACCTATCTCTTCATCCATCTCTTGGTCTACCTTCACCTCATCCCCTATTAGATCCCAATTATTTTCTCCCATTATCACTCTATCTTCTCACTCATTAGAGTTTAGTTACCCATCACATTAATTATATATGTGTATACATGTTTTCATCCTTGTGTCATCTATTCTTTTGATTTAATGCATGAAATCTTGTTAAGGTCACTGCTTTAAAACATCCATTTCTTCCTTCAGTGTCCTTATTACTTAAGAATGGATCACATATTTGTACCTCTCAAACTATTTCATTCTCCCTATCCATCACCTCTTCAACCTTTATACCCTCTACACATTTTGTGTGTACTTAACAGAGTATGATCAACACACCTTTTTTTATCCTTTAAAGCAAGCTCATGTGACACATTCATAGGGATTATGTTCATTAAACCAACCCAATTTAGGTATATTTTTAGTCCTTATCATAGAAGGAACATCATACCTTCTTATCCTAATGTGCTCAATTGATATTTCCATTACAACATTTGATTATATTCTTCACTTTAATATTAATGTTGTTCATAGCAAGATTATAACAACCATAAGCATAACATTCATGAATATCCATATAACCCTAAGCATAATAACATTCAAAAAATGACATCCAACACATTTTGTACATGTTTATAGCAAATTGTGTAATATTTTATTTAAGGGTGTGAGGCATTACACATTGTATACAAAGTTATCAAGCTATCTAAAGGCCTCTACATACATTATTTTATTACCTATGCATTAGATCAATTATCTAGTGATTCTAGATTTGTGTTTATCCATCTATCTACTTAATTACTCCCTAAATTAACATCTATAGCATTTCTTATCTTAGCAGCTGATAAAGGGTGTACCTAGTTCTCCTCTCCTACAATCATTCCCATAGGGAAAGAATCATATCCACTCTAGATATTTCACCCTACTCAATCATCATAGCCATTACATCTCTCTACTCTAATTTTTCCACTTGCCTAAGTACTACTTATTTCCACCTCAACATGCATCCCCTTGGATAATGAGGGTTCCCCCAATGGATAGGCCAAACATCATGTTATCCAACCCTACACCTTTCATAATGAAAGTCTCACCTTCTTCACTACTGAGGAGGTAAGCTTTTAGGCTTGAGATAAAGTCATGGGTGCCTTTCCTCTTATTTTTGGTTTAACAACACTTTCATTATCACCATTATGTGTTATAGTATTTGATAGATACACACATTCACTGTGTAAATCATCTTAGGTCATAGGGGTTGCTAATTATCTCTACCATTGCTCATGTTATTCACAATTTTCAACCTATATTAGTTTTCCACACTCTAAACAACATGAAAAACCAAATGACTTCATGAGAGGGATTCATTCTTACCAAAATTCTTTAAATAAACTACCTAACCATTTTTATTTGTCAACATGATTATCCATTCCACTAATGAGGAAGGTCATGGGATGTCATTTATTCCCTTAAATAGTCTTCCCACTTGAAATGGTCATGTATACTTACCTTTTCATGTGGACACATAACCCTCGATATAACTGGTAATTTTGATATAGTCATTATACACTATTATGATGTATTTTTGTTTCTTATATCATCTAATGTGAATTTAATGTCTCTACTTACTTTTTCATATTGTTATCCTTATGGGCCTATTTATTATCTACATTAGTGTCATCTTAACTTGGTTTATGTAAATTGTCTTCTTGCCTTGGGCTATAGTAATGGGCACACCTATGAAACTACCACTATTGCTGGTGGTGGTAGCTCCCAAATACTTTCCACTATAGAAGCTTCCCCATCTTACCTAGTTGTATGACAAATATCCTATAACACATCATTCCCTATTACTAGGGCCTCTTTTGAGTGGAACCCAAAGTCCTTAGTTCCAAGGAACTAGGACAGAGGATGTAGATATGGCCACAATTTATTTAGCCTACCCATGTAGCTCTTGGGTTGGGCAAGGTCCATCCTCTATCAATCACTATGCTACCAACTTACTAACTTGTATAATCTACTTGACCATAAAATAAAGTCTTTACAAGTCATCACTTTACTACTGCCCTTAAATTTTGGCTCCTAGTGGTGATGAAACTTTACTAAAGAGACTATGTAGATACTAATAGACACTTACCTCCTAAAACTTGGCTCATAATGATAAATTCTAGCACTATTCTTATACCCTCACACAATTTTAGAAGGTGTAACCTCTTCACAAAATCACCTCTTCTTTGGCTTAGCTCCATCATAGGACATTTGTAGTGCTTAGCCTTTTGTTACCCACTTATTTATCCTAGCCTACCCATCTATGTCTGCTCTTTCTAATGCATGTGGGACTATTGTGGTGACTATTCACCAATCTACACCTTGATACCTCACCATTACCTAACTATCAACCCAAAACTAACCATGTGGTATATCACATTGGTGTATCCCATCTAAACTCCACTAAGAACTACATTTGGCCTAAAGTTTTATTAGATATCACATCCACAAAACTGTAGTGCCTTCCCACTAACCACTTATCAAAGCTATACTAGATTATGTTTTACCTCATTAACTCTTGGTTTGAGAGAGAACACCTCCACCCATACTCAAGGAATATTGACCTTTGACTAATTGATCTATTTTTGTTTTTTTGCTTGTTAATTTAAATCCACATAACAAAAAAGGGCAAAATGTAGACACTAAAAAACTACACACTTATAATTTTTGAGGACTAAATGCTTTAAAACCCCCTAAAACCTTCTTAACCCTTAACTAACCCCTCTTAACCTAAACAAATCACTATTCTCCTATTCACAGAGCACTATTTAAAAGTACTATTTGAAATCACTATTCAAAATTACTATTCACTATCACTATTCACTGTGGGACCCACTATCACTATTCATGATGACATGGTAAGTGACATGACAAGTGACATGGCATGTGACATGACAAGTGAAATAAGAAGTGACATGGAAGATGATATTTTAAGTGACATGGCTAAAAAATTAGGTGGCCTAAAGTGGGACATCATACCCTACTTAGGATCCTCATCTAAGGTACCTAATGACATCATTAGGCACCATAAGGGTCCATCTTACAATTATGTCAAATTTACCCTCATCCCACTTGGAAAATGCTTCCAAAATTCATGTGGAATCTTTGCAAGTAATTAGTAAAAGACAAGATAAGGTGGTGGAAAGTCTTTTAGACTCATATGAGCCCATATGCATGATATCCACACAAATTTGGACTCATGTGCAAGGTGGTAGACAAACCAACTAAGTGGGAGACATATTATCAAGGTGGAAATCTTAGGCCCTTGTCTTTCATAACCACTCATGCACCCACATGGAGAATGGTTCCAAAATTAATGAGGCACTTAACCAAAAGATGAAAGTGAGTGGTGAAAGGTATTTTGGACCCATATGAGCCCATGTGCATGATTCCCTCTCCATTTTGGACTCTTTAGAAAGTTAGAAGACAAAATAACCAATTGGAAGACCTATTAGCTAAGTGGGAATTTGACCCCTTTGTCTTTCATGACCACTTATGAGGTCACTTGAAGAAATCATCACATTTCACTATTCCCTTCTTTTGGCATGGTTCTTGGCATCAAATTCTATAAATACCCATTTCTCCTTGACCCAAGTTAGTTATTTTTGGTTGGAGCCTTTTCTTGTAGGTTTGGGAGCATCATCCACTTGTTAATAAGGTCATCATCTTGGAGATAAGATATGAAGAAATGAAAATCTACCAAAATCATCACAAAGCTTCAACAATATCATCAACAAATGTCTTCAAGCATTGAGGTATATTGTTGTGATTTAATTATTTCTTTTACTTCTTCCTTTCCATTAGCCTCTTATTTCTTTAACTTCATAATTTCAACCCCTTCAACCTCTTATTTTCCCTTTATCCCTTTTTCTCACTTACTCTTTTTTCCCCTTTACCATCCTCACATCATTTATTATTTCACCCCTTTGTCATCTTCATCCTTTTGATCACTTACACCTTTGCCATATTTACCCCTTTTCCCCTTTAACATATTTACTCCTTTATCCCATTTACCCATTTGTCTCTTTGTCTATTTTCATCCTTAACCATTTACCAAACAAAACTAAGATATCCTTTTGATCCTTTCCATCAACCCAAACCAAAAACCACAACCTTGTCTTAACCAATTTTCAATATTAGCATTATTCAAACTAGTTGTTTTATTTTAGTCATCTTAGTAAAGTATTTAGTTTTCTTAATTAATTTTATATTATTTTTAGTTCTTATTTTCAGTTTTATATCATTTTATGCAAATTATATCATTTTTATTCATCAAACTTAAGTGTTTGAAGTAGGTGGGTTGATAGCCTCCTAGAAAGCTTTCACTTCTAGGAACTAGCTCATGCTAAGTAATCCACCCATCTACTTGTCTAAAAAACAAGTGGGTGGTAGTGATTTATTATTACAAGTCATCCTCTTAAGCAAAATAGGATCTCTCACAAATTTTGGAATTAAATACATGCATCTTTTAATAGGTTTTTCTACATACCCTCTTAACTAGTTTCTTTCTTTCTAAAACTAGGTAAAAAGTTTTTAAAAAAAAGATAGAAATAGTGATATCACACTGGTAATCATGATATTACAAATTTGAGTTATAATTTTATAGGGGTCTTATGTTGGGCTTAAAATTATATAATGAATCTTTTTTCTACTACTTTCTGACCCTTATGTCCTCATGTTGAATATTTTGTGTTGTAAAACCTAGTTCTTGGCTCTCTCTATGTAGGTTTAGGTATAAAATGAAACTAGTCCAAAATTTAGCACATGAACCCTAAGATGCAAGATCGTTAATCCTAGATTTGTGGCATTAACCTATGAAGAGTGGTGTTTCCATTAGAGTCTAAGTATTGATATTTTTGACAAAATTACTAATGGTTGTCCCTTATCCCCTAATCTTGTAGATTTAGTCTTGATATCTTCTATTTTTTAGGGTTAGTAGTCATCTAAGCATCATATAACTCCTTTCTGACTTTTTTCTTTAGATCATTTGGGTCTTAAAGAAAAAATATTGGCCTAACCACATTTTTTTTATAAGGTTTTATCTCCACAAACAATTTCTATCTACTATGTAATAGGGACACTGGGAAACATCAAAGGCAAGGAGATTCATCAAAAAGACAAAATAAACACACCATCCTTAACCTTTTTCCCATCATTAGAAAAATATCAACTCATGAAATTTTGAAATTACCTTATAAATCATGGTATTGTAGTCTTAGTAGCAATATTTTTATTTGACATTTTGACTTTAATCCTATCTACTAGTTATCATCTTTATATCTCATAGGGTAAACTTAAGACTAAAATCTAGCTAAAATCACCTTTTTGTTCTTTAGTTTATCATGGATTTTGTCTAATATCTTATCTTAATACCCATTTATAAAATTTTGGATATATCATAATTAATTTCCTATCTTAATTATCTATAAATAAGCATTCCCAAGCATTTATGTAACTAATCAAAATCTAAGCAATCTATTGTGTCAAAAATTCAAATTATGAATTTTTTTGCTTTAGCACAAAACCACTAAATTCAATTTTTTTCTACTTGTGATTTTTCCTTAGTAGTCATAATTTTTCACTAACAGTCATGGTTTTGCAATATAACCATCATGGTTAACTATCTATTGTAAAATCACAACTCATGAGTTATGATATTATAGTCTGAAGTTGTGATTTTGCACTCAGTTTGCCTTCAAATTTGTCTTTTTTGAGCAAGTTTTTTAGAGTCATTTTTTGGCAAATTTTGAGTCATTATAGGCTCTACCCCTTGACCCCACTAGAGGCTATCACCCCTAGACCCCCTCATCATGCCCCACTCACCCAAAGAAATTATAGAGACAAATCATGATTTTTTTAAAGTGCTTTTTTTAAGGCCTATTAAACTACATTTTATTTCTTATAAGAGTGAATTTTAACTTGCTAACATATTCTTGGTCTAACATTTTTTTCTTGTAGGTTTACCCTCAAGATCATCAATCAAACTACTAATCCTTATCTTATAGGTTACTTCCTTTTGAGTACCTAAATAAAACTACTAACCATGTGCTTGCATGCCACCTATTAAAGACTCATTTTTTACACTTTAAAAAAATCATTTCATCATTTTGTATTGTATATATCTTTTGACCATTTTATATATCTTCTATCATTTTGTCTTATATCTTATTATCTCACACTTAATCTTAATCAGTTAATTAATATTTTTTGGGTTACATTTTTGTCACTTGAGGGCTACAATGGTGTGTACTCTCTTAATTGCATCCTTGTGGTGATTCATAGAGGATAAAAAACCACCTATAAACCCCCCCCCCCCAAATTTTTGTTTTTTAGGGGTCAGTGATGTGGATTTCACCACTACACACTAGACCAAACTTTATATTCTGATAGAGTCTAAATATCAAAAGGTCTATCATTAGGAATCTAAGTATAATTCTATGTAAAGGGTTCCATGAAGTGAGGATCAATTAAGATATAATACACAGGGTGGTTGAACATCTGATATGTACTTGGTCCCCACTATACTTTCATGTATATCAAAAATGTACCTAAAAATCTTTTTTGTAAACCTAGCATAGGACCCTTTGATGTAGCAGGTGTTTCATTAAAAGGGACATGAGAAACTCCTAAGAATCTATTAAGTACATATAGGGTCGAGAGGGTTCAGTCAATTTTATAGTGGATCATTAGCCTACAACCTCACCCACAAAGATGTTAGGTAGTGTGAATGTTGGGTTACACACCCTTGAGTTTACTAATCATACATTTGTGGGTCGCTTGATTTAGTGAGTATCATGTTAGACCTTGTATGTTTGTGAGAACAGTCAGCCTTTAACCCAAACCTATACACACCTATCTATGTCCTTTTGTACATATCATCTTGTACATATTATCTTTGTATATCTTTTTCATCAACCATACCCCATCACCCCCATATCACATCTTTTCATTTTTAGGGGTTAGTGATGTGGATTTCACCACTACACACTAGACCAAACTTTTTATACTGATAGAGTCTAAATATCAAAAGGTCTATCATTAGGAACCTAAGTAGAATTCTATGTAAAGGGTTCCATGAAGTGAGGATCAATTAAGATATAATATGTAGGGTGGTTGAACATCTGATATGTACTTGGTCCCCACTATACTTTCATGTATATCAAATATGTACCTAAAAATATTTTTTGTAAACCTATCATAGGACCCTTTGATGTAGCAGGTGTTTCATTAAAAGGGACATGATAAACTCCTAAGAATCTGTTAAGTACATATAGGGTCAAGAGGGTTCAGTCAATTTTATAGTGGATCATTAGCCTAAAACCTTACCCACAAAGATGTTAGGTAGTGTGAATGTTGGGTTACACACCCTTGAGTTTACTAATCATACATTTGTGGGTTGCTTGATTTAGTGAGTATCATGTTAGACCTTTTATGTTTGTGAGAACAGTCAGCCTTTAACCCAAACCTATACACACCTATCTATGTCCTTTTGTACATATCATCTTGTACATCCTTATCTCATCATCTTCTTATACATATTATCTTTGTATATCCTTTTCATCAACCATACCCCATCACCCCCATATCACATCTTTTCGTCCATCTATTATCCTTAATCCACTCTATCCATAATCCATCATTTGTCTTGACCTTACTTTCAACTAGTCATCTCATTCCCCATCTAGCCTAACCTCATCCTATCTTATCTTAGTTGGATCTCTAGGTCATACCCATATCCAAACCATCCCCATCTCCTTTGTATTACACCTTATAATTTCATCATCATATATACTCCCATTATCCCATTGCCCCATCACTTAATTGCATATCCATCTCACCTTGAGAAAATTAGTCTAAGGCTTGAGCTAGTCCTTTTGTCCTTTCATATCATCCTATCACTCTAGTCCACTATCACTCATCATTTAGATAGGTCTCATACCTATTTGGTATTCTACTAGCCTCTTATCACTTTGTCATTTTTAATCTAGAATCTAATAATCATTAACCTAGTTTTTATCATCTAGTCATCTTCCCTATTCATAACTAGCACCCATCCAATCATCATCTTTCTAGTTTGAATCTAGGCACCCATGAATTTACCCATCCTTTTGATAGCTTGAAAAAAAGGCATTATTGATATATCACTAACATATTTTGTACTATTAGTCTAAAATCCAATCCTAGTCTTATATCATATCCATTTTATCCTCATCATCACCTATCATACTAGCTCAGTCATCTAGACTTAATTTGTTCAAGAAACCATATCTAATCCTTAGTATACCTTTACATCAACCCCCTTCATCATCCATCCCCATGGTTTTGGACTCAATTCTTGTACACCAATACATCTTGGCCAATAAGGATGAAGTCCTTTTGTGAGATCTAAATATGGGTGCTTACCTACCTTCTAACCTTTCTCCCATTCATCCTAAACCAACAACCTACATTTTACACCATCCATAATCCCCTAGCTCATCAAGGTCAAACTCATCATTACTTAATATGTTTGCCTTACTCAATAAATACATCTCAGATAATAAAGATGAATTCCTCTTAAGACTATTGAATATGGGTGCACACCTTCTTAATGATGTTGAGCCCATAATCCTAAAATCACCTCTTAAATAAATCCTCCATAAACCCTCATCCCCATCACATTCTATTATACCATCCACTTATCCTCATCCTACTCATGGCCTTCCTAGTTCACAAATTTCTTTGTTTAATAATTATCTTGATAAAACCTCTAGCTAGTCTTCTTGCAACTCCATGAGTTGGGTATCAAATTTTTTGAATGTCTTGACCCCATTAAAATCACCTTACCTCTAGTCCATATTGACCCATAGTCAAATCCTCCATCCATTATTCATAGCCAATCATCTACCCTTTCTTATGCTAGTGAAGGGAATCCAATATTAGCCACCCCATCCACTACTAGTATATCCACCCAATCACATCAACAACCATCTAATCAAAATTCCAAGGATTCCATATCTAAAATTAAATTGGGTCCTTATACTTCCCTTCTTATGCCCTTGGAATCCCTTTCCCAATAACTAGTCACCACGAACCAAGCGATTGAACAAGGTGTTGAACCAAAGCATTGAACTAGTTCAATGGTTCAACCATGCCAATTTTCATCATGATTTTATTCAAACAAGAGCTTGAAGAAGCCTTGTAAAACCAGCTCTCTTTAAACTAATCCTTCATGCACTAAAGGACTAACCTATTGAGTCCATAGATTTAGACCTGCAGAGTCCGTAGTTTTAGACCTGCAGAGTCTGTAGAAATTCTACAAAGTCCATAGAAATGAATAGATTCATGAAAAATTGAAAAATAAAATGGCCTAGAATAATAGGGATAGAAGGGGACTAATTTTTTGGCTTGTTGGGCAATAAATGGTCAACAAATTGGTGACTCCCAAGGGAAGCATGCATGTTATGCTTAAAGACCATTTGCCTTGTAGTCCATTCCATTGGGCATAAAGTTAGATGTAGCTATGAAGAAAAGTTAAAAATAGCCCCAAAGATCCAAGAATCAAACATGAAGCTTCTTATCCCACACACAAAGGGAAACACACACAAGGTTAAAACACTACCTATGCAAACTACACTTAGGGAAAGCAAGAAAGAAACTAAAAGCAAACTACTATATATAGCTAACTAGGAATATTTGCTTCCCTCCTAGATCAAAGGGAAAATTTATTAAGTCCCCTTCTTGGAAAGAAGACTTATGGTGGTAGGCAAGTAGTTGAATGAAAAGAAGATTTGGTGACCTGCTCCTCTTGCTCGCCACTTGGATTGGCTGGTGTCTAAGTGGATCAGATTCAAACATGCTCCCAACATATGTATACTATGTTTATTCTTAGAAGCTTGTTAAATGTTGGTCCTTCAAGCTGGTGCATATCATCAAGAAATTAATGGCTGCTGGCTCATCACCATAAGCCCTTTAATCTGTACAGTCCCTCTTCAATGCATCATGGTCTGACTTGTTTCCTTCTACCTCATTAAAGACTCTGTTAGACTCATCCTCTACTTCCTTTAGACCTTCTTGAAGAAGGGTGACTATGGTGATGTCTGAAATAGACTCACACAATGATTGTTCATCCCATAGAACATCACCTCTCTGTTTAAATCTTTCTTCTTCAAGGCCTTCCTCAAGGAAGACATACCTCTCCTTTTCCTCCTCAAAGATCAGGATCTTTGGATGTTCAAAGATATCTTCCTAATCTTCATCCAACTCTAGCTCCTCAGCATAAGTGTCTTCCTCATCAAAGCAACAAAGAAGTTCATCAAACAAAGGGGAAGAGAGCTCACCATGCTTATGTTCCTCCTTGTATTGCTGGAACATATGCATATATGTAAGACATGCATCTTCTCCATTACTGATGGTGTCTTCAAAAGGAGCCTTCATGATGATTTTTCCTTCATTATTACTCATGATAGCCACTGAAAGAACTACAGATTGGATCTTTTGCTCCTCACTCACCTCCTGCAGAGCAGGTTCCTCCCTGAGAAGGGGTGAAGTGAAAAAACCATGTGGAAGAGGAGGTAGTTCTTGAGCTAGAATCAAATGATTCTCCTCTTTCCATTTGGTTAGAACTTCATCTATATTAGGTGTGGCCTAATAGCTCTCTTAGAAGTGTGTAAATGGGGTGTGTTCAGACATAGAATGTGCTATTGGGTTTGAATCATCCATCACACATTGGTTGAGGAATCTCTCTTTAGATTCCAACTCTATAATTCTCCTAGCTAGATCTTCTTAGAAGAGCCTTTCTTAGAGATCATATGAATCATGGGTAAGAGTAGTTTTATCTTTTTTAAGGTTTTGAGCAAAACCTTTCTTCTCCTCTTTCTTACCCCATGATTTCACTATTTCCCCCAAGGTCAGGAGGTTGCCATCAGGGCGAAAGATCTCAGAATTGGAATTTGCCCTTTTGGTTGAAGGGAAACTAGGAGAGCTACTTGGGGAGATGCCATAAAAAGGCTGAGCTTGATCAAAATTATAGGAAGGAAAACAAGGTCCATGATTTTGTGCAAAGGGATTATACATACAAAAGTGATTTCTTAACGGCACTAGGTTGCTTAACCAGTTGATTTAACTCAGACTTACCATTGGTGTTGATGTAAAATCTTCCAAAGGCTGGTTAGTTGAAGAACACACCAAAAATTATTCAACTCTTTGGATAAAACCTGTCTTAGTTTGTCCCACTAGGCGTGCCAAAAACTATTGACATAGAAGATTACACCCTTGGAAGGAACCAAGCTCCTACCTTATTCACACAACAATGGAAACTCCCCTCTCACCTATGGGACTAATGAAGCTGGAGGGGAGAGTCTCTAGATGAGGGCTAGCTCCCTTTGATGTATCTTTTATGCCCTAATTTCTCTTACTGCTAACAAACAAAATGAAAAATGGGGGGGGGGGGGGTGAATGCTGAAAATAGAACCTAAGCCTAAAAAGTAAAAGGTGATACATCTAAAAAGTGTGATCTACTCCACCTGAACATACACTTTCCACCAAGAACTAGCTCCCATACACTTCATCTGACATGAGAAAACCTTTTGCATCAGTGGGTCAGGGCTCCATGGAGATATAGGGAGGAAATAACTACTAGAGGCATTTTGAGACACACTACAACAACCTATCCACTTCACCTATACTCCTCTAGGGATACTTCTGACAAACATGTAAAAGAAAACTCAAAAATATGCACTATACATGTTAAAATCATTCTACAAAAGTATTAGGAAAATGAGTTTACATAGAATCAAGGCATAGACACATACTAAAGATGCAAAACTCAGAATGGAGGTAAAAATGTTGTGTTTTGATTCAAGGTAAAAATCTGGCAGCTCTACCTTACAAGCCCCGAGAGATTTTTGGGCAAAGTTTTGCCTTAAGGCTAAGAGTCAATCCCTTCTCAAAAGAGAAGTTTACAATATATAGAAAGAGGAAGAGAACTTGGTGCTTCCTAGGAAAGATTTTGGTGCTCATTTCTGTAAGTGGCCCATGTGCATTCTGAACCTTGGGAAGAGGAAACCACTGTTATTGATGTCATTCTTCAAGAAAGGCCTACTAAAACCATGTGTAAAATTGCCAAAATTGACTTTGGCATTCAAACATTAATACAAGAACATGGATATACCTCTTTCCTACAAATAAATTGTAGTTTGTCCCCTCATTAATGCCAATTGGAGAAAATAGGCTGCACCATTTGTCTAGCAATAACTCACCTTCCCTTTGCCACTTAGACACTTTGTCTTTTCTGCTCCTTGTCTTCTTCCTACTCTTTCAGCCATTGGTGCTAATATTCTACGTCAACACCACCCATATGACATATTGATCCCACCAAGCCTAAGCCCTATAGGTATAAAGTTAATCAATAATATGTGTATCACTAAAATTAGGGACATATCATTAATCTATGTCATAATTTCTAAGACTATATACAAGACCTCATGGAGTGTGTCAACATAATAATTGAGGATGAAACAAATAAGTCTATATCTTAGGGTGAATAAGAAGAAGAATGCTAAGATCCCATTCTCACTTATGATCAATCCCTTCCCCTTCTAAACCAAGGTCAAGACACCACATCCATATTCTATGATACCCCCATGTTTGACAAATCCACCATCAAAGCCAAGTTTAATCCCTATAATCCTAGTCCTCCCTTATCATATAATTCTTTCTATGGGCCTATCTTTTCTCAATCTATTATCCCTCCACCATCTTCCTCTCATTTATCATATCAAGAACCACTTGTTAAGAGGCCACTTATGGACAGTCACTCTTATACTAGTAGCCTAATGTCATGTACATCAAAGATAACATCAGAGTTAATACAAGTTTTCTCTACACCAAGATCATATTTAAAACTAGTATCTGAATCAGATTCCTCATTAGTAACATCATCCCTCATATATATTATAGTAGATGATGATATTTCTTGCTTTCTTAAATATACCCATAATATAGATGATAATCAATCCCCAAGCACATCTTTTGATCCAAATCAAGATGATGATGTCATAATAGAGTTATTTCAAGCTTTATCTATTGAAGATTGTTAGAATGAATCTGATCCTACTTTAGATATGTATCCTAATAAAAGTCTTATTAATGTTTTTGAGATTATTGAAGACGTTTTATCTGATGTTGAGGCTAGGGATCCTAGTGAACTTTATGAGGACTATGCTTCACATTATCCCCTTAATCCAAAACACAACATTAATCATCCACCTCATCTCCATATTCCCTATGTCCCAATCTATGAAGGGAATAAACAAGAACATGCATCATTGAATTCCCATTTGCATTCAACATCATGTACCACACACACTAAGATCCAAGACCATATTCCAAAAGTCATAAATCATCTTTAATCCCATAAGTGAAAGCTGAGAAAAGTAAAAACCTTGGCATAATCAAAAAATGTCTTCTCTTAGTGAAGCCTAAAATCAGGCACTAAGAGAATGTCAAAGTCAAAATAATCATCATCATCAATTTAAAAATCAAATTTCCCTGGCGAATCCCTAAATTAGGCACCAAGAGGTAGTCAAAGTCAAACCCAATTAGTAAATCAAAAGAATTTCTAAAGTAATAATCTTATGGCCAATCATCCTCTTAATATTTGGATCAAAGAATCAAAAAATAAAAAGGTCTTGGATCCTTTAATCTCATGGCACCAATATACAAGATCATTTCCACCATATAAAATTGTGTATGTAACTATCAAACCCCATTTCCACTCTACATCTTATCATATCATCCATCATGATCATATCCCTCATTCACATCCTATATCCCATCTTCACAATCATGACATCCTCCCATCTATACCATATCTCAAATCTTTGGGAAACATTTTCACTTATAGGGGTTACCAAGACACTTGGTTAAGACATCAGGAAAATGTTAAACCAAGATTTAATAAAATCCACCAAGACATTGGTACATCAAATAGTAGTGACATGATCCTAACATCATCTTTCTCTAGAATAAGGTTTGGTTAAATCCAAGCAATGTCATCATTCTATCATCTTGTACCCATATCCAATAAATTTATATGCTAAAAAATCAAAAAATTAAAAAATTAAAAAAAAAACATTCATCTAATGATGAAAACAAACCCTTTGATGCCTTGGGCAAGTATCATGATGAAAAATGGTTTCCTATGTCATGGTAAAATAATATATTATCTACATTGTAACTTAACACTTGGGGGCACAACCTATCCCCTTTATCTCTACAATCATATCCCATCCCTTGTCAAACCCATTTATATCATATCCCTTTGTCCATATCATGCATCCTTTTCTAGTATTGACCTCTATAAAGACAAAAAAAGTGTATTAAGAAATGTTTAGGAACCATATTAACATATACTTTAATGGACACTTAGGCAACTAAAGATTTGGTCCTCATCCCTAGTCCCTTCTTCCTTGGTCCGCATCCCCTTTTCTAAATCACCCTCATCTTTTTGTCATCCCATTCATCATTCCATCCATATTCATCCTAGTTTTTAGGCTTGGGTATTGCCTTTGCTAGTAACCCCATTTGTATAGTGTACATAAATATTCCAAAAACCTTAAAAAATATAAAACATTTAAAATGCCAAAAAATTAGTCCATGGTGTCTTGTCTGATGCCCAATCTTATAATCACATCCATATCCATTTCATCCATCCCATCCCAAATTTGAATATCCATCTCATATTTTCCCCATTCATCACCTTTGAATATAACATTTAGTCTTGGAACCAAATCTTACTGGTCACCAATCTCCCCATATATTCATCATCATCCCTTTTGACCAAACCTTTTCAAAGAATTAAGTCTAGCACCTATCACTTCTCTATCATTGCATTTTCATACCTAGCACCCATATACTCAGTATTTTTTTAATAATAAAGGTATTTGATCACATAATCTCCTAATATTCTTACTGGATTGAACTCTTATAGGGTTTTATCTTTTGGAAACCCTTGGTCATCTTAATCATCCTTATTTGACCACTTTTAGATTTGATTTCTTGGTTAAACTAGTATCCAAAACCTCATCATCCCTCATCAAACCCCATCATCCTAAATATGAATCCTTCTTATCCTAACCTTGATTTACGTCCCTGAATCCATATCATTATCATTAGTCTATTCTACATTCCTAGTCTATTCCATGTCTGTACCTTGTCTAACTCCTTATCCTAATCCCAGTTTAAAATATATCACTATCTCAATCCCTATCTAATCCTTATCATTTACATTAATCATCCTATCCAAATACACATCTATCCTAAGTCCATAATCCCATCATGATCATCTTAGTCCTACCCAATCACTCATTCCATCATTAGATAAGGCATAATGACATTATATGTAAATACTTGTGTGTGTTTCTTTTCTATTTTTTGACTTATTTGAATATCTTGCATCATGTATATATCTTCTTTGTATTGTGTTTTCGTCATGTTTCATTTTGTCTATTAAAAAATGAATGAGGATGCTATGAGGTCACTAAAGCTATAATGATGCTTATAAGTGCCCTCGATGATGCAGAGTTCACTATTTTCCCATGCACTTTGGCACAATACCCTCTTGGTCATGATTATATCATGGGGAAAACTACCAAGTTATACATTTATAAAAATTCTTAGACTAAGATGAGCCTTATGATAGTTATGATGTCTTGATCACCTACTCATCTCATTATCTTTATCTCCCATCAGTAATCTAATCCTCTCAACTCATCTAACTAACATCTAACATCTTATCTTTGTTTCATTATCTGAATCATATCTTATAATCACTAACATCATCCCCTAATCACTAATCATCATCATATTCATCCCCAAGTAATAGCTAAATTGGCTTGAGGTCTTTCCAAACCACATAGGTATCACTTGGACATTTTTTAGTGCCTAAGGATAGCTTGAACACTATCTCCTCTTTCCTCATCATATATCATCACATCTCTCTCATTTTTCATCATCCTTAAGTCTTGAATCAATCAAATATTTGAGATATAATATCAATCATTCTTTTGATAAATCACCATTCTCATGGTCATATACCTAATATTTTCATTAATCACCTGAACTTATCGATTGGGCTAGACATATCACAACATCCATTTTTTCTCCCATCATCACTAATTGGTCAATTTCTCATTTATTTCCCCCTTACATGTGTCCTTATTAAAGTAATTATCATTATTAATCACATTATGGCTCATGTATTTAACTAAATTAAATCCTAATTATTCTCTCATTCACTTGATCATATCATTTATTCTCTTTCATCTCAATCATCATGTCACTCTACTTTAGCTTCGAGTTACACCCATCATTAATATTATCCAGTCCTTATCTATCCTATCCTATATATCTCCCTTACATGCATCCTTACTTGAAATACATCTAAATATTATGGCCTTTTTAATCCTATAATCATCATGTTATGATTTATTCCCCATTAGGATGTATCGATAACCATGACAAAGATGTCTTTACTCATTGTGCATGTGTTTTTTCTAGGAGAATCATCAATGTATAAATCATTGTTTAAAAGTCAAATTTATTTTATTCATCTTCTATCCTACATATTTAATCCCATCCCCTTGTCTATCCATCTCATCCCACCTATCACTTCTTCTTTTGAGTGGCCATCTGTCTCATTCTTCCCCATATGTCCCCTCGAGGGGGCATCATAGTCACTAATATTTCTTCCACTAACATCATATACTAAAATTTATCCATGACATGGTTTTTATTTAAAATTCCATTACTCCCTACACTTTTAATCACTCATAATTCCATTTCAAAGAGGGGTAAAATGTATGCATCTAAATCTACTCACTTCATTTAACATAGTTAATATTATTATTAGTTGACACTACTTTTGCTTATCTAATTTATCCCCTTTAATATCACTAATTTATCCTCTTCCTAGTCAGTTATCTAATGTCCGCTTTTATTAATATTCATCTACTAACCAAAGTCTTATCCCATTCCTTCATTAATCATTATAAATCCATACTATCCCATACTAAGCCCCACTTATCTATTATTTGGGTATTTTAAATTCCCAGGCTCTCCTACACCCCTAGTCCCTAATCACCCACATAATAATTATTTAATTCCATACCTAATCCTCATTAACCACTCCTATTTGATTTTATAATCATACAATTCTAAAATCCTCTCTATTTTCACCCTTCCTCTCTAGAAGCCTCTAAATTTAGAGGCTTCCAAGAAATTTTAAATTCTTTAAATAATCATCCACCCTATATCTCCATAAAATAAATTTGAATTCTTTCCATTTATTTCTCCCTCCACATTCTATTTAAATAAATCCATTCTTCTATGGAATGCCATCTATAAGATAGCTATAAAATATATGTCCAACTCTTAAAGTAATCAAGATCATCCTTGAGTCCATCATCAACAATCCATGATCAAGCAATCACTACATCCAAAAGTTGAGTCTAAGGTAATCAATACAAATCTTATTTTTTTTCATCTATTTAATCATGGTTTATATCAATTAGATTAGTATTAGAATACTATTTTGAGTTATGCATTCATCAATTTGCATTTAGTTCTAATGGCTTTAGATCTTACTTAGGTAGTTTAATTTTTGAGTAGATTTTAGATTAATTTCATGATATTAAATCCATTATGTTAAAATTTCCATCTACACTTTATTTTTAGGCAAAAAAGGTTTTCATCTCTCCCCTTGAGTCCTATTAAATAAGATCAACCCTTCATGAAATGGGGTATTAATTTCATTGGAATGATTAATCCTCCATCAAGTGTTATCCATAAGTAGATCATTATATAAATTGATTACTTTACATTATTTTTTGAGGTAGTTGCATTAAAGAAGCCAATGATAATTCTATGAAGGCATTACTACAAGGTTTGTAACTCCTTCTACCATTATTTTAGATAATGCACTTGCTTTCATGAGTGTTAAGAGAACTAATTAGACAAGTAGAAATGGTGTATATTTGAGTAATATTATCACCAAATATTAAACCCTAGATAAGGTTATTTAATAATTATATATATTTTTGAAACATGGGAAGACTTCTAGGTATGTGGGTTCACCTATAGTAGAAGTAAACCTCTAGGTTTAAGGGCTAGCTCCCTGAATTTACCTTGAAATGCTTATCACCAAACTAATTATTTTCCTATGGGAAAATGGAAAAAGTTTACATTAAATTAAAATAATATAATGGGGTGATACAAAAAAATTATTTCCATAAGACCATCATACTTCTTTCACTAAAAAAGAAGACCTACAAACTAGCTTCAAAGTCTTAAGAGGTTCTAACATAAGTGTTTCAATATAAAGGTGATATGCATAATACAACACAAGGCAATTGAACCAAAGGGAATATTTCACACTTTAAGAATAATTATACACTTTAAATTATCCTAACACATTAGCTACACTCTATATGACATGTTTGAATAAGGACTCTTTCATAAACATGAGATGATAAGGAGAAGCAAGGATAGAATATTATCACTTAAAATCACCATAGATCACTTTGTACACTTATAACAATGTTCATTAACTCAAAAATATATTTTTATTTATTTTTTTAGAGGAAAATTACAATGTAAAAACTAGCAAGGCTTCACCATACATGGTGTGGTATTAGTTTACAAGAGCAAAAATGGCTACTACTTATAGAGTTTGAGAGAGGAGAGAAGAGAATGAAGTCCAAGAGTCAATAAAACAAGTTTTAAGCTAATAAAATGAGTTAAATTTACATGATAATATAATATGTGATATACCATTCAAGGTCTCATAATAAAAATTTCCCTCAAAGACTCTTAAAATGTGGCGTAAGACTCTTCATTTACTTGCCTATAAATTGCCTTCATCATTTAGCCTCCTTGGAACACTCTAAAATAGAATAGGGATATATGAGATGATTTATATAAGAGGAAGGTGTTATTAAAAATACCCAACATGAATTTATGGTGTCCCTAATCATCAATATTCTTTTGGAGATGAATTATCACTGCTTGTAGTCACAACCACTCTTCTTGCACTCACCTCTCACACTTAGCTCCAAGGTTGCCTTGAATTTTCCACTATAATATATAAATATGAGTTTATGATACTTTTAAATATCCCTCATTTCATTATATTCATTATAAATACCTTAAAAGGCCTCCCACTTAGAGTTTTCACCTTCTTACTTGCATGTTCACTATGCTAGTTTGGACTAGCTAAGATGAAGGTACTTATAGAGGCACTTTTGAACTTTGAGGAATTAATAAATTAGTATTAACTGGTATATTATGTCTTATTATTCCTCTCAAAGTTAGTTACAATTTTTGAAACCCTTCCATACTTACATAACACACAAAACTATTAGGAAAATTCATTTTTCACCCTGTTTATACAAGTAGGGTGAAATCCAAGGGAAGGAACCTTGGAGAGTGATCTATAATATAAAGTCACTTTCATGATCATTATATTCCTATATTTATTCATTTTACTCATTAGGTCACTACCAAGTGTTTTGGAGGGTTTAAAGACATTTAATCTCTTAAGGATTGTTCATACAATCCTAACATCCAATCTTTTGAAAAATTCCATTAAATCCTTTCTAGGGATCCTATCCAACTTTTATTATCTACATAAGCTCCCATGTTGATTTTATATACAATAAAAAGCATTCAAAGTTAGATTCTCGAGATCCTTTCTTCATTATGTGCATTTTTGTGTTGATTTAAGCTAAAATATGGATTCTCTATGTCTATTCTACTTCCTAGAAGATCAAACACACCTTATAAAAACATAGTCAGGTATCCCAATGGTTTTTAATGATCCTTTAGTTTCAAAAGTGGTAGCAGACCCCCTTGATGGCTATAGGCTTAGACTAGACCTAATAGGTATGCCTCCATACCTATAGATTTGGTCCACCTTACTTTACTTCAAACACTTGTGAGACCTTTATCATGTCGGTTCATGTCTAATATAGCCTTCCACATCTCTTTTAAGGGTTTCATTAGTTTCTAGTTTATTTTTTATCATCTTTATGGCCAACCTATAGGAAATGACCTTCTGGGAGTGCCCTATATTTGAGATAAAATAAGGGGTATATACCCTATTTTTATAAATAAAATTAAGATATGATGGGATTATCCAAGTTATGGGGCCTATCTATGTTGAATTATAATGTTGTATTACCCTCTTAGCACCCTCAAACTCCTTAAAATCTCAAGATAGACACTTAAGTAACCCACTGTGTGTAGGGTGTCAAGTATGACTATAGGTTGCCCATTAAAAATGTATCCATGTCCTATATAAATTATATGTTAGTACCTTGAAGTTTCTATCATCACTGTGGAGTCTTTTCAAACACATATATCACTTCAACCCTTACCAACTTCTTTATTACATACCTTGTACTTGACACAAGTGGTTGACTATGTTTTATATTTCACCTACCTATAGGTGTATATTTGGTCTTAGATCTTGTATGAAATGTATAAATACATTATTTAATTCATCACCATCATCTCATATTCATTTAAGTCACTTAACATCATGCATTTTTAAGGCCAATCACCAAAGCAGTCATCTTTTAGGTCATTGTTAACTACTGTCAATTATAATTGACCCTTTTAGAGCAATAAGGGGCCTATAAGTAAATACTAACCCTTAAAACCATTTATTCACACCTTAGGATCCTTTGAAGGTTTTAGAACCAACTATAAATAGAAAAGGTTTATGTCTGTAGGCCTAGTGTCACCAAATTTCATGAGTTTTTGAGGTACCTATAATTCGGATGTAGGTGACTTTTCTGATCAATGACACAGTTGTAGGTGTTGATGGAGGATAATACCTTGAAATTAAACCCTTGTTATTGATTTTTGAAACACAAATGTTATTCTCACTTCCATATAACCACTTATCATGAATTATATGCTCCTATTATGCCACTTTGGGATGCAAAGCTACTTAAAAGTTTAAAATTATAGAAGACATTAAAAATTTATAATGAATAATTGTGACTTTGAAGCCTCTTTTCATCATGTTCCTCTAGTCAAAAACCTACTCTCTTTTGCATGATTTTACCCCTAGGATAGGGATACAACATGAAACATTTGAATTTATCATAACTATATGTAACATCATCATATATTAACACCAAAAGTGGTTGGAGTTTTGTTTTGGAGCTTTTGGGGAACTTGTCCCTAAACTCAGTTCTTCAAATTGAACATGATTTCTTGAGCTTACCTACTCCTTAATGACCTTAAACATGATTTACATGGTCTTTTATAACTTCCCAAACTTCATTAAGGTTTCAAACACATCGATATCTTTAATGACCATGCTTAAAGTCTTTGTCTAAGGTCACCTGTAGGTAAACATCTCAATATGTAGGACAATTAAGAAAAGACATAAATAATGTGCACATTGTCTAAGCTTTCAATCAATCATATACCCTCCTAAGGTGATCAAATGAATTTTTACGACATTGAGTGGATTTAAACAAGTTTTAATACCCATTTCAATGTGATACCCTTCTATAAGCACCTGTAGGTGCATATCTATGGTATATGACTATGTATTTAGTTTGTATTGACTATCACAGTCCATTATGTGCCATTTGGAGGGATTAGATTGATATATCATGTTCCAATAAGTTTTTCATCAACTTTAGACTCTTAATCTACTTTATATGAATGTTCTCACACTTCAAGATACTTCACTTAGTTGATTTTACTTGGAATCACGTAGGAAGTATGATTATGTGTCATTCTTGACTATAAGATTCATTATGTTAATCTTGGGGAGTAAGATTAGAATCATATGGGGTCAAGAAGAAATTATAGGCATGAAAAACAACACCACACATTTCTTTGAAACCATTGTAGAGAAAGAAACCTTCTACAAAATTTTAAACTTGACTACTAGTCCACTAGTGACATCAACCTACAACTTAAACTTTTTGTCTCATGAAATGAACTCCAAACATGAAAACCAAGATGTAAAATATGAAAGGAGTAATTACACAACCTTTAGAATCAATTTCAATAATTAGATTGTATGGACCTACTCATAAAGGAGGAAAACCTATAGGGTATGGTGTTTATCATGTAAAATGAGATATGTAACTTCTAAAGGATAGTTCATAAATCATAGGAAGCCAATCCTTGAAATATTATGATGAATTTGAATTATACCAAGTTTTTTATCCACCACCAAGAGTATTTTCCCTAGAAGTCCTACTGGTTGTACCATCAAAAGACTTTTTAACCAATTTTGATTGCCTAATGGAGAGATGGAGAAGAGAAATGGTTATGGTCCGTATTTTATGCTTCCAAATTAGGTAAATCATGGAAATGAAGTTAGGTAAGTTAAAGGGTCACTACATATGCTTTTCCCATGTGTCACTTTCTTTTATAGGCTGTATAATTACCAAAACCTCATTTTTCATGTGTTACATTGATTTAAGTTAACACATGTAAGTTTTTTAGTTAGAAACTAACATATTTAATAGGGATTGAAATGAGTGAATTAATAATGATTTTAGAATACTTGGACACCTTGGAAAACCATACCACTTCATTTATGACCCAAATATGACCCCTCAAATGACATAGAATGACTTAGGTCTAGATTTGAATATGAAAAAGCTAATGACATATTAAATGACATAAAATAAACCATGATACACCCTATAAAATTATAAAAACACCTATATCAAGTTTTAAACTATAAGGGGTTGAGATATTTTGACTTGTGCTCAAAATAGTCAAGATTTTTGGTGGATTTCAAAGGGTGGTATTATTTCTACACCAAGACCAATAGCCTAATCTTATCCATTGGGTTATGGAGTCACCTATAAACCAATTTTACACACAATTTTACTTTGAAACCACACCAAACACAATGAAAATACACATAAAATAAGACACACTAAATAAAAACACACATGTGTTTAACTAAAACACTTATGGAACATAACACAATTGAAAGAAAGACACACACACCTATTCTAATATTTATAAAACCCTAATATTAAGGTGAAAAAAATCTTAACATACCTAAAATAGGGTCAAATATTATTCCTTTCATATTTGTAAACCCATGAAGGCAATCTAGCATGATAAGCATGCTCATCATCAACCACTTGCATATATAGATGATCAAGAAGCACACCACCTCTATGTCTTCTTAGGCCTATAAGTGAAATAATTTGAATCTTCATGAATGATATTTATTGATCCCTAGGATCAATTATTATAGATAAAATCCTCTTGATAATAGTCATATCTGATATTCCTTCCTCAAATTATAGAATAGGAGTGATGATAGCAGCCTCATCTTTGTGCTCTTATAGATCAACATGTGTTTGATACATGGAGTCATCAAATTATTTTTATTTATTTTCCTATTTTAACTTATGTTTTCACCCTTTTATTAGATGACAAGGCTCTCCTCATAAAAGTGGCACAATCAAATCACCTCTATAATTATGGGTAGCCTAACGAATGAGGTGAGTCTCTAGATAGGGCTAGCTCCCTTGATGTACCACTTAGGATTGAATCTAAAACTAACTTGGGGGTGAAAAGGGAGAGACATAAATAAAATAAAATATAAAATAAGGAGATGATAAACCAAATCAATTTTATGACTTCCAACCAATTTAATTCTACACTTGAGACCAAGAAACAAACTAAAACATACAGTCCTTCAATATTCATCTTCTCACATCAATGTTACATTATGAGGTCATGGATTAAGGTAAAAATATAGGAGGAATAAAAAAGAGTCCTTTAATGTAAATAATGAAAATAATACCTCACTCAACATTTGTCATCTCCTAAAACACTTCACATGCCCTGCAATAAAGGTTTTCCAACTGCAAACAAGGTGTAAGAATGAGACCACATGTTAGGAATACATAGTCTTCACTAAATAATATTCATCATTCAAGTGGTATAAAATTATGAAAATTCATGAAGAGGTAAAAATTAGTCATTTCATTGATCAAAAGGTATACAAATGAGTAGGAATTCACCATACTTAGGTGGAGCATCATATACAATGCCAAAAAGACTAACTCTTATAGAGTTTGAGAGAGAGAGAGAGAGAGGATAAGAGAAGTACAAGGGTCACAAGGACACATTTAAAGCTAATAAAATAATTTATCCATGAATAATAAGAATTTATGGGTATAACCATGAAATATTAGGATTTCTAAGTATCAATCCAAGTCAAAAACATCATGAAAAGTGGTAAGAAAACTCTTCAATTGGATAAAAAAAATTGCCTTCATGATTGCAGTTGTTTGAACTTCCTATAACTGGTGAGGAGAATTAAAAGTTATTGTAATATAATGTGATACTCGCATGAAATTTTTTCATTCTTAGTCTTCTAGAAATCTCTAAAAGTTTGCCATCATCATCTTTTATCCAGAAAACTACCCTTGCATACACCTTGCCCACTTGGCTTCCAAAATGCCTTCAGTTTCTCATGAAAATTAATGGGATGGAGTGAATTTAAATTTTAAATTTCCTCCATGTCATTTGAATCATTAGGGTCACCTTAAGATGCCATCCACTTAGATTTTTCACACTTCTTATTAGCTTGTGCAATATGCCAAATTTGATTAGCTAAGTTGAATCACATATTTGTTTTACTTAATTTTTTTTTAATGAATTAAATTAATATGGGAGTTAAATTAAGTATTAATCTTGCACTCAAGTTTGATTTCATCTCTTAAATCTTATTTTAACCTACACAACACATAAAATAGTGAGAAAAGCCCTATTTCTACCTCCATCTATATAATTTTGTACAACCAAAAGGGTATGGATTATACTAGGTGAGTCCTCTCCAAGTTAAAATATTTTTTATGAGATAAATATTCCCATAGAATATCTTTCTAACTAAATATTTCCAAACTGGTCCTTAACAAGGGTTTGGAAGGGTTTTAGGCTTGTTTCCACTCTTAAGGTTGGTTCATAAAAGTTGGACATCCAACCTGAAAAAAATTCCACAAAATTGGTCTTTTGGGACCATTATAACATCCATAAACTTATTTTTCATCCATGCAATGCCTCATGAAATGTTTGATCATTCTAAGTTAGCTTATCGAGCTCGATTCCTTCATTTCAATAGGCCTGATGGGTTTCTAAGCCAAAAATGGATTCTCTAAGGTTTCCTTTTCTTTAAAAAATCTTGGACACCTTTGAATCACATTAATAACATGTTAAAATATTTTTTAAATAATTTATAAGATCAAAATTATGAGTGACTTCCTCTTTGCTCATTAGCCCTTATCTTTGCCTAGTAGGCCTACCTATACTTTTGAGACTAGAATGACTTTTGATGGATTTATTTACCTATAAATAGATTAAAAATTCTTTTAATCATCCCATAAACATGATAAAACAATGTATAAATCAATACTAGGACTATAAGTGTTATTGTTCTCTTATTTGGTCCTTTAGGCCTACAAATACCTATCATGCATGACTACAACCTTTGTAGTTTAGGCTAATCTATTTGGTTTCCTTCTTTCTAAATTTGTCTCCAATGTTTTTTTGGATTTAAAGCAACTCCAAACATCTTCCAACTAGGTTTCCTTAGCTCTTAGTTCATCTTTTATACCTCATTCACCAAAATTGTCATTTTGTGCTCAAAGGGAAGTATCCCTTGTCTGAGATAAAATAGAGGGTGCTTCCCCTATCTGTCTAGGAAAAAAATCATTTTATGAGTTTATATAGGTATTAATGACCATATATACAAAAATTCATCTCATTTTCATCTTTTATGACCCCTCAAAACTTCAAATTCTAAGACAAACTTTTCACAGGTAGACTGTGCAGGGGTATTGGAGAATTTGCTATGTTTTGATGATTGGAAGACATCCATCTATTTTGAGATCACAAGAGATTATTAATGTCTTTATAATAATTTTTAATGTTTTATAGTATTTTTTATCCATTTTGGCCTCTCATGGATCACTCATGTTCTTGGATTCACAAGACTAAGTGCCTTTTGCTTGATTATACCCTATTTATTTAGGGTTCTTATAGGTATGAATGCATGAAATGGGCCATAATAATAATGGGTAAGGTCTCATATATATATATATATATATATATATATATATATATATATATATATATGGTCATGTATCATTTATTGAACATATCATTCACCCTATTCATGGCTTAAACCATCCTCATGACACATTGTCTCAACTGACTACTTGCTTCCTTTGACTATATTTGTGTCTTGGAGATACTACCTGTAGGTGTATTTTGAAATGGTTTTGATTTGAAGATGAATTTTAAAAAATCATCCTTAGTCTTAGTTTCATTTTATATTTTTTTTATCATTTAGGATCATTCCAATGCCATGATAACTTTACATTTTTACTCTTCAGTGTACTACCTGTATCCATTATTGACCTGGCTATGGGTTGCATCTAGGTCTCTATGAGATCTAAGTGTGTTTGATTTACATTATTTATATAATCATGTAGGTCATCATGGTCCTTATTAAAATTATCATGATTTTTATTAACATGTTATTATCCCTCCAACCTCTTTTTCAAGCCCCTTGAAACCCAAAACTGAGTTTTTTCCCTCAAAAGTAACCCCTACCTGTAGGTGTCTTCTCCCCCTTAAATGGGCACCTGGTCATGTTGTTGAAGATTCCTCTTGAAATATTTAGGTCACAAAAATGTGTGATAACACCTTTTCTTACATTCATTTTTGTTTAATGATTGAAACACACTCAAAACCCCCACATTTAAGTCATTATTTGTCTTAGTCACTTAATGTTGGTTGTAGATGCATTTAGGCCTGTGTATAGACTAAGAATGATCTAAGAATAAAAACACATAATACATGTCCTCTTGATGATACTAAAGAATAAACATCTCATTTTAAAACATTTTAAACCACTCCTCATGAAGGCACAGTTTGATTTTTTAATTTGATTGAAGGAAGGTCCTTTTTAGGACTTAGGACTGTAGATAATATTGAGAGAATCCAAAAATTTTAGGGTCATTTTAGACCTTGAAAATATCCTCCTCCACTACACATTATCCCTTCCAACTTGATAGGGATATTTAATTATGATATTTATCCAAAACACAATCACTATAATACATCAAAGGTCCATACATATATGCCAAATGACATTCCCAAAACCTTTCAAGGTCTCTATTCTATGTTTTTAGGGAACTTGGTCCCTGTACTTAGTCATGAGTTTTGGTCCTAATATGCACTTATTCTTGTCAACATAAATATTTAATTATGTCTACCATGGTATTTTCATCATATAAAAACTTCTAAGGAAGTTTTATGTTTCAACCTATTTGTTATGACTCTTGCTCTCTATATTGTCACCTAGAGGTGACCATCCTCCCATATGCAGGTAGTGAGTTAGAAAGGTAGGCAACAAGTAATAATTTGACCTCAAATAGGTTTTTTACTTATCATAAGTATTAAAATAGACTCTCAAGGTGACTTCAATACTAAACAATACCTCACACTCCATTTTCAATGTGAGACTCTACATAAAGACATTTACAGGAGTGAGTGAGTTGTATGTAGGTAGATTGTGAGCAGGATTGAGGTGATAGACATATAATTTGGAATTAAAATAGGTAATAAACTAATATTCATACTTAAAAATCATATTAACACTATAATTTATATAAAACAAGAAATAACACATCCCATTCAATGTGAAATTATCCTCCAAGAAACTGTATGTGAGCATATTCATGGCAAACTGAAAGGCAAGTTACACATGACTAAAAATCCTAGAATAAATAATTTTAAAGTGAGTTTTTAAAGATAAATGAGGTTAATATAATTTTTGAAAAAAAATAATTAACCTATCATAACCATGTCAATCCATGAAAAAACATAGAGTTCCTAAAAATGGAGGAAAGCTGCCAATCAACATAGAAAGGACAAGTCTACAAACATGGTATAATTTAAACATAAAAACTTATTAAAATGTGAAAAACATAATTTGAGACATAATGATACATTTAAATCATGATTTGGATAAAATATGATCAATTAGTTTGTACAGAGTTGTTTAAACCAAGGGAAAACTAATAAGGTGAACAAATGGATAGGTAGATTTGCGCAGTCAACTTCAAATGAATGGTTCATAAATCAAAGTTGATAAATTATCAAAATTATTATATATATTTTAAGTTATCTAAGTTTATAATATACCCCCAATGCCATTTTACCTAAAACCCCTTATGTTGGTCATACCAAGTAAAAACTTGTAAGTCACTTCTGCATGTTTAGAAAGGTGAAAAGAGAGAAAAATGGTTTTGAGAAAGAAATGGAAAATCAAGATAAATTAAATAATGTAAATTAGTGTTTTGGATATTAAGATAAAATTTTCCATCTTTTACAAGTGGCACACTTCCCAATGAGGTTTTACAAGTTCCACTGTCTCTTTCTTTTACAAGAAAACTTTCTTATGAACAACCAACCATATTTTAAGTTATGTCAATTTATTAAGACTTATAAGGACACATGGGAGATGATATAACATTTTTCCACTTTCACATTTCCCAATAAACCTATACAAAGAATTAAATGCACTATTTTTACCCTTAAAATGACCCAAAATGATAAATGGACCTAGAACTAATTAACCAAAGCTAGTACAACATTAATTGACATCAAATGACTTATAAATCACGTCATGAAAAATATTATACCCCCTTATAGACCTAAAAATACATTTTTTTACTAGGGGTGTCCTAATTTGACCTAAAATTCAAATTTGGTCGATAGTTCTAATACCCCTAAATGTGGCTCAACGTTAGATGGAGCTCTTAACTATCTTTGAAGCACAAAATTTTATACCTTAAAATCATGAGACCGTTCTAGGACTGCAGGATTTTGAAAAATAGTAAGACTCTTACTTTCATGCTTGATGAACCTTTCTTTTCCTTTCTCAATAGAACACTTGACATCATGCTTGTTAGGATCATTAGAAAAATCATTAGATATACACTTCTTGGGAGGGGAAGGAGTCTTAGTTAAAAAATCAAATTCTTGTCATATGGCATTGAACCGTAGCCATAGTCATCTTCTCCTTCATAAGTGTCATCATCAAGGCTAGATTCATCAATAGTATTTCTAAAGACATCGTTCTTCCCACTATGGTAATCAATCAAATTCTTCAATCCATCGTCATCATCAGATGTATGAATCAAATAATTACTCTCAATAGCTTGTGATAAATAATGTTTGACACTTACCTCAGTGCTTTCAAATAGTTCTTCATGGATGATATAAGTGCCAATGTTATCTTGCTCAAAGTATTCATAATTATCATTCTCATAATCATATACACCATGCTCATTTAGGAATAATTCATCTATGCCCTCAAGTTTATAATCACCATCATCCACATTAGACTCTTCCTTCTCATTGATCACACAATTCAAGTTAGAGCTTACTGCAACATATGGATCAATGTGAAACCTTGTAAGGGGTTAAGTTTTTATGGTCACCTTGTTTCCATATCTTGTCCTAAAGGCCAAGAAGGACTAATAAAATAAGATATATCCACTAATTATAGCTATAAAGTCTTTTGAAAAGGTAGATAGCAAAATGAGTATGAAGGTCAATAACAATAATGTCTTGAAGGATGGGAAAATTGGGACAGTTATAGAGGAATACCTTCAATTTTTTATCAACCCTATTATTTTATCAAGTGTACCATCTAAATAAATCACTCCTTTTCTATAGGAATCATATTTTAGGCCCAAATTATCATCTACAACCTTAGGTAATACTGATGTAGAGGCTTGACTATCAACTATGTAATTATGTACTAATTTATCCCCTACTATGAGAATGAGGTGGAAGGGTGGAGGATTATCAGCTCTATTATATGGTTTAAAAATAGTTTTAGGGGAATATTTAAGAGAAACATGACCATGCCTTCAACTTGAAGGTGAAGGACTAGTAAAGATAGTGGACAATTTTTTTTTCAAGAGCTCCTTTTGGCCAGGCATATGGAGGACATCCCATAAAGAGATGGATGATTTAGAATTCTTCAATGAGTCCACTATGATTAAGGTGTAAGTGCTTACCTTATCATGAATTCTTAGAGGCAAAGAATTTTTTGAAACTTTTATAGTTGAATTACCTTGAGGAGACCTTACCACATTGTGATTTTGAGAAGGTGCAAGAGTACTTAGGATTGTCATTCTTGTAGCCATGCTTTATTGCCTTGTAGAAGGATTAGATGAACTTTTATTCATTCTATTATCACCTCCTAAATCATTCCTCTTATCTCTAGTGTTGTTTTCAATATAATTTTCCTAATTAAGAACAAAAATGTCCTCAACTAAGAAGCTGGTGAATCTTTCTCCATGAGGCTGCCAATCTTCTCTCACTTATATTAAGACCTCATATTTAGCTAATAGAAGAGGAGTGAATCCTCATTTAAAAACTAGATATTTATCTCCACCTTAATTATCATCAATAAATTGGATTTTTTTTCAATCTTCCCATTGCACTAGGTTTTTATGCATCAATACCATCTCTCTTGCATTGATAATGGAAGTGAGATTGTATACATTGGTAGGTCTGTTAAAGTTGGGATACCCTTGACCTCTTCCTCTCCCATATTGATAACCATATTATTTCTGATATGGATAGGGCTTTTTATTCACACCTATGGTAAGGAGTCTAATAGAAATATTCTCTTTAGTGATATATTAAAAACTATAGAAATTAGAGATATCCTTCATGTGTTCACTAGGTATGACATGACCTTCACCATTGAATGTGGGCACACTCTTTGTAGCATTATGGGGATGGAATAATATGCATCAAGATGAATTGGATTATTAGTATTAAATTTAGTGAAGTCATATGGCTTATCCATGATGGATTGGATTTAATCAAGTTCTTCACTCTCTTGCCTAGCAAAATCTTCTTGGTCTTTAAAGGGTAGATTAAGCTGAGGGTATTAAACTTTAAGAGGAAGTTTAGACTAAATAGGTGGATTGATAGGATTGAGAACTCTACAGATGATGACCTAGTAAGGACCATGAAGTATGATAATAAAAGTATGACAAATAATAGTCTTGAACCAGATTTTACCTTAAATGGAGTCACCAAATGGTGAATAACACACCAATTTGTAGCTAATGTTGTCAAGACCAACATTCACCTTGATAAGTTATCTTGAGGATAATGTATCCCACTAGGCATGCCATAACTATTGTCACCAAATATTTCACAATAGATAAGATTTTTCAAGATTTCTCAAAATTTTGGAAACATGAAAATACTTATATGTATGTGGGTTTACCTATAATAGAAGTAGACCTCTAGGTTTAAGGGCTAGCTACCTAAATTTTCCTTGAAATTATTATCACCCAACTAACTATTTTCTTGTGGGAAAATGCATATAAAATTGCATGAAATAAAACTACTCTAAGGGAGTGATAAACCAAAAGTGTTTGTAGAACACCATCATACTACTTTCACTAAGAAACGTGACCTACAAACCCACTTTAAAGTCCTAAGAGGTTCTAACATAAATGTTTCAACATAGAGGTGATATGCATGTGATAACATAAGGTAATTGAATTATAGGGTAGATTTCACACTCTAAGAATAATTGTATACTTGAAAGGATCCTAACACACTACTTACACTTTATATGACCTATTATAATAAGAACTCTTGCATAGACATGAGAGGATAAAGAGAAGTAAAGATAGAATATTATGACTAAACATCACCATACATAACTTTTCACACTTAAAAAAATGTTCATGAACTCAAAAATAGATTTTCATTTATTTATCTTTTAAAGGTAAATTACAATGTCAAAACTAGTAGGGCTTTACCATACATGGTATGGTATTAGTCTATAAGAGCCAAAATGGCTATTACTTATAGAATTTAAGAGAGGAGATAAGAGAATGAAGTCCAAGAGTCACTATAAAATGTGTCAAGATGATAAAAGGAGTTACATCTACATGAAAATGGAATATGTAACAAACCATGCAAGGTCTCATAGGTTAAATTTCCCTCAAAGTATGAAACTCCTAAAATGTGGCATAAGACTCTTCATTTTCTTGCCTAAAAACTACCTTCATCATTTGGAATCCTTATAACACTCCAACATATACGAGGGATAGATGCGATGATTGATCTAAAATGGAGGGGTTATAAACAAGACCCAACATGCATTAGAGGTTTCCCTAATCTCCAAGATTCTTTGGGACATGAATTATCACTACCTATAATTGTAATAGTTCCTATTTCACTCACCTCTCACACTTGGCACCAAGGTTGCCTTCATTTTTCCAATCCAATCCATACATAGTAGTTTAAGATAGTTTACAAGATCCATCATGTCCTTAGATTCATTAGACATACATTAAAAGGCCTCCCACTTAGAATTTTCACCTTCTTACTTGCTTGTTCACTATGCTTTTTTGGATAAGATAAGATGAAGGTACTTGTGAGATTTTATAAATGAACAAATGAGTATGGGAGGGTATCTTAGGTATACTATTCCTCTCAAAGTGAGTTACATTTTTTGGAACCCTTCTATACCTAAAAAACATAATACTATCAAGAAAATTTATTTTTCACCCTATTTGTACAAGTAGGTTGAAATCCAAATGGGTGGGAAGGAGCCATAGAGATTTATATGTAAGCTCAAGTCACTATCATGATCATTATATCCCTCCTCAATGCCTCTCTTTCTTCATTTTCCTCATCGAGTCACTACCAAGGGTTTTGGAGGGTTCAAAGACATTTTGTCCATTAAGGATTATTCATATAATCCTAACGTCCAATATTCTAAAAAATGCCACTAAATCATTGTTATAGATCTTCTCCAACTTTTCTTAGCTCCTTGATATCCCATGTTGAGTTTCCATAAAAGTGCAAGCATTCAAAATTACCTTTTCAAGCTCCTTTCTTCACTCTATGTAGGCTTGAGTTGATTTAAGCCAAAATATAGATCCTCTATGATTTATTCTACTTATAAAAATATCAAACACACCTTATAACTCCCAAATAAATTATCCCAATGTTTTTTAATTCTTCTCTAGTTTAGAAAGTGGTAACAAACCCCCTTGAGGGCTTTAGGCTTAGACTAGACCTAATAGATCTACCTATACACCTATAGGTTTGGGCCACCTTACTTTAATTTAGACACTTGTGATACATTTATATGTTGCTTCATGTATAATACATCCTTACACATCTCTTTTTATTGTTTCATTAGTTTCTAGTTTGTCTTCTCATCATCTTTATAGCCAACCTGTAGGAAATGATGTTCTAGGAGTGCCCTCTATTTGAGATAGAATAGAGGGCATCTCCCCTATTTTCCTAGATAAAAGGAACATATAATGGTATTATCCAATTGATGGGGACCATATTTTTTTAATTTCAAGGTTGGGGTACCCTCTTATCACCCTCAAACTCCTTAAAACCTCATGACAGACTCTTGAGTAACTCACTATGTGTAGGGTGTCAAGTATGATTATAGGTTTCCCATTGAAAAATTTTCAATGTATTTTATCCATGATATAGGAGTCCTTTGAGGTGTATACCATCACTATGGAGTAATTTAAAACACATCTAACACTTTAGCCTTTGCAAAATTCTCTATTGCATACCTTGTACTTGGCTTGACATAGGTGGCTAATTGTATTCTATGTTTTACCTACCTGTCAGTGTATATTTGGTCTTATATCCTATACACAATGCATAAATAACTTATTAAATTCATCACTATAATCCCATAGTCATCTATGTCACTTCACATCATGAATTTACTAGTCCAATCACCAAGGTAATCATCCTTTAGGGTCATTGATAATTATAATCAACTATAGTTGACCCTTTTGGAGTGATAAAGGGCCTATAGGTAAATACCAAGCATTGAAACCAATGATTCACACCTTAATATTATTTGAATTTTTTAGAACCAAATCTCAATAGAAAATTTTTATGTGTGTAGGCCTAGTGTCACCAAATTTCACTTCATGATTTTGTGAGTCACCTACAGTCAAGTTGTAGGTGATTTTTTTGAGAAATGACACACCTATAAGTGTTAATGGAGGATAATACCTTGAAATTCATTGATATTTTAAACACATATATACTTATCACCTCTATAAAATCACTTTTCATGAATTATATGCTCATGTTATGCCACTTTAAAGCCTCTTTTCATCATGTTCCTCTAGTCAAACACCTAATATATTTTACAAGGTTATACCCCTAGGATAGGGATACAAGATGGAACAATTTTAATTTATAAAAAATCTAGGTGACATCATCATATATTAACACCAAAAGTAGTTGGGGCTCTATTTTGGAGCTTTTAGGGAACTTGTCCCTAAACTCAGTTCTTCAACTTGAACCTGGTTTCTTGAGTCTATCTACTCCTTAATGACCTTAAACATGATTTATATGTTATTTTATAAATTACAAAACTTCATGTAGGTTTAAAACATGTTACACTCTTTGACTAACATGATTCAAGTATATGTGTAAGGTAATATGTAGGTGAACATCCCAGTATGTAGGGCAATTAAGAAAATACATGAACAATGTGCACATTGTCTAAGATGTCAATCAGCCATATACCATAATAATGTGATAAAATTAATGTGTACAACATTGAAGGGATTGAAAAAAATTTCAATACCCATTTCAACATGATATCCTTCTGTAGGCACCTGTAGGTGCATATCCATGGTATATGATTATGTATTTAGTTTTCATTGATTGTCATAGTCCCTTATGTGCCATTAGGAGGGTTTAGATTTATATATAATGTTTGAAGAAGGTGTTTATCAACTTTATACTCTTCATCTACTTTATATGAAGGTTCTCACACTTCAAGTCACTTCACTTATTTGACTATACATGGAATCATATAGGAAGTATGATTGTGTGTCCTTCTTGACTAAAAATTTCATGATGTTAATATTAAAGAGTAACATTATAAGGATATGGGTTAAATAATACATTAAATTCATTAAACACAACACCTCACATTTATTTGAAAACATTGCAGAGAAATAAACCTTCTTTAATTGGTGAAACTTGACTGCTAGTCCACTAGTGACAGCAACCTACAACTTGAACTATTTGGCTCATAAAATAAACTCGAACCATGAAAATAAATATTTAAAACATGTAAATAATAATTACACATATTTTATAATCAACTTAAATATTTTTATTCTATTAACCTTCTCATACAAGAGAAAAACCTACATGGTATGGGGTTTAGCACGTAAAATGAGATAGTTAACTTCTAAAGGATGGTTCATAAAGTATACGAATCCAATTATTAAAATCATACCATTAATTTTAATCAAACCAAGTTTAATATCCACCACCAAGATCATTTGACTTGGAAGTCCTTCTACTTGCCATACCATCAAAAGACCTATTGACCAATTTTGCTTGCCTAGTGGAGTGATGGAGAAGAGAAATAGTTTTAGTCCATTTTTTATTATTATAAAGTATGTCAAGAATGTAAATTAATTTAATGAAACTAAAGGGTCATTTCATATGATTTTACCATGTGCCACTCTCCTCTATAGGCTGTACAACTACCAAAGCCTCCTTTTCACTTGTTTTCTTGATTTCAATTAACACCTATAAGTTTTTTAGTTAGAAACTAACATATTTAATAGGGACTTACATGATCAAATTTATAAATATTTTAGAACACTTTAGCACATTTTAAAACTTTACCACTTCATTTATGACCCAAATACAACCCCTTGAATGACATAAAATGACTTAGGACTAGATTTGACCATAACAAAGCTAATGACATATTAAATGAAAAAATAAACCATGATACACCATATAAAATGTTAATATACCCTTATATAAAGTTTTTTAATATAGGGGTTTGACCCATTTTAACTTGTGGTCAAAATAGTCAACAAGTACATCATCCAACTATTACCCTCAAGGTAATGGGTTGGTTGAATCTACTAGTAAAGAACCTAATCAAAATTATCAAGAAGAATTTGGAGGGTAGTCAAAGAGATTAGAACACTAAATTAAAGATATCCCCATTGGCTGATATTATCACACCTAAAATTTTAATATGTAACTCTCCTTTTGTTCTAGTTTATGGGATGGAAGCTAGGTTGTGCATATTCCAAAAGCTACCTACCTTAGAACTGGCACATCAATTAGAATTGCTTGAAAATACTCCAATGGAGGTGAGGTTGATAGAATTTATGGAGATACAAGAGACTATATATAATGTTAATAAAGACATGGAGCATCATAAAGTGCTATTGAAGAGGTCATTTGATAATAAATCAACTCCAAGAGGGTGACATAGAACTAAAATGGGATGAAGATAGAGTAAAGTCAAGAAGACACACTAAGTTTTATACTTTGTGGAGTGGCCCATACATCATCATCAAATGCAAGAAAAATAATTCCTTATAATTGAAAAGAATGAATGGGGACGAATTACTTATCCCTATAAATGGGATTCACTTGAAGCCTTACTATTGATGATATCAAGGTTTGTCATGTACATGGTAGGTTAGGTGTATTTGTTTTGAGTCTTTTTTATGGTTTTACCTAAATTCTTTGAATTAAAGTGTGTGTTTCCTTCTTGTTATGTGTCTTGTGTGATTTTGAAGTATTTTGAAGGCATATCAATTTCAGATTAAGCAAAAGAATGATTTTATATCCCAATGAAAGGAGAAGGTTACTAGGCCAATAACATTATAAGCATCATACCCCTATGAATCACCAAGAATGTTGACCAAATTTAACCCCAAATCAAATTTAGGTCATCCCTATAGGTTAAAACCTCATATAATTTACAAAAAAAAATTCATGGTCATGTCATGGTTTCTAGTGGTCTTAATTTGTTCCATGTGGTCATATTTGTCCTTGTCTATCATTGTCTAAGTTTTGGTTTTATGTTCACTTGTCTAGTCCTATGGTCAAGTACAAGGTATTTCATAGTCAAACTTGGTAAAACATCTAATATGGTCTAGATTCATTGTAAAAGTTTATTTGGACATCACTTAATGACTTATTATCATGTACTAACCTTTGTCTGACTCTCATTTGAAAAAAATCACTTTTTGGCCACTTTTTGGCCCATGTAAAAGAGTTAGACATGAAATTTAAAGAGCATAACATTTAAAAAGGATTAAAAACATCTTTGATGTTAGAAGTTGGTCATAAAATGTTTAGGGATAGTTAGATTCTAATAGAATCTACATTTCAACTACTAATCTTCAAAAAAGGGTGATTATTAAGCACTTATATGGCCTTACAAGATCATTTTTCAATTCTAAATGACACTCCAAACACTTTTTCTCCACCATCACTGCCTTCAAATGTTTAGGAAGGCAAATTTTCATTGAATGGTATGGCCAAGAGAGAGGGAGTTAGGAGATAAAACTTTGGACATTTTTAGGTGTCTAATAATTCTTGAAATAAGCATAATTTATTTACATAATGGTGGCCTCTTATTTATGAATAATTGCTAAGAGCAATAGTAGGTCACTATGGCCTATCCATCTAAGAGCCATCTATTATTTCACATGTTTTAATATCTAATAAATAGATGGAGAAGAATAGTTTTAAGGGTGGTTTTTAGAGGCCTTTTATTTAATTTTAATTTTAGTTTCATTATCCAATTCATCTTTATGACTTAATTTCATTTGGATGAAAAATGTCTTGGTGTATAAGTTTTCTAGTGACTTATGTTGTAAGTCTTTATTTTATCTTCATGGTAGTGATTCCCTTAGGTTTATAGTGATTATTTTTTCATGTAAAATACTTAAATTTCATGTATTCATTGTTATTTTTCTTAGATGTGTTTCATCCATCTTCTTCAAGTGTGATGCTCTTTAGAGACATAGTTTGTGCTTAAAATAATATGATGGAGGTTTCAATGTCAATTTTGGATCAAATTCCAGTGATACATCATGTTTCATGGTTTTGATATGATATTTCATTATTGTAAGTGTTTAAAGTTGAAGATAAGAGACCATATACACACTTTCCAACAAAATTCATAGTTGTTTCCTTCATATGTATGTTGTATGGACTGTAGAGTATATGATATATGTTCATTTCTCATGGAGAGGCATGATATATATCTTAAAATATTCATGTATCCTTGAATACCTCACTTTTAGCATTTACTAAGTTTCTCAAGTTGACTAGAGGCTCTAGTTCTAACTCACAGACCCCATGCATTAATAAATTGTGTTTGTAGTATGTACAAGACTCTATGATGAGTTGAGGTAATGAGAATCATGGTAATAAATTTTTTTATACCATTGAGAGATTTTCAATGATATTTTATAGTGTTTTTGGTGATGGTAGGTTTAAGAATTCAAATAATGGTTCTTTGTAGCCTAAGCAGTCCATAATGACCTACAAGCCCTAAGCCTGTAGGTCCACATTTTAGAACAAAATATCAATGAATAAATCAACACTAGAATGAATTCATATAGTGGAAACCAATATCATAGATGAAATAATTTCATAAGCCTTGAATAAACCACTATGTCACATGTACATTTAAAGGAATTAAGGATATGAGTTGATTGTCTACCTAATCACCTACAAGACTGTATGATAATATGTATAGTGGAGTAAGTAAAGGGTGATTTGAAAAAAATCATAAATTGTTGATAGATCTTGTAATATGTAATAGGCCCTATTGATATCTCTAGAATCATGGCATTGAAAAAAGTGAGGTTATAGACTCACTACATATAGTCAATACCTAGAAGTCACCTATAGGTGGATTAGAGGATTAGTTTCATTCTTAGACCTAAGAGAGAGGCAGGGAATTTTTTTAAGGGTGTTTTATAAAAATCAAATGAAATTGCATCCAATTTCAAAAAAATTAAGATATCAAGTGACATATTAGGGAAGACTAGGTTTCAAGGTATGTAATCATAATGCATGAAGAGAACCTACATGCTACAAGGTAGTGGAAATATGGTTCAAACTTAAATTAAAAGATAAAAGGTTTGAGATAGGATTGAAACCTATTTTGGGAACTCAAACTAATTTCATAACCTATTGGATAAGGTTAATGGTGAGGAGAGACCTAAACACAACAAAATACAATCAAGAGACCCTTTCAAAGCACCTACATGCCTCTTTAAAGGGCTAGCTCAATTCCAAACCTAGAGGGGAATATAAAGGATGTTTGAAATATGTCTAAGAATCCATATAAGACTAAAAAAAACTTAATATACCATTGAGGATGTTAAGACCATGAAGTGAGGTCCAAACTCACATAATACATAATGAAATGATCCTTGAGAGGCATCTGTAGGATTGGATTACAAAGTTGGTTAGTCAAACATTAGTCAATAAATCCATGAAAAAATCATAAAGAACTTAAAAAACTAAGCCAACCTATTCCAATGGGGTTTTTAAATGATAATAAAGGATGAATTAAATAAAACTATACCAATTACCTTCCTAAGTGATTCCACCATCCACGAGTGACTCCAAGTGTGTTTTTTCCATTGATCTAATGTTCTTGTCTTTGCCAATAATGGGCACCAAGCTCCTCCATTGTCTCAAGATCACTATGTATAACCTAGGTTCAAGATAATAAATCTAATATATTCCTATCAAATGAATCTTGCAAATAAGACACAATGATCAACACAAAGAAATATTGTGGAGATAATTATAATTATAAGTTTACAATAATTTATCTTAAAAATGATGTTTTATACCCTTCTATTTATAGATTTTATAAATGGGTTAGGATCAATCATGATGGTCCATCTCAAGATTGAGATGTGTGGCTATAAATTAATATAATATTTGTAATTAAATCCATAAATATCCTCATAATGACTTGGGAGGAAAGGGCATTAATTAGACATGGGTGCCCATAAACTTGATATTTGTTGTATTTGTGGCTTATGGATGCTAACCCATAGATCATGTCACTAAGTGATGTGGATATTGAGAATCAATTTCCACTAATGAAATAATCAATAGCCTCCATGGAAAATCCATTTAAGCTCTTGATTTTAATTAATTAACTTAAACAATATTAATCAATTTTAGTGCAATTCTTTGGAAATTGGTGCTCAATTAATCAAAAGAGTCATAAAGTCATATTATTGGGTCATAATTTGACTAAAAAAGAATTATAAGGAAATGTTAGATTCATACAGACTGTATTACTATTTAGGATTTTTCTAACACAAAATAACAAAGGTACATGATGTGTACTAACGAATTATAAAAAGAGTGATCCAGAGCACAAAAGGCAAAATCATCCTTTTGACTCAAAATGAATTGATCAAAGTTAGGAATTACATTAAATGTATTTACCCATTTAGGGATATATTAACTTACATTATCACTTGTATATGACAATCTCAAATAATTTAGTACATTTTTAGTGCTTTTTCCTAAATTGTGAATTTGAGTGCAAATTGAGTAAGATTGACAATTTTAACACAAATGTTGTTAGAAATTGGATGTTTACATTTTGACCTTGTTTGATAAGGTGTAGTGAGACATTTAGGTGAAGCAATATATTTTAAAATAAAATATTTATCAAGAAGAAATTGGAAATGACCCATGATACCCCCTCGATAGGACATACTAGGATGAAATAGAAGAATGGAATCTTGAAAAGAGAGGGAAAGTGAGAGATTAACCATGGAAGATATCACATATAGATGAGTTGGTTCTTGCATGTGTGATTACCATCAATGATAAAAATATAATTAGAGGTATAATGGGCCCCAAGATGGGGGAATGGGAATGATTAAATTGAAATATATAAGTGACACACTTTGAATGTACTCAATTTGAGAGTGCAAGTTGTGCACTTATGACATTGATCAATCTTGAGACAAATTACACACAAAAATATTTCCATCATGGAAAAAGTGTGGAGAGCTTGGAATTAGAGGAAAAGAAGAATATGGTTTCTAAAAATATGATAATAATAATAATAATAATAATAATAATAATAATAATAATAATAATAATAAGTGGCCTATTAGAGAATAGTTGATCAAGATAAGGTATTTGAGCCCCAATAAGGGTAATTTTGATCATTGATAAAGAATAAAAAATATCTTTCCCCTATAGGGATGATTTAGATTGGTTAATCAGTTCAAATCTTATGCCTTAGAATGGGTAAATTGGTAAGTAATTAGCTCAAATATATAACCTAAAACATAGGTTAAACCGAAAGGGTTCACACATAGATGTGATGGTGTAATGACTATGAAAGCCGTAAAAACCAAGCATACAAAGATGTAAATAGTGATAAAAGAGATTAAAAGAATAATAAAGATGGCTAAGTTACCCTTAATATAAATTGAGCACTACCTACATAGTCCAAACGGACCTCAATTTAATGTAGTTCACCCAAAATTAGGAGATAATGGAATGATGGATGATAAAAACTGACCAAACTTTGATCAAACTAATGATGTATGCTAATAGATGCATGTCTAAGCATATAGTTAGGTGCTAAACCTATTGATCTTAGTTCATGCATAGTGATCTATAGATCTATTCATTAGAGTTTTATTGATGTTAAGACTTAAATATAGAGCACAAAGTTCTTATTATAGCAAAATAAATTAGGCATCATAAGTATGAAGAAATTATAATTACATAGCATTTCAAGTGCACAAAGTTAGTTCAAATGTGAACACCTATAACTAAGGATAATGGTACACCAGTGATCAAAACTAGAGTTACAACTATTTACATTTAAACAAAAAAGCAAACACAAAGAAAAAGATAAACATAAATGAACTTAACTTAAATCAAGATATAAACAATCAAGATTCAAGTAGGAACAAACATGTTTAAAAACAAAACAAGAACAATATAATAACATGAGATCAAGATATAAAGAATAAAAATCTATGTGGACCATCAATATGTTATTGAAAACAAAAGAGGAGATCAAAAAACAAATAGGGAAACATAAGACCAAGGCGAGACAAGAAGTAATAAAAGGAGAAAAAGAGAATACATTAATGAGGAAGCAAGAAAGCACAACAAAATAACAATAAAACACCAAGAAAACTCAAACAAACACACACAAACAAAAACCAAGTTAGTGTAGCTTAAACACAATTATTCATGCACATGGGGGAGAGGTGCTAATTTCCACCACAACGTAACAACAAACAAGGACACAAAATTTGTTCTCTAGTTAAAGAGGAAAAATGCCAAAAGAAATGGTGGGAGAGAAGAAAAGGAAGGAGTTGGTCAAGTTGAATCTATATGTACAAGACAAGTGGATGTTGCCTACATATTTTTATAGATGCATGTTCTAACATGAACTTCAAGCCAAATGTAGTTATTCTAAGAAGTGGGATAGAAGACATGATGATGATCATAAACATATGGTTAATGTTTTAAAATAAAAGGGAAGACTTGACAAATGAGATTGGTCTTGAAAAATAACAAGTTGGTAAGATGAGATGATAATGATCTTGAAATATGGTGTGTGGGACAAGATGACTTACACATGGGAAAGTTAGTAAAAATTAATTTGCTTACAAAATGATAAGATCATGGCATTGTGGGACAAGAATGTGTAAAATGTAAAAAAGTATAATACAATGTTTTTTTTTTCTTTTATGGACCATTTTATAATATTTTGAGGGTTTTTGGTATAAAATATGTACGATGGGGAATCAACTAGTTAAGGAAATGCTCATCCAAGAGTAGAAGTTCCAATAAATAGCTAAACTAGATGTAACAACCCATATTCATAAATTGGCAAGAGAAAGCATCCTGAAAAGATAATAATGTTCACCAAATATTATAAAATAATGATAGTATAGTGTGAAATAAAAAATCAATCTGAAGAACCATGTGATAGGTAAAGATCCTAAGCTGAAAATATGTGCTTGTTCACTTGTCTATAGTTTATAGAATAAGCTATGAAATAATATTCTAGTTGAGTTTCTTTATATAATTAGAGTCTAAGGTGTTGGTAATGCTGATGAGACATAATTAGTATCATAATTGGTTACAACAAGCCTAAGACATAACAAATAATATGGTTCTTAATGAGAATGGTCCAAAGAATAAGGTCTAATAGATGGATGGTCTAGGGTAGGATAAATAATGAGGTTCTCAAGGAGAATGGTCCAAATAATATGGTTCTCAAAGATAATGGTATAAGGTAGGATAAAATGTGTTTAGAGTACCAATGGTCCAAAATATTTCACTATCCAAGGTCATGAATGTAATAGGGCTCATGTGAGAGCAGTCTAGGGTAATATAAAATGGCAAGATAAAATTAATTCAACACAGGTTGCCCCCAAGTAAAGGGTCTTGTCGATAACGTTTCAAATTTTTTCATGTATAGAATGTCTTAAGGTTCAAAATTTTCATGGTCTCTAGAAGTTTTTCACCATTTAGAGTGGTCAATCGATATGCCTCTGATCCATAGTTCATCATGATAACATATGGTCCCAGCTAATTAGGTTAAAACTTACCTTTATTTTTACATTCAATATTTGTGTTCTTTTGGTTCTCTTTCAAGACCAATTCACCAATCTCAAAATACTAAGGGAAAATGCACTTGTTTAAGCTTCTCCACAATATTTTATAATAGGCTTGCATGTTTTCTATGGTAGTCAAATGCTTACCATCGAGAAGTTCTAGCTCTTGCAACCTTGAGACTCTGTAGTCCTCATCATTTTCAATTTTTTCCAATGATACTCATAATGACGTCACCTTGATATCAATCAAGATGATATATTTTATGTCATAAATAATGGAATATGTAGTGGATCCTATTGGGGTTTGATGACTAGTTTTATAAGCCCAAAGGGTAGGAAAGATTTATAAGTGATATTTATGGCCAACGTCATTGATAATCTTATTTAAAATGGCTATAATGGTCTTATTTAATGCCTCATATCTCTCATTGCCTTGTGGGTTATATAAAGTTAATTTATTGTGCTTAATCTTGAATTTTTCATAAAGAGATTTTACGTCTTGGTTTACAAAGGATCTGCCATTATTGGATATAAGGTGAGATGGGATGCCATATCGATAGATGATATGGTAGTGAATAAATTTGGATATATGCTTCCTAGTGATATAAATAAGAGGAATGGCCTCAATACACTTATTAAAATACTTGGTAATACTCAGGTTATGTTTATGTCTATCAAAAGATGTTGGGTTTATTTTCCCAATGAGATCGAGGCCCCATTTTCATGGTGTTGTGATTAGCTATAGTAGCAAATAAGGTGCATGTATTAAATTTCCATTTTACTAACAAGCAACACACTTCCTTACATAATTGAAAGCATCAATCTCTATTTTCAGCCAATAATAACATATTTTGAGGAGTTTATTTTCTAAGACTACACCATTAGTGTGGGCCCCACACATTCCTTCATGAACCTCCCTCAGTGCCAGCTTGCATTCTCCTGAATATAAATAATGAAGAAGCATTCCATCATAGCCTTTATGATAAAGCATGTCTCTAAGGAGGGTATAATATGATGTATGATGAAGGAAGATTTTTATTATGGTATTGGATAGGTTGGCTAGAAAAACATGATCATGAAAGTAGTTATAAAAATATTAGAACCATGGTAATTTAGGTGGGGGATTGGGACCATTAATGGTGCATACCCTTTCTAAATTTGATATAATATGTGTAGGATAAAAAAGATTCTTAATCAAAAACTGATATTCTTTAGCACTACCATCAGTTTATATCATGGAACTAATCATTGCCATTATGTTGGTTGATCTGTTGTTGGCCCTTGGAACTTGTTCAAACCATAGAGATTTAAAATGACCTTTGAGATTTTATCAACAATTTACTTGTAAGGAAAAATCTTGTCATCTTTAGTTTTATACTGATCAGTGGTCTGATTGATGATTAATTCTGAATCATAATACACTTTTAAACTCTTAATATCCCACTATATGGCAAGACAAAGCCCTATAATCAATGCCTCATACTCAACCATATTGTTTATACAATGAAATTATCTATGAAATGCTTTGGGAATCAAATCCCCCTAGGGTTTAATCAATAATATGTCAACTCTAGATCTAGAGGATGTAAAGGATCCATCAAAACATAGATTCCATTGTTTAATTTCCTATGATGCTTGTTATATTTCCATAATAGAATCATCTAGAAATTCAAATTTGAGTAGTTAAGTGTTTGCCACAGGGGCTTCTACAAGTTAATCAGCAATAACCTTCCCCTTGATTTATTTTTTATTCTAATACTCAATTTCAAATTAACTTAGTAGCATGACCCACTTATCCATGCATCTTTGAAGAGATTATTTAGATAATAAGAATTTGAGAGGATCCACCTTGGTGATAGTTTTTTTATTGTTTAGCATATAATGTCATAATTTTTTGAGTAGAAAACACCATAGCTAAACATTAATTTTCAATAGGCATATATTTATGTTCATAATCCACTAGACTGTAGATTAAATATTATATTTCATTTTCTTTACCATGATCATCATGTTGGGCCAAAAGTGGCCCCAGTTCATGCTTTGTTGCTAATATATAAAGAAGTAGTGGTCATCTAGGTGTTGTCAATATTAATACTGTTAGATTGGCCAAATATGTCTTGAGTTTTGAAAATACTATCTAAAAATATTCATCCCATTGAAACATGATCCCTTTATTCAAGAGATGGGTAAATAGGTTGTACTTATATGCTAGTTGAGAAATGAACCTGTGTATAGATTGGATCTTTCCTTGTAGGCTTCATAGTTGTTTAATATTGTTTAGTGGAGGAATTTATATAATGGACTTGACATTGGTAGGGTCAACATTGATCCCTCTTTTTGATACAATAAAACCTATCAATTTCCCTGAAGTGACTCCAAAGACATACTTCTTAGGATTCAGGAAGACTTTATATTCATGAAGCCTCAAATATTATTCATAGAATGTTAGGATGTCTAGATTTTGTTCTTTATTTTGCCAAAATGTCATCAACATAGGCCTCAAAAATATTTTGCATCATGTCATGGAAGATGATAGTCATGGCACACTGATATGTGGCTCCATTATTCTGCAAGACAAATGGCATGACTTGGTAACATAATGTTCCCCATAGAGTGGTGAACACCATCTTGTGTTGATACTTTTAGGCTATCTTGATCTAATTGTATCTATAAAATCCATCCATTAAGGATAACATCTTGTACATAGTAGTTGAGTTAGAAATCATGTTGATGTTGGTCATAGGAAATCATCTTTGGGGCACGTTTTGTTGATATCTATGAAATTAGTACAAATACATATACCCAGGGTCTTTTTATTCATCAGAACTATGTTTGAAATCCACTCAAAATAATCCAGTAGTCTAATGAAACCTACGCTTAAAATTTTTTTTAGTTCTTCTCTAACCAATAGGGTGATGTGTGGATGCATATTCCTTAGTTTTTGCTTGATTATTTTAGCATCAGGATATACAATAAGTTGATTCACAACCAAATCTGGGTCTAATCTTTGGATGTTGGAGTATATCCATGCAAAGATGTCAATATAATCCTTCAAAATGGATATAATATGTTCACATTATGATTTAGTAAGGGAAGCTCTAAGATAAATAATTTTGGTATCCTCAGAGGTTCCCAGGTTCAATTATATTATGTTTTCCACAAGGAGTGTGGATCCGTCTTCTAAAATTGTAGGCAAGATATGATCGTGATCATCTTATTTTGCTACATCTTCTTGTTGTTCCTCCCAAAGCTTTGGATAGTGTGATGAATCAAAAAAATTCATCTCAAGTAAATGCTAAGAAGTAAAAACCTCTGGAAACTCAAGAATGAGATGCTCAAACATTTATTTTTATTTTGAAGAGATGCTTGTACTGGCGATAGAACTTGGGCTAGATTGAAATTTTACATCCTAAGGGGATGAACATACTTCCCCACCTGAGATCACCTGAAAAAAGTTTTCACTCAAAGGCTCATCTTTTTCTTTACTTTTTCCTTGATTTATGATTGCCTTAAAGTGGTTTTCAACCAAAGATATTGATGTTTTATCTTTATTGTGAACAAGAAAGTTTGTTTGCTCTCCAAAGTAGGTAGAAGGATCTAATGGAAAATCAAATCCTTGTTTGTAATCTCTAATGGGCAATCCATCTCATAGGCCCATGTTTTCTACAATAGATTTTTCATTTTAAAATTCATCAAATCATATGACTAAATTTTGTTGGTCCCAATCAATGAGTTTGAGATGACAAAGTCATATGGAATAATGAAGGTTTGCTTCAAGATGGGAATCTCCAATAAAGGTACATGGTTCTACTTCAGTAGGGGAAGCTCCAATGGTAGATCTTTCTTCAATATGGGAATCTCCAATAGTGGTATAGGTTCTTACTATAGTATGGGAGGCTCCAATATTTAAAGTCAAAATGGCATTAGAATTATAGATACTCAAAAATTTCATAGTTTTAGATGTTGAAATACCTTAAACCCCTACCTGACCCTGAAGCTAGTTGACCACCTAGTTGACTTAGCCCATTTATTAACTTACTGACTTAACCTTTTAATCCACCTTATTTTAACTTATTTTCACCCATTTTGCCTTAAAAACTTAATTACTAATGGTTAGCTTAACCATCGATGGTTAGCCTAACTATTGATGGTTAGCCTAACCATCGATGGATAGGCCATCAAACCTAATTTAAATCCAATTCCAGCTAAGTATGGAATAATTTAGTAACTTCCCTTATGTAGTTGTAACAAGTTTTAAATCATTTTAATAGGCAACTTTATCTTCCATCCTGATTATCAACTTCCTCCTACATACTTATTAACTTCATCCTATAAAAGGATAGAAGTAGGAAGTGAAAAGGATCCACAAATCCACATCCAAGTTATCAAATCTTCTTACACATAGGTATCTAGCCTTCTTTCATAAATCAAGTAGCAACAATGGAGATCTAAATATCTATCTGAGTTGTTCTTAAGGCCCAATTACTATCACTATAGCCAAATTTCTCTAGACTTCTACCATAAAAAATCTAGCAAGTTATAGGTAACTTTTTACTTGTTTTTTATTTAGATTTCATTTATAACCTTCTTGACTTGATTAGACTTATCTCGTAGCTTCCCACCTCTGACCAGATCCATATTTAAATCCCTAACTGACCATTTATCCAATCTACAATTCCCTTTCTAATCATTTATAGAAAAACATAGGTAACTATCGATGGTTAGCCCAACCACTGATGGTCACCTCAACCATCGATGGTTACCCAAAAATTGATGGTCAGGCCAACTATCAATAGTTTACCCAACTAGTGATGGTCACTATGGTAAAAATAATAGAAAACTATTTTCATTCCCTCTACCTCAACCAAACCCTACTTTCTATGTTCCTACCTATTCACACAGACTTTTCTAAATTTTTTGAACCTAACCCCAACTCTTTTAACACAAGTATTGACCCATTTTTCTACATTTAGTTATTTTATTTGAACAAACATTTACCTTCTTTCATGCATTTAATTTCATATTATTGAATTCAAGTATTCTTTCTTTTCATCTACATCAACTTAATTGTTATAAATAGTGGATTGATAGCCTCTTAACAAGCATATGCTTCTTGGATCTAGCTCATGCTAGGTAGTCTACTCAACTATCTTACTAACAAATCCCTTTTCCGTGTCTTTCTTATCTATAGATTATTTCTTCCAAGCCAAAGAGGAGTTCACATCACTATCTAGATCATGTGTCCACTTTTACCAGGTATTCCTTTACACACCCCTTTTATTAGTTTCCTACTTGCTTCCAAATTAAGAAATGAGTGGAAATTAAGATAAATATTTTGGTATGCCTAGTGGGACCTAGTATCCCTTTCTCTTTCTTTCTTCTATGCTCATCTAATGAATCTGAAATTTATTTTGGGATTAAAATAAACCTTTTGCATACATTGATTACTTTTTTGTCTTAGTTAATCTAGTCACTTAAAATCAGATTTATTAATCATAGATTTTAGTCGTGTATCACACACATTTTCCAAACCATATAACCAATCAACACATCAAAACAAACTTGAGACAAAGACCGACTAGGATTTCATCACCTAACGGTAAACCTTACCCTTTTTAGGTAATCCTATTTGGATGTCATTACTAAGGGGAGAACCAACTCAGCTCTCTAGTTGAGTATAAAATCTGAAATTCAATATATCTTGGCTAAGCACTCAACACCCTTATCATTGTGTTGTGTGAAGTGATGGGGTAGGCCCCAATATCAAGCCATGTACTAAAGATCAATATAGATTTTATCTATTGAGCACCTAAAACCAACCTTAGATTTCCTCTTTAGTACCTGGTCTATGAACCAAATTTCCTCTTCACACTTTTAAAGGCATAATCCAAAAGCAATTTAAAAATAACCCTAGGTTGTTAAATGTGCTTTAGTGTATGTTTGATTTCCTTGAGATCTTTTATTTTGGCTTGATATGTGTTTAAGTTATGAGTTTCATTATTTCTTTTTTATTTATCTCATGGTCTTTACTAGACAATAGTTGAGCAATCAAACCAACCAATAACTTCTTTTTTCTTCTTCCACCATGGAGTATACTTCTGATGTTGAGGGTTCCAATCATTTTTCTTCCCCTCCTACTAAGCCTCCAATTTTTATTGAGGCTGATTTGGATTTTGCTACCATCTTTGATAACAACCCCATGGCTCTTCAACATTACATAAACACCTTATCTATCTATACCCCTTTTGATTTGGTTCCTTCTACTGATACTCCCTATGGTATGTCTTTGTATCTTCTAGTGGGTGCCACCTCAAGCCAACCTGTGCTCACCCAAGCCTCTTCTTCTTCCAATATCCCACCTACTACCACTCCCCAAACTCCATCCAACATCCCAACTAGTAATCAAACACATATTACCCTAACCAATAGCTCCAATAGTGGATCAATCTTACTTCTTGTCACCTATACTCTTTTTACCATGGTGGTATCTTCTACCCCTATTTCTACCATTACCCTTAGTTCAACCAACTCACCAATTTATACCTCACTTCAGATTTTGGTACTTTCTATACCCCAAACACTTCCACCTATTAGTAGTAAAGTTACCACCCACCAACAACCACCTAGCACTTTCATACCTCCAACACAATCCACATACATATCACCATCTACTAACCCATATCATCCACCATAACAAGTACCCATGACATCTTACCCATATGTTTCTAACCCATAAGGATACATAGAACCTTCCACCTAACCATTTGTGCCAATCAACCCTTATGTGGAACCATCCCAACCTCCTATGACTGCTTACCAATATGTGTCTTTTTTAGCACCTTCTACCACTTATCCATACATTACTTCCACCTAACCTCAACAAATCTTACCACTTAATTATGTCACTTCCCAACCTCAAATAGATTTGGTCAAGATGTTAATGGATAAAATGACCAACTTGGAGTCATCTATTTCTAGGTCTCATAACCTTTAATCCATTGATCAAATATGTAATGAACCCATCCATCCATCCATTCCTATCCATTCTTATCCTCCTCAATGGTAATTACCCAAGATTTTTAAATTTCAAGGAAAGGAGGACCTCTACTAACATTTAAGATCATTTTGTCATTCTTGTTATTTAATTGCATATGATGATGCTCTCTTCCTTCATATATTACCCATGTCTTTTTCAAGACCATCCCTTGATTGGTATAGTGCTCTTACCAAACACTCCATCTTTTCATTCTCCTAATTAGCGCAAATATTTTTAGATCAATTCTCAGTAAATATATCTAAAAAGGTTTCTATTACATACCTCTATTTTATTAGGTAATTTTATGATGAATCAATTACTAATTTTGTATCTAGATGGAGAGGTCTCATCAACCAATGTTCTTTCTCCTTACCTCAAATTGATTTGATTGAGCTCTTCTCTCAAGGTTGTGCCAAACATATTACCCCCACTCTTCAAGTTTAAACTTTTAGAATTTTTGGTGAGGCATTCACCATGGCACATAAAATTGAGAATTGAGCCATTGATGAAGGGAAATTGAAACTATTGAACAATAATTCTATATTTAAATCCAATGACCCTCCCTCCACCAAAACCACTAACCAATCCAACTATCCCAATACCAAGACAAAAGCATATGCAAACTTAGTTATTCTACAAACTACTCCACTACTAATTATCAATCAACCCCATTAAACCAATTCCTCCAACCCTTCCTACCAACATAATCAAAACCAAAACCAAGCTCCTCCAAAATAGCATACCACCATAATGGATTCTTATCCTTTAGTTTTGGATAAATTGTTGAAATCTAACCTCATCCAACTTCTACCTATCAAACCACCCCAAAAATTTGATGCTTCTCACCTTGTGCCTAGTTGGTATAATGAGAATGACCATTATGCCTTTCACTGAGTTATAAGACATGATATTAGTAGGTGAAATGCCTTCAACTGTCTAGTCCAAAGCTTAATTTATAGTAGATAACTTACATTTGATAATCCCAATGCACCTACTAATTAGTCCCTTGACATCTTCTAGAAACCTTTCCCTAATCATGCCCCTCCTACCCATCACCATGACAACAAACCAAAATCATCTCGCTCTCATGAGGCACATACCATCAACATTATTATTAGTGAAACCATTATTGAGGAGACCATTAACACAACCATTTCTTCATCTATTTCACTCATGGAATTAGTGGACTCACCTTCCATTACTTTGTATACCCAAATGAAGGAATCAACTACCCCTCTCTCTTCATCTGATGATACCTTAGCTTTATCTACCTTTCCTTTTATGGAAACATCAAAGGAGACAACCTTTGATTTAACCATTTCTTCTTCTTCCACACCACCTATTGAAGTGGTATCACTACCCTCGATTTCTTTAGATACTCAAACAAAGGAAGAAACCATGTCCATTCCTTCACTTGAGGATACCATACCTGCATCTCCCATCATAGAACCATCCATTCCTTCTTTGGAAACCATCCCACAAGAGGAGATTACCTCATCCACCTAGTCACCAATTTTGGAACCTTTCATCAAAAATAAGGATGGAGGAACCATTCCCTCTTCTCCACCTAGGGGCTTAATATTTGAAACCAATGAACAAGGAACCAAACCCATCTACAAGCCCTTCTCTAGGTTATTCCAAATTCTAGAGTTCACTTCTCAACCCAACTTTGATAGAGCCACCTTTTGGCATCATATTGGGCTCCCTTACCAAAACAAATCTAAATCCTCAACCTCACTTAAATCCACCCTTAAACCCATTATTACCTCTTCATTAAATACCTATTCCTAAAAAACCATAGGTGAACCATCTTAACCACCTCTATGTAACATTGTTGAATCACCTTCTACCTCTCTTACCAAACCTATCAAGAATCTAAGAATTATTCCCATGCCTAGCCATACTCATCCCTCTTTGAAGTTAGACTTAACTCCCTCTAGTCCACCAAAGAAACCCACAACTAAACCAATTAAGAAGGTAGAGTTACCCAAACCTCTACCTCAAACTAGATCCATATCATCTCCTTCCCACCTACCTTATATCTTAGGACCCCATCCTTCTACTATCCTAGCTACCTATTCTTCCTCTAGTAAACCATCCACTTTTTCTCTATGTATGCCTACACCTATCAAACCTTCTAGTCATCCATTATTCTTAACTAACCTATCCACCTCTAATTTACCACCTATATCCAACCCCTCACCATCTAAATATTCCACTCTCAAATCATTTACCCTGAAGCCAACCATAACTAAGAAATCCCAACCACCAACTAAAACCATTCTAACACTTATAAATTATAAAGTGAAAAGTGCTTCTAAAAGGGCTCCCATCCCTAAAACTATAAATTAATCCCCTATAACACCTTTGAATGAATCTTACTCAACTATCCTTCAAATGTTGTTGTAAACTTCTTCCATTAGCTTACCACCTATCAAACCATTGTAGCCTTCCAATACCAAACCCTCCTATTTTAATGATAACTTGATACATGCATATTATAGGGCATTGGGACATGACATGAGGAACAACAAATCTTTCCAAGTACTTATTGATAGCCTATATGATGAGGATGATTTATTAATATACGAACCTCTCTTACCCTCATTACCAATCAAACCATCAACTCAAACTATCCAACATTTACCTACTCTCCTAATCTCACCCAAGAGTGATGAGGATGAACCAAAGCAACCATCAAACCCAAAATATTCCCCCATCCACACTATTCATATGGTCACCAATCTCAGGCCCAATAAAAGGACAAGAGAAAAGCCAAAGTCTCCATTCCTTAGACATATCCTTAAACCCATCAACCTTCTAACTAAACCCAAACACCTACGTGTTAACTTATGTCACCACTAAAACCTAAATTATCCATTTTGGGAGCCTCTCCCTTCAACCCTTATGACTCCATCTAGCATATCATGTTGAAACAACTTCAGTAGATGCTGGTGGAAATGAGCCTTTATGAACTGATCAACACCTCACCCCACCATCATTAGGCACTGATAGAGGATCTACAATCTACATAGGTTTAATTAGATGACCCTCAACCTCTTATACCCTTTATTGTAGCCCTCCAAATTTCTACCTTCATCACATTTCAAGATTATAAAATACCTCCTATTCATATTGAGGATCTTGATCCTCCCCTCTTCATCACTATGTACATCAATCAAACCCACATCAAAATGGTTATGGTTGATGGAGGAGCTATCATCAACATTATTTCCTCCCATGCTTATGACCAACTTCATCTACCCAAGAACATCATGTCAAAAAGCACCATGATCCTTTGCTCCTTTATTGATAGCATGGCCACTACCTTGGGGATAGTTGTCCTCCATATCCATGTGGGACCTCACACCATTCCTGAACTATTTTACATTATAGAGGGAAATTTTAAATACAATGTGTTACTCAGATGCCCTTAGATTTATGTCATGATTTGTGTCCCTTCTACCTTACATTGATATGTCAAATTTGAGTATGAAGGTCAAGTTTTTACCATCAAAGCTGAACCTAGTCCTTTTGCCTCTTATAATATGAAATATCAACCTAAGAATGTTCTTGTTCATTCCTCATCCACCTCACCATTAATTGTAAATAACACTAACCCACCACCAATCAAACCCTATAGCACTCCCACCCATAACAATGATGAAGCTTTAACTAGCTCATTTGTCCCTTCTTCCTAGATCCCCATAAAGGACCCCTTAAAACCCATATTCCAACATCTCTAACTTGGGGAGTATTATCTTCTAGCCTTGGATGCTTTCCCTATTCTACAAGAGTATGGGAATCTCAAACATGACCCTTCCTAAGATCCCAACATCGGAACCATCATCCCTTTTAGGCTCCCCAATAATCAAATAAATTTCATCTATGGGGGACTTGATCAACCACTTCTCACTCCCATCACTATCTCATCCATCTGACCATTCACCTCTGAATTCTCTTATCTCAACAACTAACCTTTGTCAAAGCTTACCTTTATGGGTGTGTTTAGAAGGGGTTTGGCCTTGACCTTTATGAATAAGGACCTCACAAGTTACCCATAATCAAAACCAAAAAACCTTTTGAGTTATTCAACCTCGGGTACATACTATTGTTCTCAAACTCTGTCACTTGTTTTTGTGATAACATGCCAATCATTTTGGTCTTATAGGCCAAAATTGTCTCTTTTCTTCTTTCAAAATGTTCTGAGTAGTTAATTTTTTCACATATTCAAGCCTTTTGAGCTAAGGAAGTCATAGATTCAATAGGTAGCCTTTCTTTAAAGGAATTTCAAAACACTTGAGGCTTTTCCTTAGTGTTTTGAGGATGGTACAATGCTGAGGTTCACTAACAAGACTTAACAATGGGCTTCAAAAAATTAGAATGAACCACTTTGAACCATTAAACCATTGAACCCCACCTTTGAAAGGTTTAAAGGTTCAACGAGTTCAAAGGTTTAACAACTTTGGAAAACTTAAACAAAAGAAGGATTCAAAGAGTGAAGATTGAACTGTTGAACCGTTGAACCTTTAATCGAAATGGTTCAAAGGTTTAATGAGTTTCATAAGTTTGATGGACTTAGAGAATTAAAATATTCAAAGAAATAGAATGAACCAATGAACTGTTGAACCTTGAACTGAAATGGTTCAAAGGTTTAAAGGTTTAAAGAGTTTAAAAGTTTGATTGGAAGCTTCAAGCAAATGGAGGAAGTGGAAGATGCTAGAAAGAAGTTCAACAAGATGGTTCAACCAAAGAAGAAAAAGAAAGCAAACGTGGCCCTTCACAGAACATTGAACCTTTGAACCATTAAACCTTTGAACCAAAAGATTTCAAGGTTCAAGGTTCAAAGTGGTTCAAGCAACTAGTGATGTCCTCATGGATGTCAATTTTAGGGTGATAGAATAACTATTGGTTTTCAAAAGACATGAGAACAAACTTAGCAACTAGCCTAGAAAGGAGCTAAAGGAGCTAGCATAAAGCAAGAAGATAGCCCCTAGAGATCATATCACTAGGAAGAGACAAAATATGGCATGGAAAAAGAGAATAAATATAGGAAGTCTAGAAATGTTTGTAGGAGAGTTATTTCCAATAGGTAAAACAATCCACCAGGTGGACATCAGAGAACATAATCATTCAAAGGCATGGCCTATTTTTTTGCATTAAGTAAAGGTGAATAGACAGTCGTGTAACCATCATAAAGAAGACTAGACAACCCATGCTTAGGAGGATAAATTTGAGATGATTTAGAATGCTAAAGTTAAGGCTGATGACCTATTCTAGCATGGCCCTTTCACAGATATTCAATACATTTAATTTAACATGGGCCATTTTCATGAAAAAAAGTGCCCAAGTCTTTCTTGTGATGTTATATATTATAATCTCTCATTTTGTATAAGGGAGATCTCTATGTTATCAGAAGTGAAGCTCTGCCTAAATTGAAAGGTATTCCTAAGACTTTGAGCTTAGATTTTTAATCATATTTTTTTAAGTGAATGAGAAAGCAAGTGACCTTTCAAACTTTGTGTCAAAATAGCTTGTGTCATTTAGGAAATTGTTTTTATGTCTTTTTCCTAAATACAATCTTTTCAATTTAATCAAACAAGTAGAACAAGTGAAAATAATTAGAAGATGTCTTGAAGCTAACTATGGGAGACTTTGTGCTACCATAATTGTCTTCAATCTGTGTTTTATGTAAAGGATACAAGAGAGACTTTGAGCTCTCTTTATCCTTCATAATCCTTTACTCTATTGTATTTTTAGGTGGATACTTTGATTTGTGCTTAATCCTATGGTGTTCTTCATCTTAATTAGTGGGAGAAATAATGAAAGACTTTATTCTTTCATGGGTTTTTTGTGGATCCTGTTACTAACCTAGGAAGTCTTCCTCTGGTTTTGTGAACATTATTTCTGAAAGAAGAGAAATGCCTTCAGTAATTACCTAGGAATTCTCCCCTATTTTGTGAACATCATGTCTAAAAAAAGAGAGATGGATGGTATGATTTCACCCATGTGTGTATTTTCAACTTATATATATATATATATATATATATATATATACACTATAAATTATAGGGAGCCTCCCCTTGCTGAGAGGAGATATTTATCTCATTCTGGCTATGGTCACCACACCTATTTTGCTGCATAAATCTCCTTATGATGTGGTTGATGCACCTATTTTGTCGTAGTCAATTGGTGACAAAATATTCACCGAATAGATTTTGGTGACTCCACTGGGGAAGAATAAAATGTTCAGTTCTTTTCCATTAGCATTTCATATCTACTAGGGATAGAACATAGCTCCACACAAACTATTTTTGGTGACTCCACTAGGGATGAACAAGTAGCTTGAAGCCTCAAGCTTCAAATTGAAGTAGTTCTAGTTCTTTTCCATTTTCATTTTATAGTCTGGCAGATCCACCATACATGTGAAGCTAGAAATCTTAAGGTATTGTTGACCCTATATTTGAGTTGGTACAACTAATTAATTTTGATCTTTTTCCTCTACCATCTCACCTTCACATCAAGTCCCCAATACTAGGCAAAGCTTCTCTTTCCTTTGCTATTAGAGCTTTTTCTATACATATCCCATAGAGATTTATTATCCCTCCCTTCAATAGCCACATCATGGCAACTCAAGGCCCTTGGGGTAATACTTTTGGTCCTCTGAATCTAACCCCACCTCTACATGAACTACCCTATAGTTTAAGAAAGAATTTTCCCAAATTCTATGGTGATGGGAACGTTCATCTTGATGAACATATTTCATCCTTTTGTATAGCCTATGGTGTGATAGGTGTTGATTATGAAGACATTGTACTCAGACTATTTATGGAAACATTGTAAGGCACTATTGTAGACTAGTTTTATCATCTACAAGCACAAATAGTGACTAATTGGAACACTCTCAAAGCCAAATTTGAGGCTAGATTCAAACCTACAGAAGATGCACACACCCTATTAGCCTAGCTTACACAAATGAAAAAGGAGCCTCATGAACCCATGAGGGACTTCATTGCTAAATTCAATAAGTTGAGGAACATGATTCTCAAAATTGCTTAGTTGACACCTTAGAATCTCAAATGCTTCTTCATCAATTCTCAACTTCCTAAAGTGAGTTTATTGTTGAGGAGGGCTAGCCACATAGATCTTGTTGTAGCTCAGATTTTGGCCATTGAGGTTGAAGATGATCTTAACTTGGTAGGAAAGACAAGAAGAGATCCTAATATAAGTAAATCTTCTTCATCTTCCAAATATTCTTCTACAGGCACCATTGATCCTATGGTGCAAAAGCTAGCAAATGAATTGCTAGATCTAAAAAAGCAAATGGCACAAGGAATGTCTTCTCTTTCTTATTAGGATATACTAAGGAGGACATTTCCTAACTAATCATATTAGGGCAATGCTACCAAAAATCAAGGATGACCAGATTGCCTTCCTCCCCCACCAGGGAAGCTTGCCATTGAAGCTACACTAGCTAACTTAGCAGTTGGTTATCTTGAAACTGAATTTGATTTTTCTTTCCAACCTAAGTTGAACCAAGAAGATGATGTTGATCTTATTTTAGAAGGCCAAGAAGAATCAGCTAGTGAATTTAATATTAGTTTCTTGAATTACTAAGATAAAGTAAGAAGTAAAGGAGAAGTGTTTGATGGATCATAAGCTATATTTACCAGGTCCCAGAACCAATCAACTCAACAAGCTAATAAGGGAAAAATAGGGGAAGAATCTCAACCAATAATTTCAATTGTTAAATGAGGGGCTTCTCTGCCTTTCCAATCAAAGGACCTAGTGAGCAATAAAAAAGTATCTCAAACAATCCTGCACCTTCTACTTTAATTTTACAGACCAATCCCACACATAGTAAAACCTAGAATGATGGACTTCCTTCCTTTGTTCCTAGTTTTTTTCAGTCATATGCTAAGAAGAACAAAATTCAAATTTTTGAGTTTGAATTATTGCAATCCAACCTTGAGGATTTAGATAGGTTAGTTCAATGCATCAAAAATAAAACCATCCCTGCAAGACAAGAAATTTCAAAAGTAACTCTTGGTCACCCAAAAAACACATCCACCTAAAATAATATTGTCATCACTCCTCCAACTGCCCCTAGGAAGACATAACCATTTTATGTTTTCCTATTGATAAATAGTCATCAACTAAATAATTACATTATAGATTCTAGTGCCTCTGACAGTATGATGCCCACCAAGGTGGCAAAATCTCTTGGTCTCACACTAACTAAAACCTTTGGGAGATGTTTCTCCATGGAAAAAAAATAAGTTCCACTTTTGGGATATTTCAAAGATGCCCAATTTGCATTTATGGCCTTCCCAGATAAGAGAATTAAAATGACAGTCTTAGTGGCCGATGTTCCAACCTCCTACAACATTCTACTTGGGAAATTTTTTTGCAAGGATGTTGGTGGAGAATTAAGTATGGACCTATTTGAGGTGAGGATCCCTATCAAGGGCATCATGTAAAGGTTGCTTCTTGAGAAGGAGGCAAAGTATATTGTCACCCAAATGTCAACCCCTCAATCTCAAATTCTGTTTGAGTCTTCAGGCTTGGGTAATTACTTTTTGACTACTAAAGACATTTTTTTTAGCAAATGAAATTTCCATAGGTGACAATCCAAAAAATTTAGATAAGACATTAGAAGAATTGGTAGGGCGCAGTACACATGAAAAAGGATCTTCCCTTCCTAATGAAGATAAATTTGAAAGAAGATCATACTCTAATGATGTTTGGATTCTAGAATTTGATGGAAGCAATTCTTCTATCAGTTCTAGAGTTGGAGTAGTTTTTATATCTCCTCAAGGAGATATCTTCCCTTATGCATATAAGTTGTAGTTCAGCAACACTAACAACACTACTGAGTATGAATTACTACTACTCAAATGAAAGGCTGCTGAAGACAAAGGTGTTAAGCTCCTTCATGCCAAAGGAGATGCTAAGCTAGTGATTTATCAGGTGAGGAACCTGTATCAAACCAAGAATGAGAGATTGTGACATTATCATAATTTAGTGTGGGACTTCATTAAAATATTTGATGATTTCAATATTTCTATCGTGCCTAGAGAATTCAATAGTCATGCAAATGCATTGGCCATCTCTGCAACTCTCTTAGTCCCTCACCAAGATTTCAAAGAAGATAGGTACACTATCGAGTTGGTCTTTCAATCAAGTATACCTAATAATGCTGACCCTTGGTAGGTGTTCGATGGTGACAACCAAATCATTGCTTTTTTGGAATAGATGGATAGCTTTGAAAAGCTTCAATTTAAAGGTAGTGAATCTCCATGGTGGGAATCATCTCCTAAAATAAATTCAAAAGCTGATGAAGAGTTCTATCATCTCAAAGGGAATAAAATTCTTGAAGGATTAGTTTCTCTTGAGAAACTTTTCAACAAGCATGATAGGTTTATCAAGGAATAGCAAATGGATTCAAAATCCTCCAAGGATTTTGATCAAATCAATTTGAGTATAGAAGACAATCCAAAAATGGTCAACATTGGAAATTGTTGTACCCCTGATGAAAAACTCAAATTTATCACTCTACTTCACCATTACATTGATGTTTTGGCATACTCTTAAGATGATCTAAAATCTCTCAGAATTGAAGAAATAAAGCATGAAATTCCTCACAAGATTGGGTCATTGCCTCACAAGCAGAAGCAAAGGTAGTACAACCCCAAGATATTAGGCACTATTCTTTCTAAGATACAAAAAATGTTGAATGCAAGGATTATTTTCCCAATCCATCATTCCACCTAGATTGTGAACAAAGTCCCTATGATAAATAAGAATAGAGAAATTTGCCTTTGTGTTGATTTCATAAATCTAAATCAGTCATCTTTAAAGGTCAACTATCCCCTGCCCATCATGTATTAGCTGCTACAGATAGTAATTGGCACTGAGATGTTATCAATGTTAGATGTATTTTTAGGATATAATCAAGTGGAAGTTGGTGAAGTAGACAAACATAAGACTGCTTTCAAAACACTTTGGGGCACCTTTTCATATCACAAAATGCCCTTAATCTTGATCAATGCTGACACCACCTTCTAAAGAGTGATAGATCTTGCTTTCAAAAATGAAATGGGTCAGCTCATTATGGTATACCTTGATGATTTGATAGTCTTCTCTAAGCATCATCTTGATCATGTGCATCATCTACAAAAAGTGTTGGAGCAATGTAGGCAGAATAGTATTTCTCTTAATCTCAAGAAATCAATTTTTGGGGTTACTAAAGGGAAACCTCTATCACACTATGTCCTAAGAAGTCATAAATATCAACCCAGAAATGATCAAATCCATTCAAGAGCTTTCTCTTCCTACCAGTAAGATTGTAGTTCACTCTTTCTTTAGAAAAGTTTTTTTTTGTGAAGGTTCATTCTTGAATTTGTAGAGAAGACTCACCACATTGTCAATATGATGAAGGGCAAAGCCACTTTTAGCTAGACTGAAGAAGGCAAGTCAAAATTTCAAGACATTAAGGAAGTTATCACCCATGCTCTAATTCTAATTTGTCTTGATTACACTAAAGACTTCATGATGTACAACTGTACTTTTGAACACATACTTTCAACCATTTTGGTTTATCAGAACAAAGAAGGTGTGGAATCTCCCATATCTTTCATGAGTTGTCCTCTCAAAGCTCATGATCTAAAGTATTCAAACATAGAGAAACATGCTTATGCTATGGTAAAGGTGGTAAAGCACTTCCATTTTTACATCTTGAACTCACACACCATTGCTCAGTCCCTAATACAATAGTCAAGTCCATACTAACTCAACAAGAGTTTGGAACTAAAAGGGGTAATTGGATTGCCAAAATCTAAGAGTTTGATCTTGTTATCAAACCTACAAAGCTTATGCAGGGAAGGGGCTTCTGCCAATTAACTATTGATAACATACAAGGAGAAATAGGGAATGAAGAAATAGAAGTTGAAGACATGCCAATAGTTCTCTTTGTCACCACTACGAATGAGTGGTATTCGAATATTGCTCATTTCCTTACCTATGGTGAGTGTCCTACTCACCTATCTCATAAAGAAAAGAGGATTGTTAAGATGAAAGCTGCCATCTTTGTCTTATGGGACAATGGTCTATATAAGAGGAACCTTGATGGGGTATTCCTTTGCTATGTGGATAAAGTGTAGCAAAACAAACTTTTGGATTCTTTCCACAATTTAGCTTGTAGAGGACATTTTTCTATATGTGTGACTGCCCCTATGAGCTAGGTACTATTGGCCTACTCTGTTTCAAGATTCATATGCTTGGGTGAGTAGATGTGAGCTGTGTCAGCAATTCGTTGGCAAACCCAAGTTATTTGCGTTACCTCTCAAGCTTGTGGTGATAGAAGAACTATTTCAACAATGGGAAATTGATTTCATTAGTGTTGTAAATCTATCTTCAAGTGTTGGAAATGATTATGTCCTTACATCCATAGACTACTTTACCAAGTGGGTGGAAGCCATTCCAATTAAGCATGCTACTTCAGAAGTAGTGTGTAATTTCCTAAAGGAAAACATCATTTCTAGGTTTAGGGTCCTAACCAAGATTGTATCAGACAAATGTATCATGTTTCTCTTCTCATGAAATTACCCATTTCTATTACTATTATGGGATTATCCTCTCCCACTCTTCTGACTATTATCTGCAAGGAAATGGTCAAGCAAAATCAAGCAATAAGAACCTAGTGACCATTATCAAGAAGCTTGTAGATGACAATCAGAGAACCTAGCATAAAGCATTGCTTGATGCTTTATGGGTAGACAGAATTCCACCCAAGAGGGCAATTGGTATGTCCCCGTTCCAACTTTTATATGGTTTAAATGTAGAGATACCAATCACCCTAGAATTACCAACATTAAAATTAGAAAAGGCATTAGAAGATTAAACTTTTGAAAGCTCCATCGACAGAAGGATCATGTGCTTGACTAAACTAAATGAGCAATGAACTATGGTGGTGGACCAAATTGCTATGCATCAAAGTCTAGTAAAGAGACTCTTCGACAAGAAAGCAAGGATTCATGATTTTTAGATTGGAGACCAAGTCTTGTTGTGGGACAAGAAGAGAGAACCAAAATGAATGCATGAAAAATTAGATTCCTTATGGAGAGGCCCATTTTCTATTCATCATTTAAATGGTGAAAATAGTTTCTTGCTAATATATCAAGATGGAATGTCATTTACTCTACCTCATAGTGGGTAGCATCTGAAGCACTTCAATCCTTGAAGTATTAGATAAGTCTATTTGAATATATGTATAGTCTTTCTTTGTTTTGTATTTTTCATGAGTTTTTGGCACCATTTGTTTTTTGGCACCTTTGTTTTTGGGTAAGCATGACTCTGTAGCCCAATGGCATAAATGAAGGCACTAGGATTATGGATTCTACTCCCTTCGATTACTTCAATTTTCAATCAATGGAAGTTCCCCAACTAGAGCCATCTATTGTTCTCAAAATTTGTCACTTGTTTTTGTGACAACATGCTAATCATTTTGGTCTTGTAGGGCAAAATGGTCTCTTTCTTTCTTTCAAAATGTTCTGAGTAGTTAAGTTGTTCAAATAGTCAAGCCTTTTCAACTAAGGAAGTCATAGGTTCAATAGGTAGGCTTTCTTCAAAGGAAGTTCAAAACACTTAAGGCTTTTCCTTAGTGTTTTGAGGATGGTTCAATGTGGAGGTTCAATCAAAATACTTAATGGTGAGCTTCAAACAATAAGAATGAACCACTTTAAACCATTGAACCATTGAACCCCACCTCTGCAAGGTTCAAAAGTTCAATGATTTCAAAGGTTCAATGATTTAGATGGACTTAAACAAAAGAAGGCTTCAAAGAGTGAAGATTAAATTATTGAACCGTTGAACCTTGAACTGAAATGGTTTAAAGTTTCAAAGGTTCAATGAGTTCCATAATTTTGATGGACTTAGAGAATAAAAATATTCAAAGAAATGGAATGAACCGATGAACCGTTGAACTAAAATGGTTCAAAGGTTAAAAGGGTTCAAAGAGTTCAAAATTTTGATTGGAAGCTTTGAGTGAATGGAGGAAGTGGAAGATGCTAGAAAGAAGTTCAACAAGATGGTTCAACTGAAGAAGAAAAAGAAAGTGAATGCAGCCCTTCACAAAACATTGAACCTTTGAACCAAAAGAGTTCAAGGATAAAGGTTAAATGTGGTTCAAGTGACTGGTGACGTCCCCATAGACATCAAATTTAGGGTGGTGGAATAACCATTGGTTTTCAAAATAATTGAGAACAACCTCAACGGCCAGTGTAAAAAGGAGCTGAAGGAGCTAGCATAAAGAGAGAAGATATCCCTGAGAACTCAGATTGCTAGGAAGAGACAAAACATGGAAAGGAAAGAGAGAAAAACTACAAGAATCCATAAATATTTATAGGAGAGTTATTTCTAGTATGTGGAACAGTCCACCAGGTGGACATTAGAGAACATAAACATTCAAAGGCATGGCCTATTTTTCTCTATTAAGTAAAGGAAAATAAATAGTCATGTAAGAATCATAAAGAAGACCAGACAACCCATGCTTATGAGGAAACATTTGAGATGATTCAAAATGTTAAATTCAAGGTTGATGACTTATTCTAGTATGGCCCTTTCACATATATTCAATGCATTCAATTCAACGTGGGCCATTTTCATGAAAATAAGTACCCAAGTCTTTCTTGTGATGATATATGTTTTAATCTCTTATATTATATAAGGGAGATATCTCTGTTATTAGAAGTGAAGCTTTGCCCAAATTGAAAGGCATTACTGAGACTTTGAGCTCAGACTATTAATCATATTTTGTTAAGTGAATGAGAAAGCAAGTGACCTTTCAAACTTTGTGTTGAAATAGCTTGTGTCATTTAGGAAATTTTTATTATGTCTTTTTCCTAAATATAGTCTTGTCTATTTAATCAAACAAGTAGAACAAGTGGAAATAAGTTGGAAGATGTCTTGAAGCTAACTATGGGAGACTTTGTGCTACCATAATTGTCTTCAGTCTGTGTTTTGTGTAAAGGATACTAGAGAGACTTTGAGCTCTCTTTATCCTTCGTAATCCTTTAATATATTGTAGTTTTAGGTGGAGACTTTGAGCTGAACTTAATCCTATAGTGTTCTTCATCCTAATTAGTGGGAGAAACAATGAAAGACTTTGTGCTTTCATGGGTTTCTTGTGGATCCTGTTACTAACCTAGGAAGTCTTCCTCTAGTTTTTTGAACATCATTTCTGAAAGAAGAGAAATGCCTTCAAATTTTTACCTAAGAATTCTCCCCTATTTTGTGAACATCATCTCAAAAAAAAGAGAGATGGATGGTATGATTTCACCCTTGTGTGTATTTTTAGCTTATATATATACTATAAATTATAGGGAACCTCCCCTTGCTAAAATGAGAGATTTATCTCATTCTAGCTGTGGTCACCACACCCATTTTGCCACATAAATCTCCTTATGATATGGTTTATGCACTTATTTTTCCATCAATCAGTTGGTGACAAAATATTCACCTAACATGTACCACTTGAATAACCCACCTCATCAAAACCCATCACCACTATCGACAAAGATATTCCATCCTCACCAACACCATCCCCCTAAAAGACTAAAGATGTTGATATCATCCAATATAACTTTTTATTTTATTTTTTTATCAATACCAATAGTTTAGACCCCTCGACCTCTCACAAGGATGGCCGAAATAAAACCATTCCTCTCATCCATCCTAAAATGATAAAGAAAGATTCTCCTACCATTAACACCATCCAACATTAGGATGATGATTTTATTATCACCTACCTTGGTGTGGGGGATTCTTATATCCATAAATCCCTTCCTCTTGAGAAATAAACCATGCTAAATGAATCCACTATCGATATTAATTTGGGTACTCAATATAACCCCCATATTTTTAATATCATCCAATCCTTATATTTTATGGAATAACAAGATTACCCTTCATTCCTTCATGATTGTAGCATATCATTTTCTTGGTCCTATCGGGATATGCCTAGAATTGACCCTCCTATTTCCCTCCACAACATTGTCACCCATCCAGAGGTTAAGTTGATTTAGTAAAAGCTGTGTATAATGAATCTTTGCATAACCTTCTTGTCAAATAATAACTTTAGAATCTATTACCAATCAACTTCATTTATCCCATTGACTACCAACAATGGGTTTATAACATCATTCCTATCACCAAACCCATAGGGGGACTTCATCTTTTCATTGAATTTCATGACCTCAACCTCACTTTCCCAAAGGATAACTTTCCTTTGCCAAAAATAGACCAACTTATCTATCTTAAAAATAGCCATGAAATGTTATCTCTCATGGACAATTTCTTATGATATAATCATATCTTGATTTCCCCCAAAGATCGACATAAAACTTCTTTTATCACTCCATGGGGAACCTTCTATTATAGGGTCATACCTTTTAGTCTAAATAATGCTAGATCAACTTATCAATGTGTCATGACCTACATCTTTCATGATCTCATCCATAAAATTGTAGAGGAATATGTGGATGATATCTTTAGGAAATCCAAACATCATAAAGATTACCTAAATATTCTTGTAATCATCTTTGATTGACTAATCCATTATCATGTCAGGCTCAAACCTAAATGTATTTTGGGGGTCCTATAAGGTAAGCTTCTTAGTTTTATCATATCTCTTTAAGGAATCAAAATAGACCCCAATAAAGTTAGATCAATCTTGGATATGCCTCCTCCTACTAAATTTAATCAACTTCATATCTTGTAGGGGAAAATTCACTCCATCCATCACTTCATCTCCTAGTTATTAGATAGATGTCAACCCTTTCACCATCTCCTAAAGAAATAAGCCTCTTTTAATCAAATAAAAGACTATCAACAAGCCTTTTATTCAATAAGGAGTACCTTCTTTCTCCACTTTTCCTCATCTCTCCTAATGAATACCAACCTTTATACCTTTATATATCCACCACAGATCATTCTTTAGGGGAAATACTCACTCATTGTAATGAATAAAAAAAAGAGTAAGCTATCTAATACATTAATTATAGAATATGAGACTTATTATACTCATCCCAATATAATTTGCCTTGCCTTACTCTTTATGGCATCTAAACTCTATGTCATCACTAACATTGACCCTCTCAATTACATGCACTCTAAACCATACCAAAACTAGTGTATGGCTAAGTGGTTCATGTTTCTAGCTAAGTTTGATCTTGATTTCCTTCAATAAAATTCCATTAAGGGGAAAGTCATCATCAACCAATTGGACAAAGCTCCTCTACAAAATAATCAACCACTTCCTCTTGCTTTTCTTGATGAGTCCATTACAACTCTTTCTCAGGAGGAACCTAACAATCAAATGACCATGTTTTTTGATGGATCTAAATGCCAACAAGGTGGGGGTTTTAGACTTATTCTCATTCCCCTTAATGGTTAACCTTTTCCCCTTTAATTGAGTATGAATCCCTGGTCATATGTCTTCAAACTGATCTATCCCTAGGGGTTAAAACCATTAGTGTCTTTGGTGATTCCTATCTAGTCATCAACCAGGTTAATGGATCCTACCAATGTAAAAATGATGTCCTAGTGAAGTACAAACAACTCATCTATTTACTCTTAGAATCATTTGAGCATTACCTTATCTAGTCAGTTCCTTGATCTAGTAACAAGTTCATGGATATGATGGCTTCCATTTATTAAAAAATACCATCTCAACCTACCAAATCTAAACTATTTGTCATCATCCATTATTTTATCATAACCTCATATATTATTTCTAACCTTCCCACCATTTTTAGTGTGGAATCATCTCCTTCCAACATTTGGTATGACCAAACTTTTAACTACCTTAACCTCAACATTGTTCTTCCCAAACTTTCAAGGAATGCTTGGAGAGCCTTTGTTTAGAGTACCTTTTATTACACCATCCTAGGAAGAATAATTTATAAACATGGCTTCAATGACCTCATTATTTGTTTTCTATGTAGTCATGAAGCTTCCCATATTATCAAGGAAATACATGATAGAATTTGTGGGGGACACTTTAGTGGTCTAGTTATCACTAAATATATCCTTCACCTTGGTTATTATTGTCCCACCCTCAATCAAATATTTTTTGAAATAAGTGTTTCTAATGTCAGTATCATGCTAACTTACATCACACACCTACCCATGGCCTTTGATTATCCAAAGACTATTAGTGTTTCTCATAATAGGGTCTCAAACTTATTAGGGAAATCAATCCTCATTCTTCACAATGACACCAATCCATCATTACTACTACCAAATATTTCACCAAGTGGGTGAAAGTCATCCCTCTTATCTCTAGCAAATCTAAAAATATTATTGACTTTATCAATCACCATATCATTTGTCACTTCAATGTTCCCCATAAGATCATCACTGATAATGTCAAATCCTTTAAAGACAATAAATTCCAAGGTCTTTGTGACACTTTTTGGCATCAAGTTAAGATTTTCCTCACCCTATCATCCAAAATTAAATGGATAGGTAGAAGCTTCTAACAAAACCCTCATTAAAATGATAACCAAATTGGTAAGTCCTTCAAGTCAAGATTAGCACTTTCACATCCCTTTTACTTTATGGCCCTATGGTACTATCATTCAAACCTCTATGGGTGCTACCCCTATCTCTCTCATCTTTAGAGGTAGTCTTGCTTCTTAATGTCTAGATTATTTCTCTTCACATATCCTTACATGAGATCCTTTTTAAGATTGATTATCATCAAGAACATCTCACCCATCTTGAACTACTTGATGATCACTACCTCACAGTACTTTATCATATTCATGTCTATCAATAATGAATCAAGCATGCATATCAAAAACACTTGAAAGAGAGAGACTTAAATATTGGAGACCTTGTCCTTAAGGAAAACAAACATGTAACTAATATGGAGAAAAGCAAAAGATGTAAGTTTGTTTTCAATTGGCTTGGACCCTATATCATAACCCATACGTATGGATCAGGATCTTATTGTCTATCTTATCTCGAAAGAAAATAAAAACTTGAGCCTCTCAATGATTCAAATCTTTATCCTTTATATTATTAAAGTAGTATCACCTTCATCTTTGTGTCTAACTTAAGCTCATCCCTTGGTTTATGAGATTTTCACTTTCCTAACACATTCACTCCATTCTTCTTGGGGATAATCAATTACAGCATAGGACCACTTGATTATCCATCATAGTTATAGCCTAATCCTAAGCATGGATATAATAGATCTACCCATGGTTCTCATGGATAATTTTCATCTCTCATTAGATGGAATCCCATGATCAGTTGTCTCTCAAACCACTTTTCCTCATCTATCATTACCTTTTGTGATAAAAGTATTGCCTCCATAAAGTAGACCTATAAGCCTAAATATACTTTTCTATGTCTAAACCTAGCATTCAAAATCAAATTAAGATACCAAAATATCACTTGTTTCCATACCTCTAGAATTGCAGACTGCTCCATTGAAGGATAGTTGCACAACAACTAACTTGCTTAAAGGATAGATATAAAAATACAACTTTGGACCACTCCCTTGAAGGATGGCTAAGTTGAGTTTGTCAAAAAAAACATTTGAATCTTCCCACATCGATCAACTTAACCACCCTATCCAAGCAACAAAAGCAACAAATAACCCTATGTCAAATTCAAAGCTAGAAAGCTGCAATTGGCTTTCACATATGGCATTAGTAGAATTATTACATCAATTAGTCTACACATTATATTAAGACATGTACTTGTCTATTACGATTCTTTGGTCACCTATAAAAGGGGAAAGTTAACCCATATTAGGTTACCACAACACACATTTCCCCTTAACCCATCTACCTATCACCTACTTTCCCTTCTCAAACTCTCTAAAATAAGGGATATGAACTTACTTGACATAAATAGATCATGATACTTTATTTTCTAATAAAATATTGCTCATGAAAATCATTTTAATGAATTATTTTCATTAAAATGATACAACTTTGGTTTTGTTAGGCCCTTACCAATGTACACATCATGCCTTTTTTCTTACCCTTTATTCATTAGTTCATGTGGATATATGTCTCATGATTCTTCTCTCCTTTCCAAATTTAGTGTGTTTAAACCTACTTTATTTGCTTTCATCATAGCCCCATATCACATATCCTATCAAAAAATTCCAAACATCATTCTCATCAACACAATAAATAACATTATGAACCATGTCCATAAACCATATCCTATCCATGAACAAAACATCCAAACCATAAAACATCAACAATCACACTATAACCTCATTATCATTAAATAAATAGTAACTTATCCTATCCTAAACAACATAAACCACATCATATCAATAAACATCATAGACCATGTCATATTACTATTTCCAATAAATAGAACAATAATTCAGAACATCAGTAAACCACATCCCAAACAAACATGACCAAATCACATATTCAAATCCTCTCCATGATCCACATCATGATATAAGAAAACATCATAAAAAAACCATAATTAAAGCCATTAATCACATATCCATGCATTAACACATCATCCACAATGTATAAACCTAAAATATTCATCATAAAATCAGCCATGATCATCAACATCACATCATCATATAACATAATAAAAGCATCCATGATCATTAACATCACATCCATCAATGCACAACACCACATGCCTAAAACTACGAATCTAAATATCATCTCATAAAGCATGGGGCATGATCAACCTATCATTTCATCATTAATATACATCATGAATATCCTAATGAACCATAAATTTCATAAGCATCATCCATAAATGTCTAAAAACATCAAATAATCATAACATCCATAAAACCCATCAACATTAGTAAATATCCATAATTATCATAAACCTCATCATCATATACATCATAATAAAAGTAATACATGTCAATGAGTATACATCATGTTCATCTAATAAGAAATACATGTCATAATTTTTAAATATCTCTCTCTCTCTCTCATATATACATCTCACTTCATCAGCACGTAGGTTGGTATCAAAATTAAAATCATATACATCCTATAATCTCACATATCAAGCCCATGGGGCACCACTACCACCTATACCTGCACTATAATCTGGTTGTGGTCCCCCTGATCTCCCTACTTACCCCACTATCAAGGCCCACTATCCCAAAGTAGATATAGATGGGCTACCTACCGAGCTAGCCTTGTACTTTCCATACCTCATCCCCAATGATAATTTTTCCAACAATATCACCTCATAATACCTCAAATCCTCAATGGTGGCTAAATACCATGTCATAAGAATCATATCAAGTCTTTATAATAGTGCCCCTACTAGTGTTATCACCCCTCCTACCATATATATCAGTGAATCTCTCTCCTACATCACTAATTCAAGAAAGATATTTTCCTAATCTTTCTCTCTAGTTAGCATTGCCAATTGACCCTATAAAGTGATAATATGGCCCTATAAAGTGGCCACCTATCTTTATAATTTGGTGATTTAGACCTAGACTATTGTAAGTACTACATAGGCCTACCCATCTTGGCTACCACCCTATGGTGATTCCCTATTAGTTTCAACATCTATGGGTTTTTGACCCCCATCACCCCATCAAAAATTGACCACTACATGTCAAGCCTAATACCACATTGCATAACCATCTACATCACTAGCATCATTTATGGCAGCTCTCACTAGTAGCTCCTTGTGATTTAAAACAATGTCCTATGGCTATGGATTTAGACTAAATAACTATATGTCATCCCTCATATATCCTAATAAATATATTATAATCCCATACATGAGGCCAAACTACCTCCAAATTTAGTCAAATGAGATAAGCTCGGTCTCACTATCTCACCTCCCATAAATATAGTGCTAGCCTTGTGATAGTGTGTGAAAGCTATACCCTGCCCACCTCAACCAACCTACATATATCCTCCACACTACGTCACCCACCACCAAACCCTCTAAAGAATCTCTAAACCAATCTATGTCTTTGGCACCACCACTAACCCCAGTCAATGCCCAATCTCTTATATAGCTCATGAAACACACTCTATAGTCTATTAGAGCATAACCATCCCATGGTAGTCCTAAAAGTCTAAAAAATTATATGTGATCATACACATAATAATGGAGTACAAACCCCACATTGATCCCATATTATTTGTTTATTTTAAAAGCCTAAAGCTCCCTGTAAATCTACATTAATAACATAGGGACCTAACCAAACATAATCCTCCCTAATAGCATCTTCACTAGTACTCCCAAAAGTAGACAAGGGAGTCACCCACTTCTCAAATCTATTAGCATGAAGTAAGACACCCCCATCATCATCATGGTCAATAAACATCTATCCTCTGGGGTCCTCTAGTATAGTGACCCATAGTAAACATGACTTGTATGATATCTAGCCTGAATCCAATCCCATCTCTTGATGAGGGTCACGATCATAGCCGTATCCCATGGCAAGTGATAGTAGTGTCTCATGACCCTTAGGCTAACCTCCTCTATGTGTCTCCACTCATCATCAATCATCATACCCTAGATCTCAATGACTATCTTAGGGACTTAATCCCTCATTTGGATTTGCTCATAGGCTTACAAAATAACAAAATTAACATGCCTACTTAGTTTTCCACATCAAGCTAAGTACCAACATTCACCTACCTTTTTAAACATATTACAAAACACACCCATCACATCTACCCTATTACCCTTAACACTCAAACAACCCTATACCTCTATCTGATGCTAACCCTAACACATTATTTTAAACACGTAAACATTTATATTCACTCAACTCTACCCACCAACCCTTCATCCTATCTAAACCTTTTTTTCACTACCACTATCAACATCTCTTCCAATGTTTACACACTTTAACACCTTTTACACACTCTCAACAACTTTTTAAAATAAACGTTCATCCCACTTTTCAAACTTCATACATGCTTTACAACACTTTAAAAAACTTTAAACACACTTCAAACAATCTACCAATTTCACAAAGAATAAACACATTTTCCACACTTTCAATATTTCCCATTTTTTTCAAACATTTCATACATTATAAAAAATTTAAACTTTCACAACCACATCACACCTTTAAACAAGTACTAATGTTAACAAACTTTCAACAATTTAAAAAATCCTTTAACCCATTTCACAAGCTCCACAAAATACATTCAAACATTTTAACCTTTAATATTTTATGAAATAAACTCCCTAACAACTTTAATAAAGTTTTCAAACAATTTCAAACCATAACAACCTTTTCCTACACTATAAAAACAACCTTTAACAAAAATCTTCACAAAACTTTAAACACACTTAAAACACCACCCTTTTAATTCAACTTTCCAGAGATCCTTCGACTATTGATGGTTCCTCAACCCATCAACCATCCCTTTAAAACCTTTCCTCCAGGCATTCAACCATTAGTGTTTGGGTTGAACTATGGATGGTTACTTTGTGTGTTCACTAATAGAGTAACCCTCAACTTCATAAACATCAAAAAACACTTAAATTCAAATAATAACCTAGCTAACATTATTCTTTATCCCATTCCCAACCTAGGACACCATCCAACTATTAATTTCATTCACACATTTAGTTCAATTCAATGAAACCTAAATCTAGGACATCATTTTCCAAATCCTATTCAAAACCCTAACCATTTCATTCCCATCTACTCAAATGTAACTTCAGAATCAACATAATTAAATTAACTATCAAATTCAAAACAACACCTACCTCATTATATAATCATTGACATGGTCAGATCCCTCATCCCCCACTCAACCATGTCCTCATCCACCCTCCATCAAATCACCTCTTGTTCAAATCCACATAAAAAATCCACCAATCAATCACCTCCACCTTAGCAAGATCAAACATAAAATGATAAAACACACCAAAAGCACCTAAGATCAATCACCAATTGTCAAATGGTAAAAATAAATTTATCTCTTTACTTTTAATCTCTTGACTATTTAAGGTTTTTCCTAATCATCGATGGTTAGGGTAACCATCGACAGTTGACCTTGGGGAAAACCCTTGACCATTTATGGTCAAAGTCCCCCACTCATTTCAATTTTGCTTTTGAAGCACCCCACATATGTGCAAAAATTTTAGGGGTCATCTAATCCCCACGTACACTAGAACTTGAAATTTTGATTATTATCATTCTCTACCTAACCCATTTGACCATGTCCACCTTGACATTGGCCATTTTGACCTAAAATTTTCACATGTTTTGTGATGACCTTGTATTGGTCATTTTGACCAAACTAACTAGCCTTGCCATTTTAAACTTTTTACAATTCATACCACCTTGTGCACAACCTAATAATTTGGGTTTTTCAAGAGAGCACTTCTTACACTAGATACCTATGATAAATACCAACCTTGTCTAGTAGACTTGATAGGAATGACCTGATTAGATATGACCAATGTTGTAGACCATTTGCCCCTATCATTAGTTTCTCTAGAATCAACCTTATTTTTACCAACATTGGTAACTTTAGTCTTTACAAAATTTTGACTATCACACCTAATTTTGTTGTGTGCATGTGTTTGCATCTTAAATTCCCAACCTTTTTGTGTCACTCACCTCGTGACTCACCATCTACCATTTATTAAATCCTAACACTATTTTTTTTCACTTCATCAACTCCTAATTTGAGGGAGAACACCTCCTCCCATAATCAGGGTAATTAGATCATGACCAGTAATCCATTCATTTTTTTATTGTTTTTTTTAAACTATATAATAAAAAGGGGGAAAATGTAGATACTTGAAAACTACACATTTTTAGATGTCAAAATGCCTTGAACCCCTACTCGACCCTAAATCTAGTTGACTACCAGTTGACTTAGGCCATTTATTAACTTACTAATTTAACCTTTTAATTAACCTTATTTTAACTTATTTTTCCTTATAAACTTGAAATTTTATGGCCAGCTTAACCATTGATGGTTAGCTTGACCATCAATGGTCAAGTCATCAAACCTACTTTAAAGCCAATTCTAGCTAAGCATGGCATAATTTAACTTCCCTTATGCAATGCTAACAATATTTAAAGCAATGTAATAGGTAACTTTATCTTCTATCTTGATTAGTAACTTCTTCCTACACAATTAGTAACTTCATCCTATAAAAGGAGAGAAGCAAGAAATGAAAAGGATCTAAAAATTAACAAATCCACATCTAAGCTATCAAATCTTCTTATACATAGGTATCCAGCCTTCCTTTAGGAATTAAGTAGTAGCAATAGAGATACAAACCTCTATCTAATTTGATCTTAAGGCCCAAGTACTATCACTCTAGCCAAATTGCTCTAGACTTCCACCATCAATAATCTAGTAAGTTATGGGTAACTTTGTAATTGTTTCTTTCTTATGATTTCATTTTTAACCTTCCTAACCTGATCAAACTTATCTCTTAGCTTCTCACCTCTGACCAAATCCATATTCAAATATATACCTAAATCAATGGTCACATCCATTATCGATGGTTACCCAACCATTTATGGTTAGGCCAATTTATGATGGTTCACCCAACAATTGATGGTCATTGTGGCAAAAATAATATCAAGTTATTTTTATTCCCTCTACCTCAACCAAACCCTACTTTCTATGTTCCTACCTATTCACATAAATTTTTTTGATTTTTTGAACTTGACCCCAACTATTTTAGCATAGGTATTGACCCACTTTTTCTACATTTAGTCATATTATTTGAACACGCATTTACCTTCTTCTTCTTGCATGCATTTACTTTCATATTATTTAATGCAAGTATTCTTTCTTTTCGTTGACATCAAATTAATTATTATAAAAAGTGGATTGACATCCTCCTACCAATTATATGCTTCTTAGATCTAGCTCATGCTAGGCAATCCACTCAACTATCTCATTAACAAATCCCTTTTATATTGTCTTTCTTATTTACAAGTTATTCCTTCTAAGCCAAAGAGGAGTTCCCATCATTATTTGGATCATGCATGTACTTTTACCAAGCATTTATTTACACACCCATTTTACTAGTTTGTTACTTGCTTCTAAATTAATAAATGAGAAAAAATTAAGATAAAAAATAATCAAATAGGTTTGTGTTAGCAAGTTCATCAAAAAGGCTATAATTGGATACTACATCACTGATAAGAGTCTCATCACTAATTAATTTAGAAGAATCACTATCTAAAGTTATGAGGTCACCCCTAGGTGATATAAATTTGATACTATGATTCAAATCAAGTACAATAGTTGATAAGGGTTCCAAGCTTCTTTGTACTCATAGGCCAAGGCCTTTTCTTATATAATCAAGATGATCCATGATCCATGAATTTGAAAGCAATCAGCAAGTCCTTTAGAATATAACTATTCTCCCTCAATAAAATCCTCTCAATAAAATCTTCTCAATCTTTTTTTGTCACAATATAGGTGGTTTTCATTGTTTCTTCTTCTATTTCCAGATCATGGTGGGTCCATTAAGATTATTTAAAGGTTTAGTCTTACTATTTTTTTTTTTTTTAGGCAACTTTACAACATAGAAGGCATCCTTAAGACTATACATGGAAATTCCCATGTCATTAATAACAACCTACTTCACAAGAGATGCAAGAAATGGATTAGCAAAAGTGGAAGTGAGATCACTAGGGTTGATATAATTGTATCGAGGTCGATGTGAAACTATATCCTTACTCTTCTTCATAATGAATTAAAAACCTAAATAATAGTTATAATTATGGAACTCAGCCTCAAAATCTTTGTAATACTCATAAGGCTATTGATTAGTGGGGATAGTAACCTTGATCCCATCATCGAGAATCTTAAGGTACTGATGCAAGGTGGATAGAATAGCCTATACTTCATGGATCTAAGGATAACCAATAAGTATGTTATAAGGCAATTCAATGTCTATAATATGAAGCAATGTATGGTGTGAAATGGACCCAACAATGATTAGAAACTAAATATTACCATCAAACTCCCTTTTGGCATTGTTATAAGCCTTGATGGTGATTATCTCTGGTTGAATGTATTTCACAGTGTAGCCTGATATTTGTACCAACTTAAGAGATATGATGTTCAACATTGAACCATTATTTATAAGAACCCACTTGATCTTATGATTTTTAATGATTACTTTAATGTACAGTGGGTTATTATGGCTCGGTCCAAGTGTAGACATGTCTTTTTGATCAAATTTTACTTGACAAAATGAATATAAATGTCCCATAAGGTTCTGTAACTATTCATGATTTATATCATTGGAAATAGTGGATTATTGCAAAATATTATTCAAGATAATTCTATAGACTTTAGATGTCCCATGTTCTTTTTTTAGTTAAATCCCTTTGAATTATCTTGCATAACCATTAGATTAGAATATTGGGTTATATTTGAAGTTTGATCCTTCATAAAAATCTTGACAAGACCCTTGGTAATAAGATCCTTCTCAATTTTCTCCCCTTTGTCAATGATTTCCTCAAATGAGTTAGCACAAGCTAGTTGTATATTATGTGCAACCTCAAGATGTAAATTTTGTGCAAATATGTCCCCCAACTATTTGTCTAACAAATTATGTTGAAAGTGACCTGTTAATGCTCTCCATCTCTATAAGTATGTGACAAAACTTTCTCCATCACATTTTGTGGCTTTGAAAAAGTCAATAATGATCAATTAATGTTAAATTTTATATAATAAGTGGTTGACAAAATTCATAGACAAGTCATTTCAATCTACAACTAATTCCTTAGGTAACATAAGTAGCTAAACTAAATCTTTCACTACTAAAATTTATGGAAAGAATAAAAGTAAGTACATGCTAATATAAGTAACCTCTTAGCATAAAAGGAAAAATGAATTAATGTGTTCATGTGGGTCCCCCTTTCCTTTGTATTTATCAAACTTTGGTGCCTCAAAATGAGATGGAAATGGAATTTAGTTAATAGATAGATAAAATTGATATAGACATATCTCATTGAAATTGTATGTCTTAACTCTATTATTTGTCTCTAATCATGTCACAATCTCTTTCATAGAGTTCCACTCTTGCATGTTTGGTGCATTCATGGGTGGAACATAATTCTATTAGAGTGGTATGTGCCCATATTATTTTTGGGGTAGAATGAGCCCATGTTGTTGTTGTTAGGGTAGAATGTGCACCTGTTATTGTTATTGGGGTGGAATGTACCCTTGATGTTGTTTTTGGGGTAGAATGTGCCCTTATTATTGTTATTGGGGTAGAATGTGCCCTATTATTAATTTTGGGGTGGAATGTGCCCATATTATTTGTATTGGGGTGGAATGTGCCCATATTATTGCTATTGGGGTGGAATGTGCCCCAGTTATTGTTTGGATTCGATAGGGTTATATACCCTATGATCCTCAACTTGGTTTTGGTTCACTCCTTGAGTCAAGTAGGTAAGTAGTTGATTCCTATGAATCTATTGCCTTGACTCAACCATGTTTTTATGCTCTTGGGGAGTTATTTGTCTATTCACCATTGTACATGTTAGTTTAGATGAACTAGACAAATTATCTTTAGGGATTTCCTCAATTCAAGCCAAATTTTTTGGTCTCTATGTTTGTAAAATGATAAGAGGTTCTTGATGGTTAAATAATGTGTGTTCAGTGTCTAGCAAAACATTTATTACAACCTTTTGTGTCTTAATTTATTCATCTAAGGCACCTTGGTCAATCATTTCTATGTTCTCAACCAATGTTTGTTGTGTAGGTTCAATCACATTTCTTTGTTCCTTAGAAGCCTCATTATAGATCAAAGTATTAACTAAAGAGTCAGTTAAATCCATGATAATTTGATCAGTATACTACTGACTTATTTTCTTAATCTTAATGACAAGATCTTGATCAGTTGGTTTTGACCCTATAAGTATTTCCTTACCCTTGTTAGAGTAAGAAGGTATGTTTATGTTTAAAATGTTTTTGAAAACTTACTCTCATTATTTTTTTCCTTCTCTAACTAAGGTGTGTAATTTCTCCATAGGAAAATCTAAGTGTAGTCTAGAACTAGATTCTATCAACCTAAGGAGTGCTTCATCTTTGTTCTCTTGATATCTAGTATACTCTCCCTTAAATCTTATAGTTGTTGGAATGTCCTCAATGACAATAGAATTGACTTGACCATAATAATAATGCTCTTCCTCATAACTAGGGTCGTAAGGGACCCCATTAAGAGTGAACCTTTGAGTCACGTCTAAAAACGGTTGTTCTATACATTTGACTATATTTGGATCAATATTGTGTAAATGTTCAAACAAGGTATGGATTTTGATCTTTATCTCAAACAAGTGACTAAGGTACTAAAGAGACTATAAAAGGAGGGTGGCTTGGAACCACACATAATTATAAGATTGTGTTCATGAATTTACTCAACCTTGGGTAGAGTTGAAATCATATGAATTATAAGAGGGTATGATAACTCAAAAAATCTAAGGTGAAAACTAGTACACTAAATCCCAAATTTTTGTGATACATCAATACCGTAAAAGCTAGTTCAACTTCAACGAGTTCTTACTAAAAAATTATAATAAATCCCTTTGGATTCTAAAGGAGACAATACAAACCAAGAAACTCATGATGTGGAAACATGAAAAGATTCCTAAGTATAAAACTAGAACCAAATGGGAAGCACAATGCTACCACATGGTAATAAGAATGGTAGTATAAAATATGTTCGAGGACTCAAATCATGAGTTATACACAAGATGACTTAAGTCCACCAATGATGAGAATGATAATTAGTATATAAATAGACTTCAATCTAAATTAGAAATTGAACCCAAGTTCCCTCAAGTCAAGTGTAAATAGTGAACCCAATTTAACACATTAACCTTGTGAACTTAGAAAAGTGGAATTTTGAATTTGAACTATGTGCATTTTGAATTTGAACTATCAATGAAGGACTCAAAGAGAATTTTAAAGTGGTTTAGACTCAAATGAGTAGAATAATTACACCAATTAGATGATATGACACAATCTTTAAGATGATAAATTTGAACAAGGAAAAGATTGATTTTGACTAGGATAGTGTAATGCCTCCTTCTTCAAGAAATTATGGACAATGTGTTTGGTTATTGTTTAGACCAACATACCCCCATTTTTGAAAATTTGGACCCTAGAGAAACTCTAAAGTTTGAACATGAAAATCTAGCATGATAGGATCATTTATAGAATTAGAATAGCATTCACTCTATTAAAGGCACGCTTACTTAGTTTTGTTTTGGCTTTAATTTGGACTAACATCACTAATAAATGGTCTTTATTGCTCTAGTTATAGGTTCCATGGTGTTTTTCCCTGAGAATTTCATGTTCCAAAACCCTGGCCAAAGCCCTTATTTTAAAGTTGAATGTTAGTGGGAACATTTTGAAAGTTCATTTTGGACCTAAGCATAAAATTCATGTTCTAAGTTTAATCATTTTTAATAACAAAACCTAGTCTAAAATGTTTGGTCCCCTTTTATTATTTTCCCCTTTAAGGTTCCTTTATATGCCTAACTACTTGTTTATTCTATAGGGTCCCTTTAAATATTTCCTAACCTGGCCTAAGATTTTAACCCTAAAGCCCCATTGTATTTATTATTACAATCAAGACTTTAGTCTTAGCACCTTATCCTAAGCCCTAGATCCTTGAGTTTAATTTTATGTTAGATTGATACTTTGATTTACAACTTAGCCTAATGTTTTAATCTTAATGCCCAGACATATTTATTAACATGAGCAAGACCTTTGTCTTAACACCTTAAGCCCAAGTCTTTTTATCTCTATGGTCCTAACTTAACTCCCTTACATATTTTAGGATCTAATGGCCCATAATTTATCATGGAATTTGATCTAATAGAGTGAGGAAAGCTCAAGCTTTGACTTAAACAACATGAATATTTGATTATCCAATAGTTCATGATTTATCATGGCCTTCTGATCAAATGGCATGAGGAAATCTTGATAGAATCCTACATATATCCCATCATACCAATCACATTCAAGCACTTAGATCATAATCAATGGGTCTCAATTTATCATGACCTTCTAATTGGATGGAGTGAGGCACACTTGAAAATTAAAAGGGTTACGAAAGGCCTAAATGATTGACACATGCCACCCTTACATGTGATGATCAAAGACAAATGAGTCCCACTTGATAAAACATCTAATCATGAGCAAGATCTTGGACCATGATTGACAGTTGATGCTTCATCATAGATTTTGATCTGAAATAATGAACTAAGTCCAAGATCTTGGGATGCCCCATGGATTTACCAAGTGGCATTCTCACATTGGGTCATAATAATTTAATGAGTTTAAAATTTATGTTCTTGTGAGAATCATTTGATGTTCTTGTGACCATGGTTTGATGTCCTTGTGACTATCAACTTTAAGCCCATCAAATTAATACTTCACTAGCTTAAAATTAATGTTCGTGCAACCAACATTTGACATTATTAAGGATGTATTTGATGTCTACAAGACTATCAAATTTAAGATAATGAATTATTATGCCCAGGGTAAAAATGCACTCCAAAATCCTACTAGAAGTCTCAAAAATGGCTTTACAATCTAAGGGAAGTGCTCAAGAGATGCTCAAATGCTAGAAATATTCAATTTGAAAAATGTGGAAATGGTCATATGGTCTAAGTATATGCAAATAAACCTAGTCTAAGTCTATACTTTAACGTTCCCATGACATTTTATTCAAACATCATGAACCCTAAAATATAGACTCATACTAATTTTTATTTTAAAAGAAAGTCCTTATATCATATAATTTAGACCAAATGCTCATAGCTAAATGTTTTAATGTGTTTTGTCAACACAATAAAATCCTATTTGTTATTTATGTCATGTTAATCTTTTTGAGTATATTTTATAAGCCTTGGCATAAATATCTTAGGCCAATGCATACATTATGTTTATTAATGATGGCATAAATGTTGGCCTAGAATATTTAGGTCATTGCCCCCTTGTTTATAGATCAAGAAAATTTAGGCATAAGCCCCTTAGCCTAGATTTGTTTCATACATAATAATTGAAATAAACCTTAGTCTAATGGAATTAAGCCTAAGTCATGATCTTGATAATATCTTAACTTAAATTTTGGGTGTCTTTGTAGATCAATGGTTCATGCTTTGTCCCTAGATTTTGATCAAATAATACAAGGCTCCCATAGACTTTTCAATAAGGCCCTGGGAACCCATGAGTTCAATGCATGGCAAAGGCTCATTTGAGGTAGAGATAACAAGATGATTTGATGTTTCATGCTTCATCACTACAAGATGATCCAATGACATGAAGCCATTCATGACTTTTTAAAGGCCTATGAGCTCATTATATGGCCAATATTCATTCATCAAAACATTGACATAGGATTTGGAACATAGAGAGGCATGTAAAGATGCTAAGTGTCACTACCAAGAGGTTTTTAACACCAAGGAGCTAATCACAGGCAAGGGCCTAGATTACAATAAATGGCTTACACTAATATTGGATTTTGATCTAATGAAGATAAATAAAATAAGCATTTTTAAATGCCAATAGTTAGCTCTCAAAAGGCATTTATGAAAAATACCATGGAAAGCCCAGACTGATGCCACATAGGCACCATGCAAGAAAAAAAGGAAAAAATACAAGATTCTATGGGCTCAAAAAAGTAAAGGTATAAAGGCAAAGGTCCAAATCAAATCCAAGGCATGTATAAGCCAAATCTTGGATATATTCTGCCACTAAAGCTCTAAAACCCTAAACCTATAGAAAAGAAACACAAATAGACTCAATCAGATATAAATTAATCCAAGGAGAAATTAATTATGTTTCTAAGTGCAAGAGGGTTCCCTCAAAGACCATTTGCTACCAGTATAAATAATTTACAAGAATAGAGACAACGACATCTCACACACAGTAATTAAAGGAAGAGATTGAGATTTACTTGTCAATAGATGATGAAGGTCAGATATTCATAGACATGAAATTATACCTTATATCCCTAAATATCTAAGGCATTAGGAATTGGTCTAAACTCTTCTTCATTATCAAGGAATTGAAACCCATCACAAAAGAGGAGAAAAAAATTACCAAAATAAGCTAGATGTACTATGACCTAGTCACTATTTAGATTGATGGACTCCACTACATTGTGGAAAAACTTATGGTACTACATTGAATCAATGTCCTTGCTCCCATCTTTGTTGACTATAGAATTTATTATGAATGGATCATCAGGGAGGGAAAATCTAAGTAAATATCATATATTTACCATGTACCATTTGAGAAATATTATAAATTCCATCTTCCCCATGTGGATTTATCCAAGATCAAAGAGTGGACAAGTAACCATGACTTGGACTTTGTCTTTAGACCCTGGCTACACCAAGGCCCTCATATCTTTAGGGACTTTGAAGGCAAAATCCTAGTATTCCAATTTGGGGAGGGCATTAGGGTTATAGTGACCCTATTGAATCAAGCCCTAAGATCCCCCTCAACCACCTAGGTTAATAAAAATTGGGTCCCATATGTACATTTCATGGCGGAACAGAAGATCACCCCTCTAATTGGATATTTAATTGGTATCTTCCTCACTAATTAATTCACTACCATAAAAAGGAAGACCTCCAAGTAGTTTTATATGATGCCATACCTGATAGATGCCTTGCTTGCCTCAATCAACTTCTTGGGTATTAGGAATTGGTCCCCAAATGGTAAAACCACCATTTCACACCATTACTCTAAATTACATATCTTAAGTATAGGAACCACATGCATTTTATTTGTGACAACATTTATCTAACCATGGTTGAGGATATCATAGGTGTTTATATGAATAAGGTCCACCCCCTCATCAAGAAGTATGTGGATATGATAGATGAGTATGGAACTACCTTGATTGCATAGTCATCAATATTGAGGGCATCATGTCCTAGCCTTACAAGTTACCAATATATGTTCCTAGCAAGCTAGTTGATCAACAAATTGCTTCCCAATTCCTACATGACATTGATGGCACTTGTAAAGAAAATAAGAAAGGACTTATCTAGCCCTTCCCTCTGATCATTAGAAGGACCATACTCTAGGATGAGAAATAGGTTGAGACTATGGCCAAATACTGAGATTCATTTGGTTTTCAACTTAATGAACTTAATATATGGGATCCTAAAGGTATAATGTCTAGCCACTTGAAGGACAAGAAGCTCCCAAAGCCTCAATATGTACATCAACTTGGTGTCTATGACACCATATATATTGAGGCTAATAATTAGGAAGAAGTATTAGCTAAGATCTAAGGCCACAACATCAAGCAATAATATAGGTTGACCAAGGATGGTAAGCCCTTAGGAGAGATATGGCAAATTCATCTTTTATAGTATTACTTGCTCCCTGGTCTATTTGAGATAGCCCAAGAACAACCCCAAGTAGAAAAACCACATCCATATCCTTAGGAGTAAATTATGTAAGAATAGGATGAATAAGGCAAGGGCAAGGAGAAAGTAGGAGAAGTAATATTGGAGGAGAGAAATGGGGAGGGGCCCCCAACTTCAACACTATCCCAAAGGCCAACTTCCCCAATTCAATACATATACATGATTTCCTTGAAACCAAAAGAGACTTGAGGGTGACCTAAAGGAAATTGTATAGGCCAATGACTTAGACAGGAAAGAGGAGCCCAAAAAAGATAAAGGAAAAGAGTTTGTCCCTATGGCATGCTAAGAAAAGAGGAAGGCAAAGCTATATTTGGTCCCAATTAGACCAAATAAGAGACTAAGATTGACTTTCACTCACCCAACCAATGAAATCAAATTATTTAATGATAAATTCTCAATTCATGGACTAGACATTCCCAACTAATTCATTTATGGAAAGTTACCAAAGATCCCCTCTATTTCCCATTTATAGGCCATGACAAGGGTTGTTGATGTTGAGATACAAGATGACATGAAGCCATGGATAAGGGGTATGGTGAAAGAGAAAGAAGAAATAAGAATTGTGGTCACCTAAGGACTAGAAAATAAAAGAATGGATGCCCTAGAGGCATCATGTAGCTTGGGTGTGGAGGTCTCAAAACCTCCCAAGTTCAATAATCTAGTCACTACCATCAAATTCAACCCTAAAATAGCTAGGTTAAAAAGAATAACAAGGATAGTTATGGTTGGAATAGAGGAATTTACCTCTCAAAAGGTTGAGCCCTTTATGAGATTAACCTTTATGGGAGTTCAATAGTTTGGTGAAGCTAAAATTCATGAAGAGGATGTGGAATGTTTGATTAAGGCCCAATCAACACAAGTAAAATCTAGAGTCTAGGGGATGAAATAGAGAATCTTAAATTTGGAAAGAGAAAAGGAAAACTTGTAGATATAATAAATTCTATCAGTGCCTGAGGTAATGACCAGAATGCTTAATGAGTCATTTTGTGACATGTTTGATGCACTCAAAATAATGAAATTGAGGTAGAGTGCATTAGAGGGGTAGTGTGCATTAGCTAAGAGCTTGGTCACCTAATGGAAAGTATCAAAGGATAAAATAGCCCAACTTCTTGACATTCAAGTAAAGAGATAGGTCCTAGGCTTTAAAACCATCAGTTTGGGATACTTGAGCATAATTCTGGTAATTATGGCTGACAAGGTTCAAAGTTTGATTGCTTGGTACAATGATGTGGTAAGACTCTTAGAATATGATAAGGATCTAATTATAAGAATTGAGTAACTTTTTGGGACCATGCTCATATATCTTACACACCCACTATCCTTAGAATCATAAGTGATGAATAATTTAAACATAGGGATACTTTGGTAACCCAAGAAATCAAAAGAAAAAGATAAGGCAAATCTAGGGCTGATAACAATAAGATCCTAGACATGATATTCAACATAGGAGAAAGGATAAATGAAGTTAGGAGCATTAAAGAAGCCATGACAAAGAATGATAGGGAACTTGATGGCTTAGTAGATCAAGAGGAGTGTATCATGAAACCTGATGTGGATCTAGAGCTAGTTGATGAGAAACATGCTAAAGCCATGAGCATCCTCTAATAATGATAGTTAGAGGCCCCACCAACAAATTAAGTAATATTCTATTTTGTAAAATTTTGTAAATTTTAAAATAAAATATTCCATTTTAAAGGCATATGCTAGTTTTTTAGCATATTTTCCTCTAGGTCAATGTGACTATGAAAATCACATGTATTTTAGAACCTGTAAGGATAGCTATGTTTATCTTTATACACTTGTACTTTGTAACTGATTGATCTACTGCTTGATCTTTCTATAAAGGTATGTATTAACATTTTTAAGGGGTGGATTTTTTAGCAACTTTTGTAGACTTGAAGTAATTAATATAGTCAAATAACTCTGTAAGGATTTTCCCAATTTGATATTTAAATTGCTAATATAGCTTTTCTCTTAATTTCTAGTAGATGTCTTAAATTTGAATGGTGTCTTTGAATTATGAGTTACATTTTCTAATCATAGGGTTTATAATTTGTTCATACAATAGATTATTTAGAGGATCTTAGGTTTTGAATCATTTCATTTTTGCTTTATATTTATATGTGCTAATACTACTTGATTATAGTAGTAACTCCTTAAAGAAGACCTAGTTCTTACTTGTGATTATTTACATCATCCTTTGAAATTTTCCTGGTATATAATGGGATTTGAGCTTAGGCTATATTGAATTATATATTGGTTGAATGCATACTCAGTTGTAATTGATTATTTGTCCTAATGTTTGGGACTAAAATTGGTAATCACTCATTTCTTATCTACCTTACCCTTCTCTTTGCTCCTTTTTTACACCATATCACTCTAGTTTTAGTTTCATTATAAACATCTATTTAGATTAATTTGTAGATAAAATATGGAACATTATTCACTAATTATTAGCATAGATTCTCTGTAATTCATAAAGAATGGACCAAGGTGTCTCCCAACCACCAAATCTTATAAATATTACGGAATATTTTATATTGCTCTATTGTTATTTCACCACAGGCAACTAGATTACCAAAACCTACAACTCATGATTTGAATTTTATAAATTATAAAATGAGAAGTGTTATTAAACACTAAGATAACTTGTGGTTCATTTATAATTATTAACAAGAGAAGCTTCCATTGGTGCTAGAAGAAGGACCTAAATTCTTTGAATTTTTGTTGATCTTAGTCTATTTTATCTAAAGATCAGTATATATCTTTATGTTTTTAAGTGAATTTTTTGCTTAGAAGTATAAATATCATTGATATTTTATATTTATAAGGCATCTTTGTACTTCCTTAGACAAATATTGAAGTTCTTTTGGCATTGATGTTTGTTTCCAAAAAGTTTAGCTTTAGCTTTGAAAATCCATAGTATTTGAAGTTAGGATGGCTTAGTTTGATCAAAGGTGGGAATATCTTTCATATATTTGAGTTCCTTTAGGCTTATATTTATAAAAATAGACCATATTTACATAATTAAATGCATCTTTGAGCCAATTCAATCAAATATCAATGTATTTTACAATTTTCATACCACCTTTGCAAAATAAGCTCAATGTGCAGGTCTAACTCTTGTTCTTTGTAAACGTTAACTTAATAAATAATATTTTAAGTAGGATGTTCAAATTTCAATCTATAATTGCCTAAGATTATAATAAGATCACACTTAGAGACTAGGGAGCCTTTTCCCAAGCTTGAGGTTCACAGAAAAACTAGACATGATAAAGGTAGATATAGGAGATCCAAATCTTTGCAAAATTTGCCTCTTTAAGGCACATGTGCCTTCAATATTCATCCAAATATGGCTTGGTTAAGAGAATCCTTAATCAATATACTAGGTGTGTTACATGACCTCCCATATAACCCTAAAAAGTACTTACCTACATTTATCCCAATGGGTATAGTAACTACTAAAGAACATATAAAATATTGTAAAACAACCTTAAGATTGTTGAATGTTGTGCATGAGGATGTAACTTATAGGTTATTCCCATTCACATTTAAGGATGCTAGTTGTGAGTGGTTTTTAAACTTACCTAATAATTACATCACTAGTTGTGATGATTTCAATAATGTGTTCATAGATCAATTTGGTAATATTTTTAGTCCTTGTGTTATCTACCATTAGTTTTCCACCATTAGAAGAGATGAAAGTGAGCATATTGGTTCTTTATGAAACAATGAGTAGGAGATACATAGGATCCATAGTATCAATCTAAGAGAAATAACCCACAACAAATAACCTACAAATAATATCAGAGAAAAAAATAAATTTCACACACCTAAAAAATAGGTGATAATCCTATAAATTCTTTGTATTCTCTCATTAATCTCTCATTATTTTCTCATATATTGTAAAGTATTTATAATACAAATAGTTTGTTTTATGACAACAAACTATTTTTTGTGATTACAAAATAGAGAAAACAAACTATTTGTTTTCACATACTATGAACAAATATATTGTTGAGAGATTCTCAACAATAAAACAAATTAACCTAGGTAAATAAAATTAACCCTAGGTAATAAATAAATTACCCTATTAACCCTAGGTAAGCTTAAATATTCATTATTATAACACCCTCCCTTAAGCAAAACATAGGGAGAATGACAAACAAATATGGGTCCCAGCTACTAGGCTTGATAAGGTACCCATGTACAAACCAATAAAAATATATGAAAAATAAAGGAAGGAATTCATGGGAAATCCCCCCAAGGACAACTTCCTTCACCCCAAGCATCACTTGTAATTGAAGATAATGAGGAGAAGCTAAATGTTTAGTGAAGATGTTTGCAATCTACCTAGCTATAGGCACAAACTCCAAAGAAAGAACTTCATCCTGAATAATATGTCGAATGAAGTGCATGTGAATCTCAATGTGTTTTATCCATTGATGCTCAATAGGATTGCATGAAATATCAATCACACTTTGGTTGTCACACCAAAGAGTAGTAGGACCCTACTGTGTGAAGCCAAACTCTCCAAGTAACTATCAAAGCCAAAGTGTCTCCTGACTAGCTTTAACAACACCTCAATACTCAGCCTCAGTAGAGGACAATGCAATAGTAGTCTACTTTTTGCATGCCCAAGCAACTAGACCTAAACCAAATGTGAAAGTAAATCTGTAAGTGGACTTGTGAGTGCCAACATCACCAACCCAATCAGAGTCAAAGTATCTAATAAGCTATGTAGAACTTTGTGGTGTGTAATGTATACCAAAGTGAGTGGTGCCCTGAATGTAGCATAAAATACACTTGGCTGCTTGCCAATGACTCTCATGAGGCTCATGTGAGAATTGAGAGATAAGGTTCATAGCAAATGTGATGTCAGGATGGGTATGAGTCAAGTATAATAGACTACCTACAAGTTGCCTATACAAAGTTGGATCAACAAGAAGAGTCATACAAGTGGCAGACAACACAATACCTGATTGATATGGAGTGGGGGCAGGCTTACAATCAACCATGTCAAATTGATGAATAATATCTATCACATAATTTTGCTATCCAATAGAGATGCCCTCAGAAGACTGAAAAACTTGAAGACCAAGAAAATAATGTAAAAGTCCCAAATCTATCATATCAAACCTATCTTCCAACTTGTCCTTGATGTCATGTATTAAAGAATTTGAAATGCTAGTGAGGATGAGATCATCAACATACAAAACCAATATGACAAGGTCCTCACCTTGCTTTAGGATGTATACATTGTGATCTGACTCATAATGAATAAGACCAGAACTCAAAAGAAAACTATCCATCTTCTCATACCAAGCTCTAGGAGCTTGTTTGAGGCTATAAAGAGAATGATGGAGTCTACAAACCAATTATGAGTCTTGGACAAATCTTGGAGGCTACTCCATATAGATCTCTTGATGGAGATCACCATGCAAGAAAGCACTCTTCACATCCATCTAAAAAATTGACCAAGAATGTGAAGCAACAAGAGAGAGTACAAGTTGAATAAAATCCATCTTAGCTACAGGGGCAAAGGTCTCAGAGTAATCAACCCCTTCAACCTATGAAAAACCCTTAGCTACTAATCTATCTTTGTACTTATCTACTGATCCATTTGTAGCATATTTGGTCCTATAGACCCATTTACATTTTATAACTTTTTTTCCCTTACTTAGAGGGACAAGATCCCAAGTATCATTCTTCATCAATGAAGAACACTCATCATACATAGCAACATCCCACTCGGGTATACCAATGGCCTTAGAAAACAACACTCAATCATTTGTACAAGCTTGTCCCAAAAGAGAAACACCAGATGTCTATGAGCGAGTGCATTGAGAATCAGATGGATCACCAATGAAAGAATCATCTACCTATAGAGTCCTCGTTGCCCACTTGGGCAAAGGTGGTAAAGAAGATGGCTATGGTGGATAAACAAGTACAACATCATCATCATCAACAATAAAAAGCAAATCCTCGCTATCCTCAGGAGGAGGGGGAGAAGAAGAACTAGATGTACACTCCTATGGAGTGGGTAGCTCATCAACCTAAACATCCCATCGAAACAACACATCATGTGTGATAGGATCAAAAAGATGGTAGGATTTTACATCTTCACAATAACCAACAAAAATGAGTGGTTGGCTTTTATTCTCTAATGCTTTATGTTTGTCATCAGGAACAAACACCCATGCTTGACTCCCAAAGATGCAAAAATCTGAAATATCAGGCTTGATCCTAGACCAAGCTTCTTTTGGTGTCATATTTTGCATATCTTTATGAGGCATATGGTTTTGAATGTAATTTTCACAATTTACAACTTCAACGCAATATTGTGGACCCAAATTCCTAGAGTGAATCATATAATTAGCCATCTCTTTCAATGTTTGATTCTTCCTCTCTACTACACCATTTTGTCGAGGAGTGTGTGGTACAGTGAACTTATGATGTATCCCATGCTCAATACAAAAATCATAAAAATCATTACTATCATATTCCCCCCCCATTTTCAGTATCTTCTTAAGAGGAAGAGATGATTATTTTTCAACAAAGGTTTTGAAAGACTTAAAAGTCTCAAAAACTTCACTTTTAAACTTGAGAAAATATACCCAAGTTTTATGAGTGAAATCATAAATGAATGTGAGTGCATATTTAGCCCTTGAAATATAATGAGTTGAAAAAGTCACCATATCACTATGAACCAACCCTAAGGGTGCATTTGCACGTGTGGCCTTACCAATTGGAAATGGATCCTGGTGTTGTTTACCAACTAGACAACTAGGACAGACCCCATCAATACATAAGACCTTAGGAAGGCCTTTTACAAGATGTTTCGTACTCATTTGTTGCATATATCCATAACTCAAATGTCCTAATCTCTTATGCCACAATTTTTTGATGTTATTACCATGTGTTATAAGTGAAGAACTAGAAGACATAAAAGACTCAAACTTATCAAAAGTATAGAGTCTTGTAGTATGGTCTACTATACTTGCAGCAACTATCTCACTAGGATCATTACATTCTCTTATTACAACATCATGTGAAGTAAACTCCATAGTTTTACTAGTACCATAATTACATATTTGATATACAAAGAGAAGATTAGAAGAGATTTGGGGTACAAGCAATAAATTGTTAAAACATCCATCCTATTTGTCAACAATACCAGATCCCAAAAGTTCAATCTATGAGGAGTTACCCATAACAATATGTGATGTACTACAATTTATAAGAGAAGATAATAGATCCTTAGAATTTTTAAGATGGTGAGAAGCACCTGAGTCAAAAATCCACTAATCATGACATGAAGATATAGCCCTAGCTAAAAGTGCTTTCCCTTTTCCTGCAGGAGAAGTAGAAGGAGATGGAGATGTCTGACCGCTACCTCTAATACGTCCATCTTCTTAAAACATCTACTTTCATCATGATTAGGACCACCACAAAAATTACATGGACCAAATGTTTTCTTCTTTTGCTTAAAGGGCTTTTTGGTCTTAGAAGATTTAGAATGATGAGGTGTTTGGGTGGTGGACTTTAGAGGGTTATTTCAAGGTGCTTGCTTTTGTTTAGACTTAGGTGAAGGTATTCCTTTAGAAGAATTAGCAACTAGAGCATGACTAGGACTAGGTAGAGCATCTAAGGCCATTAATTTTGTTTGCTCCCTAATCAATCTTTCACAAAAAAACTTCAAAGGAAGTCCATTTGAATTCATCACCTAATGTATCCATCATAGTATAAAAAGCAAAGGAAAAAACACTATATGGTCCTTTCAACTTTGACAAAATCATGAAAATGCACTCCTGATCACTTTTATCCTTGTCACCATCTTTCAACTGTGACCTTATAAATTTGAATTTTGCCAAGAATTCATCTATTGAAAGGGAAATCTGATGGAGAGAGAGTACTCAATTCTGCATCTAATTGCAAAATTTTAAACTCATTAACTTTACCAAATAGGTTTTTAAATTTTTCCCATACCTCTTTTGGCATAGTAGCATCTGCAATGTGAAATTAAAGATTATCTGAGACATTGAGGCAAATCAATCCAAGAGCCTCATCTTGCTTACAACCATATGCATATTTGTCTTTTTCAGTGGTGAATGTTGCAGGTGTGGTTTTAGAAAAAAATTGCCATAAGCCCTTTGATTGAAGGAGTTGTTTCATTTTTAGCTTCCAAACATGGTAATTTTTAGAATTTAGGGGTTCAAACAATCGGGATTCCATTCCTGAGGAAGATGATGAAGTTGACAAGAACAACCTAGACATTCATTTTTCCTCAAGACACCCCTCCCATTACAATTTAACATCTCCCAACAAAAAAAAATTTAGCCTTAGCTTATACAAAAGTAAAAAAAATGGATTTATGTAAAAAAAATGTAGAGGGATTTGCCCCAAGACTTCCTCCCTACAATTTTTTAACAAAATACCTCTAGCCACTTTATCAAAGTCAAATTTGTACTTTTAAAGCTAGAGACTTGCATTTAAACCACTAAAACTAAGAAATTAATAAAAAAATAAGCCAAAATGACTCACACATGTGAGATAAATACTAAATAATCTTTGGCTTTATCATAATTAATCTCTTGTTCCAGCAAGGCATGGTGATCAGGGAAATTTCATAAAAGAATGAAAGACAAACAAATATGGGTCTCGGCTACTAAATGCTAGATTTTAGAAAATGTTTAGTAGAACCATAGACCCATATAATTTTGATGATGTCTTAACTCTATATATTTACAAAGATGTAGTAGATCCCATAACCTCTATATTTTTGAAGAGATCCATCCCAGCCATAAATTCATTAGCTAGAGCCTATGTTGAAGCAATAGCCATCAATGATCAAAAACATCCCCAAGGTTAAATGGCATATTTTTTACCAAACATCAACCCAAAAATGCCTATGATGAGCTTATTCCCAAATAGTAACCAAAATCTTCTAGCCTTGAATCAACTCCCAAATTTAACTTAGTTGCCATTAAGTCATGCAGTTCCTAATCAAAACATAGGATTCTTAAATCATCCTACTAATGGCTTTAGTAGAAATGATCAAAGGTCTTTGGTACCATTTGCTAACAATAACCAAGTACATAATTATGAAACTCCTAAAAATGAGAATGAAACTATCTTAACAATGGTCCAAAAGTTGAGTACTAATTTTCTTCAATTGTAAAAATAAGTTGGAAATATTGCTAATATCTCGAATAGGAACTTCTCATTTCAAATGTATAATAGACCAACCGATAGATTTTAGAATGATAGTTTTCATAATAAAAAGAATAATGACCCACCTTCTAAATAGAAGACAATGGATATTAACCTCACTAATATTGCATTACCTGATTATTGCATGGTACATTACATAGTCAAGCATTGGATACATTTTGAAGTGGTCACTAATAAATAAAGTGGTGAAGGCACATCTAGACCTAAGCCATATGATCAAGACTTTATGGTGGACACCTTTGATTTCCCCTTTTAAGAGGAAAATAGACCTAATGAGATCTATGAAGAAATCTAAGCTTTTCAATAGTTCTTAAAAAAGACCTGCCCCTTGAGGAATAGAGATCAGAGGTAGCATTTGACTACTTTAATGCCTCTAAACAATTTTGTAACTCCTTAAAATATTTCTTCAAGAAAAAATCTTGAGCCACCTAAAGGGAGTACTTTTAAGCCTAGCATTAAAATTCTTAGTTCTTCTAAAACTAGATATAACATAGTTGAGGACATGAAGAAAATAAAGGTTAATATCACTTTTCATGAACTTAAATAGATTAAAAATCAAAGGGGCCTTTTTTTAGAATCCTTATCAAAATGATCCAACAATCTACCCAAGGTTGATCATGCCAATGTGACTATGCATAAAGCCAAGGTTGAATATCCTCCTTTCCTACTCACTATCAGGATGTTTGGTAAAAACTTACATAATTACTTATTATATTCAATGGCATCTACCAATATCATGATTACATGTCTATGCAAACAACTTGGCCTAACTCCCATTAAGTCTGATGGGTTGTCACCCAATTAGATAGATATAGAGTTAGGGCAATAAGGGAGCTCCTAGATGTTCACATGCAACTAGCTTCTAAGCCTAAGGTGTAGTAATTCATTGACATTAAATTTGTTTATATACCTAATGTTTATGAAATATTATTGAGAAGGGAATGGACCAAGGCTTTGAATGGTGAAATGTCCACATATTGCTCACATCTATGGCTACCTTGGAAGGGAGTTCCTAATCAAATTAGGGTTGAGAGAGAACCAATGATGAAACATATGATAACTAAGTACAATATTGTGAACAAGAGGGTCAACATAATTGACTCAAACTTAGGATTTTTCACCTTAGAAAGTGACAAGGTATGTGGTCCTAATAATGCTCATGTTTTCCTAGGCTATGGAAGTTACATTTTGATAGTACTAGGTGTAATGTTGGATTAGGTGTTCGTATTATTGTAATTGACCCTATTAATAAAAATTACCATGCTTCTTATAGGATCTAATTCCCTTTTACTAAAAATCTTGCTAAGTATTAAGCCCTTATCCTAGGCTTATAGTTTTCTATAATGAATAAGTTTAGAAAGTTACTAGTTTATGGGGATTTAGAGCTAGTGGTCAACTAGGTAGGAAGCAAATACCAATGTAAGATCTCATACCTAAATATGTATAAGTTCAAATTTTGGGATTTGATTGAATCCTTTAATGCCTTTAACATCATTTTCATCCCAAGAGAAGAAAACCAAGATAATAATGAGTTTTCATCTATTGTAGCCAACCTCATGCCCAACCAAAATTTTCCTAATTTTAGCATTGAGATAATCCCTTATCCTTTAGTTCTTAATAATGTCAACCATTTCCAAGTTTCCAATGATGATCAGTAGATATTGTATTTCATGACCAATTTTAGAGCATTTGATTCTCATATCATTGATGAGATTGATGAAATCACATCTAAGGAGGACAAATTTAATGGTAAAGTCATTCAACTAAATTATAATAATATCCCTAAGGGGATGATTGCTTTGGAGAGATTATTTTATCAGATAAACTAGTTGAGGTTTCCAAGGTTCCCAAGGTGAGTGGGAAATATTATAATGCTATTGATCTTGGCCTCCAAGATCAACCCCATCTGATAAATGTTGGAAAAGCTTACACAAACACTGAGAATAAGAAGGCCAAAGAGATCCTTACGCAATACAAGGATTTCATAGCTTGGTCTTATGATGATTTAAATATCTTTGATCCAAGTTTCATTACACATACTATACCCTTTAAGGAGAGTTTCAAACCATTCTAGCAAAAATAGAGGCCTATAAACCCTATCCTAGAACCCATGATCTTCAAGGAGGTTAAAATATTATTAGATGTTAGGATAGTCTTCCCCATTAGACATTCCACTTGGGTGGCTAATTTGGTTCTAGTTAGGAAGAAGAATGATGAGATTAGACTTTGTATTGATGTCAAAAACTTAAACAAAGCATCATAAAAGGACAACTATCCCCTCCCTTCCCTAGAAAAAGTAATTCAAGTTGTTTCAGTTTCAGCTATGATGTCTTTTCTTGATGCATTTGTGGGTTACAACTAGGTGTTGGTTGATAAAGAGGATAGGATGAATACAACTTTCACCATAAAGTGGGGAACATTTTCTTACAAGAGGATGACCTTTGGGCTAATCAATTCAAGAGCTACCTTCTAAACAGATATAGACCATGCCTTCTTGGTCCTAATAGGTAAGTGCATCATTATTTATAGGGATGATCTGACATGTTTTTCTAAATATAGGGAAGATCACTTCATATGTTTGCAATAAGTTTTTGAAATATGTAGAAGGTATGACATTTCTTTAAACCCTTAAAAAAGTATCTTTTGTGTGACTAAATGAAAATTATTGAGTCATGTTATAACTAAAGATAAGATATCTATAAATCTTAAAAGAGTGGAGGCCATATCTAGAATAGAACCTCCAAACAATAATAAAGAGCTAAAGTCACTCTTTGGTAAGATAAATGTTGTATGAAAGTTTATTTCCATCCTTACAAAGATTGTTAAGCCACTGAATGACATGTTAAATAAGGATGCTAAGGTCACATGGAATGAATATTCCTAATTAAAAACTCAAAAGCTTTGGTTGAAAGATAATTCAAGAAACAAGAACAACACAATTGAAATAATGTTATCTCTAAGAAGAGATGTTTTATTAGTCAAAATTGTAGACACAACATATGCCTATCTCTAGGAAGAGATGTTCGATTTCTATTTTAGATTACATATTCATTTATACACCTTTTTTTAAGGTAGTAAGAAGATGTGGAAGGTCAAAAATATTGAGGGAGATTAATTGGTTTGACTTCCATGATTTACAACAATATAAAATTTAAGGAATTACTATTTTTAAAAACTTACTATTTTTAGACTGCACTACTAAAATTGAAAGTTGAGGCACTTCCATTTGGGTTTCAAGGGTCAAGACCCATCAAGTAGAGCTTTGTGACATCTCACAATATTCCCTTCATTATAATCTTTCCAATGGTTCAAATGGAGAGTCAAACAGAGCTATGGTGTAAAAGTTATGGCTCCCAGAAGTGTTAGGTTATGGAGCTAAAAGCTTCACTAGGATGCAAATAAAGGAGGTTGCTAAGTTGTAGGCAACTGACATTGGTCAGATCAACTGAAGTTGGTCATATTCAATGTTCTCAGTAATCAATGTTGGTTATGGGTCAGTCGACATCGGTCAGATAGGAATCAACATCGATAGCCTGTGTGTGCATGGATTTGCATGCGTCTCTAGAACTAGTCTTATTTTAGATGGATAATTTGTTTACATGTAAAATACTAATTTTAGTCTTGGAGCTGTGGTTATAATTATTTTAATTAAAAATTCTAATTATTGTTTATAGGGGATCTATATAATAGACTCATGGGCTGTATTGTAAGATTGTAGAATCGATTCTGTAGAATCAGAGTTCTATCCAAGGGAGAATCATAAAGACTTGGTGAGGCAAAAATAAGGGTTCTTTCAGGTGTGTATGATCTAGGTCGGAAGGTGTGCAAGGCCAAGTTGATCTGTGGTATAGCAAGATCAGGTGAGATCTACATGTGTAAGTAAGATTAGTTGATTTGTAGTTGTGTGTGCAAGGTCAAAGGAGATTTGCATGGTGGCAAGATCAAAGGAGATCTACAACACAAGAAGGAGCAAGATCAAAGGAGATATACTTGGAGTACATGGTGTACTTAGACTTAGAGTATGTGTGTGTACTCAGTGGTACTAGCTGTATTATTACTAACTGGTTAAAATAATAACTCTATGTTTGAGTTGATTTTGTTTGTAATTGAGAGAGAGAACTCTTGAGGGAAGATTACTGTTATGCCTTAGAGGTGTGGGAAAAGTGTGATCTCTTTATTTATTTCCTTCTATAAGAGTATTAATACAATTGGGTATTGTCTCTCATATTCTATGCTATTTCTAAATTCTAGTTACATTTTACTTCTAGTTAAATTTTGTGTTTAGTTGCTTATACAAATGTAATCAAGTGTGCTCTTAATCTTGACAAATTGGTGTCAGAGTTAAGGTTGCAGGTTCACAGAGCCTAGTTCAAAGCAAGTTTGTGTTTGATTATAGGTCCTAACAAGTTGGTATCAGAGCTGGGTTGCTAGTTCATCAAGTGATACCACTATCAAGTGGTATCAGAGCTAGGTTGGAGGTTCTTAGAGTGAGTTTCAACTAACACCTTGGTTTCAGAGTGTGTTAAGTGTTTGTTGATTACAGGTCACTCTCAGGGGTTTCTGATTGAGTGGGAGTATAGCAATGGGAGAAGAAAGTACACTAAGAATGGAGGAACTAAATAGCAAGAATTCTTAATTATTGAATTATGGAAAGAAAGAGCATGTAAAGAAAGATTGTTGGTTGGTAGAAGATTAGCATGAAAGAAATGAAGAAGCAGATGGTTGGCTCTTATATGTTCCTTGGATAAATTAGAATCTTAGATTATAGATTCTGTTGCCTCTTTCCATGCAACCCAAAATAGAGTATTTTTCCATGTTAATGTCCTTAGAGGCTTTGGAAATATTTCTTTAGGGGTTGGTGAGCCTTGTCAAAGTATTGGCAAAGGGGAAGTGCAGTTGAAATTGTAGATGGCCAACACATAGGTGTTGGAGGATGTCATGCAGGTCCCAGTTCTAAAGAGAAGGCTAATTTCTTCAAGAAAGTTGGGTGATAAGAGATGCTCAGTAACTCTCATAGCAAATGCACTTTAATTAGCATGTGGTAAGAAAGTAGATACTCTTTATCTACCTACTTGTATTATTAATTCTCCTTCTATTGCAAAGATGTGGCTTTGTAGGCTTGGTCACATGAGTAAGAAGGGGATGCATGTTCTTAAGAGGAAGTCAAATGTGTTTGACAAACTTAAGAAGTGGAAAGCCTTCCTTTTCTTGGAAGAGATGATGGATAGAGATCAGCTAAGGGGGCTAAATAACTCTGAGCAGGGTAGTTTGGATAGGGTTTTGATCCAAAGTGAGCTTGTGGGTAAAAATTCATCACTCACAAGAAAACACAGTTATCGACATTGGTCAGGTGAGAATCAGCATCAAACAAATAGGCACCGACATCAGTCATGTGTAGACAAGAAAATTTGGTGATGTCAGGTGAGTTGTTAGCAAGTTTAAGGCCAATCTAGGGAAGGAGCACCGGAGAATAGTTTAGTGGATTCTTAGGTATTTGAGAGGGACTAGCAGCAGGGATTCATGCTATGTAGGGTCAGGGACTTCTCTACATGGGTATATAGATTTGGATATGTCAGGTTACTTGGATGACAGGAGTAGCACCATATTATGTGTGGTGGTTGGTCTTCAAGATTAAACTTGAAGAGGGATACAAGTCAGGAAACAAAATTAGACAATGTATAGGTACAGGTATAGGTGCAACTATTTATCTCTAAGTGGGAGATTGTTAGGTTGTGGAGTTAAAAGCTTCACTAAGATGTAAATGGAGGAGGTTGTTAAGTTGTAGGCAACTGACATCGGTTTGATCAACTGACATCGATCATCTTCAGTGTTCTCAGTAACTGACATCGGTTATGGGTCGGCTGACATCAGTTAGATAGGAATCGACATCGGCAACCTATGTGTGCATGCATTTGCATGCATCTCCAGAACTAGTCTTATTTTAGACAAATAATTTATTTGCATGTAAAAGACTAATTTTAGTCTTGGAGCTATGGTTCTAATTATTGTAATTAGAAGTCTAATTATTGTTTGTATGGGATCTATATAATAGACTCATGGGTTGTATTGTAAGATTGTAGAATCAATTTTATAGAATCAGAGTTCTATCCAAGGGAGAATCATAAGGAATTGGTGAGGCAAGGACAAGGGTTCTTCTAGGTGTGTATGATCTAGGTCGGCAGGTGTGCAAGGCTAGGTTGATCTACGGTATAGCAAGATCAGGTGAGATCTACATGTGTAAGTAAGATCAGTTGATTTGTAGGTGTGTGTGTGTGTGTACAAAGTCAAAGGAGATCTACATGGTAGTAATATCAAAGGATATTTGTAACACAACAAGGAGCAAGATCAAAGGAGATCTACTTGGAGTACGTGGTGTACTCAGACTTGGAGTATGTGTGTGTACACAGTGGTACTGGCATTACTGTTACTGACTGGTTGAAACAACAACTCTGTGTTTGAGTTGATTTTGTTTGTAATTGAGAGAGAGAAATCTTAAGGGAAGATTACTGGTACACCCTAGAGGTGTGGGAAGAGTGTGATCTCTTTATTGTATTTCCTTTCGGAAGAGTATTAATACAATTGGGTATTGTCTCTCATATTCTATGCTATTTTTGAATTCTAGTTACATTTTGCTTCTGGTTAAATTATGTGTTTAGTTGATTATACAAAGGTAATCAAGTGTGTTCTTAATCCTGACAAAATGGTGTCAGCGCTAAGGTTACAAGTTCATAGAGCCTGGTTCAGAGTAGGTTTGTGTTTGATTACAGGTCCTAACAAGTTGGTATCAGAGCTGGGTTTTTGGTTCATCAAGTGATACCACTATCAAGTGGTATTAGAGCTAGATTGGAGGTTCTCAGAGTGAGATTCAACTAACAACTTGGTTTCAGAGTGTGTTAAGTGTTTGTTGATTACATGTCACTCTTAGGGGTTTCTAACTGAGTGGGAGTATAGCAATGGCAAAAGAAAGTACACTAAGAATGGAGGAACTCAATAGCAAGAATTCTCAATTACTGAATTATGGAAAGAAAGAGTAGGTAAATAAAGATTGTTGGTTGGTAAAAGATCAGCATGAAGGAAATGAAGAAGTAGATGTTGCAGGTATTGTTGTACAGGTTGCTCTTATATGTTCCTTGGATAAAGTAAAATCTTGGATTATAGATTCTGTTGCCTCTTTCCATGTAGCTCGAAATAGAGTATTTTTCCATGTTAATGTGCTTGGAGACTTTGGAAAGATTTATTTATGGGTTGGTGAGCCTTGTCAAAGTATTGACAAAGGGGAAGTGAATTTGAAATTGTAGATGGCCAACACATAGGTGTTGAAGGATGTCATGTCGGTCCCAATTTTGAAGAGAAGGCTAATTTCTTTAGGAAAGTTAGGTGATGAGAGATGCATAGTAACTCTCATAGTGGATGTACTTGAATTAGCATGTGGTAAGAAATTAGGTAATTTTTATCTACCTACTTGTATTATTGATTCTCCTTCTATTGCAAAGATGTGGCTTTGTAGGCTTGGTCACATGAGTAAGAAGGGGATGCAAGTTTTTAAGAGGAAGTCAGATGTGTTTGACAAACTTAAGAACTGGAAAGCCTTGGTTTTCTTGGAAGAGATGATGGATAGAGATCAGTTGAGGGGGCTAAATAACTTTGAGCAGGGTAGTTTGGATAGGGTTTTGATCCAAAGTGAGCTTCTAGGTAAAAAGTCATTACTCACAAGAAAACACAATTACCGATGTTGGTCAGGTCAGAACTGGCATCGAATAGACAACCACCGATGTCAGTCATGTGCAGACAGAAAAAGTTGGTGATGTTGGGTGAGTTGTCAGCAAGTTTAAGGCCAATCTGAGGAAGGAGCAATGAAGAGTAGTTCAGTGGATTCTCAGGTATCTGAGAGGGACTAGTAGTAGGGATTCATGCTATGCAGGGTCAGGGACTTCTCTACATGGGTATGTAAAATTAGATATGGCAAGTTACTTGGATGATAGGAGTAGCACCATAGGATGTGTGGTGGTTGGTCTTCAAGAATGAACTTGAAGAGGGATACAAGTCAGGAAACAAAATTAGACAATGTATAGGTACAGGTATAGGTGTAACTATTTATCTCTAAGTGGGAGATTGTTAGGTTGTGGAGCTAAAAGCTTCACAAGGATGTAAATGGAGTAAGTTGATGAGTTACAGGCAACCGACATTAGTCTAATCAACCAACGTTGGTCATCTTTAGTGTTCTCAATAATTGACATCAGTTATGGTTTGGCCAACATCAGTCAGATAGGAATCAACATTGGTAGCCTATGTGTGCATGCATTTGTATGTGTCTATGGAACTAGTCTTATTTTAGATGAACAGTTTATTTGCATGTAAAAGACTAATTTTAATCTTGGAGCTATAGTTCTAATTATTGTAATTAGAAGTCTAATTATTGTTTGTATGGGATCTATATAATAGACTCTTGGACTGTATTATAAGATTGTAGAATCAGTTTTGTAGAATCAGAGCTCTATCCAAGGGAGAATCATAAGGACTTGGTGAGGCAAGGACATGAGTTCTTCTGGCTGTGTATGATCTAGGTTGATAGGTGTGCAAGGCCAAGTTGATTTGTGGTATAGCAAGATCAAGTGAGATCTACATGTGTAAGTAAGATCAGTTGATTTGTAGGTGTGTCTGTGTGTAAGGTCAAAGGAGATCTGCATGGTGGCAAGATCAAAGGAGATTTGCAACACAATAAAGAGCAAGATCAAAGGAGATCTACTTGGAGTACATGGTGTACTCAGACTTGGAGTATGTGTGTGTACTTAATGGTATTAGCAGTATTGTTACTGACTAGTTGAAACAACAACTCTATGTTTGAGTTGATTTTGTTTGTAATTGAGAGAGATAACTCTTGAGGGAAGAAGACTGGTACACCTTAGAGGTGTGGGAAGAGTGTGATCTCTTTATTGTATTTCTTTTTGGAAGAGTATTAATATAATTGGGTATTGTCTCTCATATTTTGTGCTATTTTTGAATTTTAGCTACATTTTACTTCTGCTTAAATTATGTGTTTAGTTGCTTATTGAAAGGTAATCAAGTGTGCTCTTAATCCTGACAAATTGTTATTAGAGCTAAGGTTACAGGTTCACAGAGCCTAGTTCAGAGTAGGTTTGTGTTTGATTATAGGTCCTAACAAGAAGTTCTGCCAACAATTGGGGTAAAACCATCGCTTGAATTGTCACCTAAAATATTGCTTTATCATGGACCCATGAGGAGGGTCTAGAAGACAAGGAAAGGTTATTTTACTCTAAGTTATGGGTGAAATGTAAGCCTCTAAATTTTATTATTGATATTGGGAGTCAAAATAATTTAATCTCTATTAATGTTGTGAAAAGCCTACATTTGTCCATGAAGCCTCACCCAAAGCCATACAGTATTGGATGGTTGAGTCTAGGGATAAACCTCTATGTCACCCACCAATGTCTTCTCTCATATGTAATAAAACTTTTCCAAGATGAGGTCTGATGTGATTTGGTCAATCTAGATGTTTACAATGTACTCTTTGGTCAACCATTCATGTATGATTGACATGGCATCTATGAATAAATAACTCAAAGGATAACTCTCACTCTTGGAAAATGGCACTATAGGGTACCAGAGGTACTACCTTCTACATCTATCTCCCTGATTAGTGCCAAGAAATTCATTCTCATGGTGGTCAAGCCATAGGAATCAAAAAGGGCTAATTTTATAGCTTTGAATTTACAAATAACATAACAACATAATCCAATAGATAACAAACTAAAGAATTTCATGGCCTTCCATCCATAGACTAATGGTCAGAAAAAAATGGTGAATAATTGGTCTCTACACAGCTCCACAAAGCATAATCCATTCTAAGTATGCATCAAGAATCAAATGAAAACACAACTACCACACTTGATGACAAATATTGATGCATTAGGGACCATTGATTCTCAAGGAGGGAGGAATGATCTGAGAAACATTTTAGGTGACAATTTAGTTGATGGTTCTACCCTAATTGGTGGTAGAACTTTCAGGAGCCATAAATTTTGCACCATAGCTCCATTTGACTCCCAATTTGAACCATTAGAAAGCTAAGAATGAGAGGAAAATCATGAGATTTCACCAAGATTTTCTTAGTAGGTTTTTATCCTTGAAAAATAACTAGAAGGGCCCCAAATTTCAATTTTAATAGCGTAGTCTAAAAATAGTAAGTTTCTAAAAATAGTAATTCCTCAAATTTTGTATTGTTATAAATCATGAAAGTCAAACCACTTAATCTCCCTTTATATTGGTGACCTTACACATCCTCCTCCTACCTTCAAAACATGTATAAATGAAGATTTAACCCAAAATGGAAATCAGACATCTCTTCTCCGAAATAGGCATATATCTGGGTCTACAAATTTTATCAATAAAACATCTCTTCTTAGAGATAGCATTATTAAAATTGTGTTCTTGTTTCTTGAATTATATTTCAACCAAATATTCTAAGTTTTAGATCATTAGTATCATAGTGATTTATCTTTAGAGTGTACAATCCTAAGGATGAGGTCAAATTACAAGAAGCTTGGGTGGAAAATAAAACCAAAAGACTATCCACCTATTCACTCCAAACAACCTCAAATGGCAGACAACATTGAGACATCTAATCTTTTCAATGAAATGGTGAATGAATCCCTTCAGTAGCATCAAGCATAGATTCTACAATAATTCACCCAAATTTTCCAGTAAATCTTGATAGGAAATTCTAGCTCCTCATCTGCACCTCCACATCCTTTTAGGATCCCAACACCCTTCAAAGTTTAGGTGAATCTTGATATCCCTACATTTGAAGGGAAAATCAATGCCGATGTAGTATAAAATTGGTTGGATCAATTGTCTTCTTATTTTTATATAAATAAATTCACTAATAAAAAGATCACTTTTGCTCTTTTGAAAGCATCATTTCCTATCAAAAATTGGTGGGAAGTGTACAAGAAGAGATTTAGTATAGATGATATTGGCCTTGAGGTAGAACCTACCTAGGATGATTTCATAAAAGATATAAATGAATAATACTACCCTATTAGAGCATATGATGATTTGTATATAGAGTGGCAACAACTTTACCAAGGTAAGGAATAGTCTATTCAAGATTACATTGACATTTTCCATTCTCTATCTATGAGATTAGGCATTTAGAAAAGTGAGAAACACAAGGTTATCAAATATCATGGTGGACTAGAATGGTATATATAGGGGGAGATGGAACTCTTCAATATAGAAACCCTTAGTGAGGTGTATAAGTTTGTGGTGAAGATTGAGTAGAAGCATGGAATAATGAATATGAAGAGTCAGCCTACCAAATGGAAAAGTGACAAAGAAGGTCAAACATGAGGCCAAAATTGGAAGAAAAAGGAAGGGAAGACTGGGAAATGGTGTGATTACCACAAATCTGTAATGCACTCTAAATAAGAATATTGAGCCATCATGTCCCTACTTTTTGAGTCACAATCCTCAACATCTACTACTCTACCTCTTACACACCCTATAGTTAATGAGGATGAAGAAGATATTATAGATGTTGAGCCTGATTCCATAATTGCTTCATCACATACATATGAGAAGGGGCTAGATGACATGGAAACATTGTTTCACTCTAATTTATGGGTGAAAGGTAAGCCTCTACATTTCATTCTTGATAGTGGGAGTCAAAAGAATTTAATCTCTACTAATGTTGTGAAAAGCCTACATTTGTCCATGAAGCCTCACCTAAAGCCACACAATATTGGATGGTTGAGTCTAGGGAGAAACCTCCATGCCACCCACCAATGTCTTGTCTCATATGCAATAAAACCTTTCCAAGAAGAGGTATTATGTGATGTGGTCAATCTATATGTTTATGATGTACTCTTTGGTTAGACATTCATGTATTATTAGCATGGCATCTATGAATCAAGAACTTGAAGGTTCACTCTCACTCTTGGAACACGGTGTTATATGGTACCAGAGGTACCACCTTCTACATCTATCTCCCTCATTAGTTCCAAGAAGTTTATTCTCATGGTGGTCAATCCATAGGAATCCAAAAAAGCTAATTTTGTGGCCTTGAATACATAAACAACACAACAAAATAAGCCAATAGATAACAAGTTGAAGAAGTTCATGGCCTTCCATCCATAGACTAATGGTCAGACAAAAATGGTGAACAATCAGGCCCTACATAGCTCCATAAAGCCCAATTCATTCCAAATATGCATCAAGAATCAAATAAAAACTCAACTACCATACTTGATGACAAATCTTGATGCGATGGGGACCATTTATTCTTATGGAGGGAGGAATGATCTTAGAAACATTTTAGGTGACAACTCGGGTGATGGTTCTACCCCAATTGGTGGTAGAACTTTTAGGAGCCATAACTTTTGCACCATAGTTTCATTTTATTTGCTATTTGAACCATTGGAAAGCTAAGAAGGAGGGGGAAATCATGAGATGGCACAATATTTGAGTAGTGGTTTTTGACCCCTAAAAAAATGAAAGTGCCCCAAATTTCAATTTTAGTAGTGTAGTCTAAAAATAGTAAGTTTCTAAAATTAGCAATTCCTTAAATTTTGTATTATTATAAATTATGGAAGTCAAACCACTTAATATCCCTTGAGATTAGTGACATTCCACATCCTCCTCATACCTTAAAAACATGTATAAATTAAGATGTAACCTAAAATGTAAATCAGATATCTCTTCTCAGAGATAGGCATATATTTGGGTTTACAAATTTGATCAATAAAACATCTCTTCTCAGATATAACATTATTACAATTTTATTGTTCTTGTTTTTTGAATTATCTTTTAACCAAAGCTTTTAAGTTTTGGATCACTAAACACTACCAACCATAGAGTTTTTGAAACATTTTCAAATTAGATGAACTTTGGCAATTGGACACTAGATAAGAATCTAGAAACTACCAACCATAGAGGGACACTATTGTTGATGGTAGTGTCTAGATCCTTATCTAGTGCCCAATTACCAAAGTTAATCCAAATTGAAATTTTTTCAAAACCTATGGTTTAACCTATTTATCTTATTAAATGATACCACGAGATATTTTCAAATGGTGTGATATAAATATAATTCTAATCCTTCTCATTCCTCATCTAGAAAATACAAAGCAAACACCTACCAAAGCTAAATCAATCAAGTGCACAAACACTCAATTTTTCTATATTCATCCAAATTTCTATATGAATTATAGGATAATTCATATTGTATATATGAATCATTTAAAGAGTACTCCATGAGTGATATTTAATATATTATAAACTAGATCATTGCATGCATCTTCATATAGTATATTTCACCCTTATGCACACACTTTCCCACACATAGAGGATAACTACATAATTTTAAGGCCCTATTTGGATTATTGACTATGCAATTTAAAGAAATACAAGATCATGAAATAAATTCTTTACACTAACCAAGAGAGGATAATGTGAAAACAATTTTAACTTGGTATAGGATTAAATAAAAAACATGGAACTAAAAATAGTAACATACCATAACAAGTGATTTACATGGGGGAAAACCCTTTCAGAAGAAAAACCCCACACTCCAAAGTAGATCAATATATTAAATAAATCACCAAGATTACAACACACTTGTAGATCAAACCTTCATAGGAATACCACTAGTATACTACACGCATGGCAAAAAATGGTTCCACAAAGCTTTAGTGACTTTGCATAACTCTTAAGATTATAAAGATTAACTACAAGTTTACCATAATATTCATACAAGATTACTTGATTATATTTATATCTTCATACAAATTAAAAAGGAGAATAATTCTACTTATAGAAATTTACAAAGAAGATGACAAACAAGGAAACTTCATGAGCAAGGCAAGGAAGTTCACCAGCCTTTAGTGGAACCACTATTCATCAATAATAACATATTTTTAGTCTTTTTATTTGTTAAAAATGGACCCTACACTTGTTACACATCATCCTCCACTCTCAAAAGCCTTCAAAACTATGCCATACTCTCATATGTGCTTCCAATCTGGAATAGTAACTTGTTCCCCACTATCCCATGTGACTCCACATGCTTCCAAGAGATTATCCATCAATTTTTTACTTATCCTTCACTCAAAAACATGATACCAACAAATAAATTATCCCCATGTCTCCTTTTTTTTCATTTTCACCTAAAGCAAAATCATGTGCATCTCAAAGGACATTAATTTATCTCCTTAGTGGAGTGGTATGCCCCACTTGCACATATATTCTCTTACATCATGTATATTGCTATATGGGCCATAAAAATTCATTAAAATCCAAATCAACACCTACATTATCACCTATATCACCTGTATAGTCATTACCAACTCACCACTACCATTTCATCACATGAATAGTGACTATGAATAATAGCTTGTGAATAGTGTCCTAACTTTTCAAGGTTGAGACGCATTATTTTCCAACATTATCCCACTTTTAAAATACCTTATAATACCCATAGGAACAATACCAACATGAATTAATAGTTAGGGGCTAAGAGGCCCATAGAGTCCAAACACCATCTGAACTTCTCTATGATCACAGGGTTAGTCAATGAATATTCAACATTGATCAAAGTCTCTACCTTTATCATCTTCACCCCACCATCTTTGATAATTTATCTCATAAAATGATATTTTACATCAATATTTTTGGTCCTGGCATGAAAATTTGGGTTCTTTACTAGGAAAATAACACTCTAACTATCATAATAAACTGTCATTACACCTTGTTTCAAGCTAATATTTGAACATAATCTCTTAATCCAAATGAATTCCTTACAGGAATGAGTAGCTTCCATATACCCCACCTTTTTATTATACAAATAAACCACATCCTACCACTTACTCATCCAACTTATTGTACCACCAAACAAAGTAAACACATAAGCACTAGTGGATCCTTTGCTATTAACACACCTACCTAATCTGAATCTACATAACCAAGAAAGTCAAGAGGACATTTTTCTCCAATAATGTTACCATAATAACATAAGTAATAATATAAGCTACCCCACATATATCTAAAGACCCTTTTGAATACATCCCAAAGAACTTCACTAGTATTAGAAATATAAGGGGAAAGAACTCCCACTACTTGGGTAATGTTTGATCTAGTGCAAACCATAGCATACATCAGACTTCCAACTTCACTCTAGTAAGGCACTTTGATCATGTCTTCCATATTTGATGGGGATGTAGGAAATTATGTAATAGATAAATTCATTCCAACTAAAAAAGAAACACATAATGGTCTACAATCTTGCATGTTAAATCTCTATAAAATTGAATTCACATACTTACTTTAGACAAGCCATAGCATTTTGTTATATATCTCTCGCTCTCTCAATCTCCATCCTAATAATGTGTCTCAAAATAAAAAGATGTTTCATTTCAAAAAAAATTAATAATTGAGATTTAAGCTCTAAAATTAAAACATTCCCATTGCCAACAAACAACATATCATCAACATATAAGGCAATAACTAGGAAATCATCAGCATTAGTTTTATAATAAACACAATTATTATATTTAGATTTCTCAAACCCCAAACTCAATACATATGTATAAAATTTATGGTACCACATCCTAAGACTCTACTTGAGACCATAAAAGGATTTCATTAACTTGCAAACCAAATTTATTTTACCTTTCACCAAGTAGTGCTCTTGTTGTGTCATATAAATCTCCTCCAAATCACCATGAAGGAAGGTAATCCTCACATCCATTTTCTCAATTTCTAAATCATGAGTTAATAAAATAGAAATAAAGAATCTAATGGATGTCATCTCAGAAATAGGATAAAATATCTCACTATAATCAACACCCTCAACCTGATAGTAACCTTTTACAAGAAACCAAGCTTGTACTTTTCAACACTACCATCTAAACCAATATTTTTATTGAACATACATTTGCATCTAATGGGTTTATGTATTTTAGGTAAAGGTACAAGGTCCCAAATATAATTCTTCTTCAAAGATGTCATTTCTTCTTCCATAGGAACCTTGTAGGACTGTTCATCATTCATACCCAAAGCTTCTTCTATAGATCTTGGTTCATCGGTGTTAGTACTCAAAGAAAATATACATCTCCAGTCATCAAGAGAATACCTTTATGGTGGTTATTTTTGCATTATAGAACTTTGATAAAGTTGATTTGGAGGTTATTATTCATCTACCTCCTCTTCAAAATATTCATAAATTGATGAGATCTCAACTTCTTGTCTCTTTCGTGGCCTCGACTCAACTTTCTCAGGCATAGGAGGAAGTTGAATCACATATTTCTATTATATTTTCTTTGGATGCACTATAATAGAAGAAGACTTAGTTTCAACAAAAATAACACTTATAAAATATATTACCTTCTATGCTATTGTATCCCAAAACTATTATCCTTTCACACCATAATTATAACCAATGAAGATACATTTCATAGCCTTTTTCTCCAACTTTTTTCACTTCTGCTTTGGCACGTGTGCATATGCCTCACAATCAAAAACTCTAAGATGTCTCAATGAAGTCTTATATCCAAACCATAACTTCATAACATTTTATCAACAAGATTTGATGTAGGAGACCTATTGATCAAGTAAAAACTAGTGACTACACCTTCATCCCAAAAACATTGTACTAGTTTAGCACCACTAAGCATACTCCTAGCCTTCTCTATCAATGTCATGTTCATTATTTTTGTAACTCCATTCTATTAAGATGAATATGGATTTAACTTGTATCTATGTATACCAAAATCTTTAAAAAATATATCAAAATCATTAAAGAAAACTTCACTACCATTTTTAATTCTCAAACACTTAATCTTCTTTCTAGTTTGTAACTCAACCATTGCTTTAAACTCTTTAAATTGACCAAAAACTTTAAATTTACTCTTTAGAAAATAAAACCATGTCCTTCTACTATAATCATAAATAAATGAAATATAATATGGGGATTTTAAAATAAAAGGAACATTAATAGGACCAAAAACATTAGAATTAATAAGATCCAATACAATACATGATTTATGAGAAATCGAGTAAAACTGAATGTGGTTTTTGGTTACCATAAACACAATTCCCATAGAAATCAAATTCAATATTATAGTCAATCAAACCTTTATCAATATTTTTATTCTTTAAGGCTTTCATACCTTGTTCACCAATGTGTCCAAGTCTCTAGTGCCATAACACAGTCTACTCTACAAGCAATTTTAATTCCATAAAATGATCATCCTTAGGTACCCAGAAACCATGAAAATCCATATAAATAGTGATTACCTCTTTATCCAATGGATTAATCTCAGATGTAATCTTCACATAAGTACTACTACATTTAACTATCCATGTATCAATCTTGTATAAAGTGTCAATCCTGACACCTTTAGCTATCACCATAGCACCTATAACCATATTACAACCTGCTTCAAAAAATACAACCTACACACCCACATCTATTAGTTTTATCACAAATAATAAATTAATATATGGCCCTGGAATATGAAACATACCATCAAAGTGTTTAACTCTTCCATATGGAAATATGTTTTTAACACTACCATGGCCAATAATGGTTAGAAAATAATCATCACCCAAGTACACCTTACATCCATCAAAGTCTCCATAATTAGAAAACCAAATTCTATTAGAGTTCATATGATTGGATGCACTTGAATCAATTAACCATGTATCATTACCTGCATGGAATTCCAATGCTACAATGAAAGCATCACTACCCTCCTTAGATTCAAAATTAGAATCATACTTATTTTTCTTCTTTTCATCTTTACATTCAGATTAGTAGTGTCTATGATTTCCATAATTATATTATCTCACATTGGGATTTTTATGAGATTTTGATCTCCCCTTAGACTTTGATTTAAAATTTTCATGCTTCTCATCATTCTTTCCTCTTTCTTTATATCTTCCTCAAACATATAGGGCCTATTTGGAACTAATGGATACTTTCCTTCTCATTTCTTCAAAAATAAATGAACCTAAAACATCCTCAACTTTCAAGGTTATATAAGTCCCTCCTATATCCATAGTAAGAAAATCCCAAGATTCAAGCAAAGAACAAAATAGAATTTGACATCTCTCCTCCACATCCATTTTTACACCAACTAATAATAATTGAGCCTCAAAAATATTAAAATCTTTCATATGGTCTATAATTTTTACACCTTCATCCATTCTTAAATAATACTACTTATTTCTCAATAAAATATTATTAAAAAGAGACTTGGCTTGGTAGATTTCACCTAGTTTCTTCCAAAACTTCTTTGATGTGGTTTTTTCATAGACATTAATTAGTATTAAATTTTTTAGGCACAATCTGATGAGACCTCTTGATTTCCAATCTATAACATCATACTTAGATTCTTTACTTGGATATACAAGTCTTTAAACATTCTCATCAATGGAATCCCATAAATCACAGTCAATCAACATACCTTCCATCTTTAGCTTCCACATATTAAAATTATTACCTGAAAACTTTTCAACTTCCATTCTCCTTGATGTGATTTCCACCTTAAAATTATGAAAAAAAATAACTCCAAATATCTCTTTCACAAATCTCCCACTCAAAATTTAATTAGTTCAAAAAATACAACAAACCCACAACTAGAACCAAAACTGGCCAGGCTCTGATACCACTTGAAAGGAATATGAGATTATAGAAATAATTCCTTACACTAATCAAGAGAAGAGAATATATAAAAAATTCAAACTTATTACAATATTAAAATAAAACACATATAATTAAAAATAGTAGCATACCATAACAAGTGATTAACATGGGGGAAACCCTTTTGGGAAGAAAACCCCACACTCTAAAGTAGCTCAATGTATTAAACAAATTGCCAAGATTATAACATACTTGCAGAGTGAGCCTTCATAGGAGCACCACCAATATACTACACATAGGAGAAGCACTCATTATTTAGAGATTTAGTACCTTTTCATGACTCTCAAGCTTATAAATATTAACTACAAGTTTACCACATGCTTTATACAAGATTACTTGCTTAGCTTTCTAGCTTCATATAAATTACAAAGGAGAATAATTCTACTTATAAAAAATAAAAAAAATATGAAAAATAAGGAAAATTCATGAGTAAGACAAGGAAATATACCATCCTTTAGTGCCACCATTATTCATCAATAGTAACATGCTTGTAGTCTTGTTCTTTGGTAAAAATGGACCCTCCACTTATGACACATCATCCTCCACTCTCACAACCCTCCAAAATTGCACCCCATTCTCACATGTGCCTCCACTATGGAATAGTAAATTATTCCCCACTATCCCATGTGACTCCACATGCTTCCAAGATATTTTCCATCAACTTTTAACTTCTCCTTCACTCATGAACATGAGGCCAAAAAATAAATGCACCCCATGTCTCCTTTTTTGTCATTTTACACCTAAAGCAAAATCAAGTGCATCTCAAAGGACATTAATATATCTCCTTAGTGGAATGGTATGACCCACTTCCACTCACATGTACTTACATAATGTATATTCCTCTATGGACCATGTTGGCTCATCACAAGCCACATCAAAACCTATATCACCACCTACATCACCTGCATAGTCATTGCCAACTCACCACTACCACCTCATCACATGAATAGTGATTATGAATAGTATCTCATGAATATTGTATTGTGAATATTATCCTAACATGTTAAGGTTGAGACACCAAATATCCTAATATTAATCAACACCCATTGATAGAGGGGTATTTTGGGTAGCTTAACACAATAAGGCCACTAACCCATTTTACAATAAAATCATTCCAAGAGTGAAGAGCTAGGTTTTGATCAATTAACAAAGGGTGATAAACTACATTATAGAACTAAACACATCAACATAAGGGAGACAAAAACCCATAATGGTGAATTTGGATGCATATAGATTTGACCAGTATATTATTTTATACATATATGTCATAGCCAGACATTAGCATCAATAGTAGCATTTGTGACTATAGAAGTATAATTTATAGAATTTGATGATTAATCTAAAATATTAATCCTACATACGTTACACATGTTTCTATCATACAATACACCATATAACTACTATTGTTTTATATTTATTGTAATATCTTTCAATAGTTATACTTTATTGTTTTTGGTAATATTAATTTATAAATTTATAATAATATTTATTTGAAGTTTTTTATTAATTACCTTGCTATAGATTAATTTCATCACCCTTTTTTTTAACTAATTATATATTCTTAACCCTATCACCTATATATAAAACTTAAGGTTAAATAGTTTTATCCCTATTTGAAAGCTTGTAGGCTGATTAGAGCAACTAGGACCTACATGGTACCATAGTAATTATGCATCCATTTACACAATGCCACCTATGTCATTTAGAGATGTGATTTTTCGTTGATGTTTTATGCCCCACATACATAAATGTGGTTAACCATTGGGCATTATATTTTTGTATAATGTGCTTTGTATATTCTATAAATAAAAATACCCTATTTTTGTATAGTTTAGTCATGCAAATTTTGTGCGTGATAAATGGTTACCTTATTCCCCAACATAGACTCAACTGAATCACAATGGACACACTTTCGAAAACAACACTCAAACTTAGAATCAAACACACATTATCTATTCAAAAGATAATGTTAAATAGCATTTACACACACATAATTTTTATTGTTAAAATACAACATGAATTATATTACATCCCAAATTTACTCTGTCATTAGACTTGTTTCTTTTTTCTCTTTGCTTTAAACATGCACCTCATAACAAAAAATTTGATAGTTTTTTATTTTTCTCTCAAAATTTCTATTCCCCACCCGAAGCTCTCTTTATCATCCTTGCATATTGATTTAAATCTACTCTGACTACCTTTGATTTTTGGAGTGCCTCTTCAAACTCCCAAACATCTTTAAAATGGTCCACATGGAAAAATATGTCATCCTTAGTGGCTAATACTCTTTCATAACCACTATGAATGAAACTACTAGGTACTATATTGATGGTTACATAACTATCATGATAAATTCATAATCATTGATTAACATATACTAGTGGTTATGAAACCATTGCTTGCGTTAAGCAGTAGTTTCATCATTTGTCTAAAGTAAGTAAATTTAATCTTTAAAAGATAACTCATAACTATTTCAATTTATGTTTTGAAGATGTTAGATTATTGTAGATGCGTTCTATACTTATTTTGATCACCTTTACTATGTTCTAACTATATAAAATAGGAATCTAAGGGAAAAAATGTGTTAGTCTCTCATTGGTCAAATCAAACATCTAAAAATAAGATAAAAGCCAAGCATTCCCAATCCTAGATATTAGGGGGAGATTTATGATAACAAAACCAAATGAAACACAAATAAAAGAATAAAAGACACTTTCACCTTCCTTGTCACTTCTTGAGTTGTAGTTGGCTTGCTCGGCTTATGTCCAAATTAAATTCTTTGTTGGTGTTCTTTCTATGTGGGTAGCACCTCCCCTTTGTCCATTATGGTTTTTGATTTATATTCATTGGTCTATGAATCTTATCTCAATAAAATTGGCATTATAACAATACACAAATAATCTTGTTAGAAGTGAGTGTGAGGTCTTATATTTATATGCTTCAAACTAACCCCAACCTAGGTCTACTTAGGTCTAAGCTAACCTTGGGTCAACTTTGGGAGTCCAAATTAAATAAATAATGTCCTCAATTATGCATTTATGGAGGCATGGCTCAACATTTCTAATTTGTAAGGCATTTATGTTCATATTTTGTAATTTTTGACTTTGAGGATGATGATGTCACCATGACCTCATTTCGCTTTGATATTTATTGATTTTTAATTTTTTTAAATTATATTTTCAGTTATTTAACATGTAATATTTTACTAAGCATTTAATTTGGTTTTCTTACATAATTAATTATGCTTAGGATTTTGGTCATTTAAAGAATTTGATCATGTATCTTGATTAATTAGCCTAAAAATATTAGTTTACTAGAATGCAATCTGATTGGGATGAATCCATGGGAGGTTATTTTGTGTACAAGGTAATACCCAAAATAGGGATGCTTTGATGCAATTATGGGTACTTATGTCTAATGTGTAGATGAATTTAGAATGTTTATTTATATCTAGGTTTGATTTGCATAATTTAGTAAAAATCACTCTAAAATCTATTTTAGACATGAATGTGGCTAAAAAGGAGTGTCTACATGTTTCCCTTATTTGAGTAGGCTTTACAAGACATAAACATAATAATGTATTCTCAAATAATGAAAAAGTTGTTTTGCTTTGGTTAATGCCCAGGAGGGTGGTTGATGAGCCCTAGATGCTCCTTCGAGGGATTGAGCAATAAGTAGTGTCATCAAATAATCTATAAAAAAGAGGAAATGACATGGTTTAGTGGTAATGGGGGTTAAAATAATGATTTACCTAAAGGCAATTATAATTAGTGGCATAATTATTTTCCCCAGCAAGGTAGATGGATTAAAATAATGATTTTGCCTAAAATGGTTATAATCATTAGTGTGGTAAGTTTACCCCATCAAGGTTATATTTTTTGGAATTATCATTTACCCAAAGGCATTTATAATCATTATCATCGTGATTTTACCCCACTATGGTGAATTTATTGTGGAATAAAAATAGTTTCACCCTAATAAGGTAGAATAGCTCATTAATTGGTTATAATAATTATTTACATCTAGGAAAATTGATAAAGGGGAGTTCATGCAATAAATACATAGTACAAATGAATTATGAATTGACATATAATAACAACACAAATTTAGAAGACTAGCTAGTAGAATATGCATGCTTGAACTAACACATGGCATGACTAGAAAATAGTGTTGTTAAATAGGTCTCTAAAAGGCCCAATAACATGGTCTAGTATAAAAATAATGGATGTAGTAACAAATGGCACACAAAATGGGCCATGATGTCAAAAATAAGATTTATTGGAACAAATGGGAGGGAAATTTAGGCCTTATGGGGTGAAAAATTAAATTTTTAGGCTATAAATTCACCCTATGAGGTAAAACATTATCATTTTCACCCAAAATCTTTGTAAATTAGAGCTCTAACATAGTAAGAGAGAAGAAGCAAAAAATGGCATGTGGATAAGGACAGAGGCACGATAATGATAAAGTGAGGGAGCATAAGTGATCACCATATGATGGACCACTAGTATGTCACCTCACTAGAAAATATAAAGCATTCATTACACATTTATTACTAGTTTTAGAAGGAAAAATGGTGAAGTCACCACCATTTTCATAAAAAAAGAAAAATGGTAACTTTGTCAATTTTCCTTGAAAAATACCAAATTGGTGACTTCACAAAATGTACTCAAAGTCATTAATTTTCATACAAAAGGAAAATGATGACTTCACTAATTTTCCTTAGAAAATGGAGACTCCATCCAAATTATTAACTAGGTAAACCCTAGGTTAAATAGGCATTAGGTATAGTAGTGGTTAGATAGTAGCATAGGATAACAAAAAGAAATCTATATTTATATGAGAAACTAAAGGTATTGATGGTATAGGAGTGATCTCATTGCCTATATATCATATATTTTGATTAAGGACATAATGGTCTTTCTACATATTCTAGGTCTACATGACATAGAATGGATTCCTATGATCAGAGTAGATCAGGCCTACTTGAGTGCATTGGTGGAGTGATAGCACTTGGATACTTTTACTTTATACTCATCAATAGTAGAGGCTATAGTGACACTTGAGAATACCTAGTGTATCCTCAAATTACCTATTTGAGGTTACATGTTATTCTAGATAGAGCCTAGACAGTAGTAGGTGGAGTTATATGACTTGAATGGATATAGAGATATTTGTATGGTATATGAAAAGGTTGGAATTGATATTTTATATTTGTACATTGATATTTAGATAAATGACCTAATCTTAGAGTATTTTTCATCACCACCCCTAATTGATAGAGAAGTTCTTGTGGCTATCATTAATGGCATACGACATCCTAACAATAGTGAAAGATTCTTCCATATGGGCTTAGGTGGAGTGATCTTGTCTATGATGGATGAAACTACCATATTTACATGGGGGATAGTAGTATTGGTCTATATTTACAAATATTTACACATTTTGGCCTATTGAGGAGGTTAGAGTGTTGGTGATTCTACTTTTCTCTAAGTTCGGGGATGGGAGCACATTACTATCGATCATCTAGTTATCTAGAGATACATATGAGGTCTATAATATCTAGTGGCATATGGTTATGTTCATACCAAATCAGGCTATAGAGGACATTGTGATGAGATATAATTTTACTGATACATTATAGATGAGTTAACACCTTTTTTTTACTGACCTTACTTACCTTATCAGCTAGAGTGGCCATGGGATGATTGGTATATGATGTTTATGACTATTGGTACTTCCTTATAGGTATATATGTATATTTTATAGAGTACATTCCTAATAGATTACTATGTAAATTTAGCATGCTAAAATATGTTCGTACTGACCTGAGATGGTTTGCACACATTACTTGAGAGATTAGTCATGATACTCTAGTGATTACTAAGATCATGGTTATGGGTAGTTATGGGAGAGTTCCATGGATTAAATGGGCCTATGCTAGTGTCATAGTAGATACAAGTGTGATTTTAGCCTATGTTCTATGGTGGGAACATGTTTGTCCTCTAAGATTGACAACACTAGTTCAAGAACCAAGAAAAATTCATGTTAGACAAGTACAAGTTTTACAGGTATAAGCTATGTTATGTATAGGTTTGGTAAGTATCAAGGTTTTTTTTAGTGGAAAATCTTTGTTAGTATATGAATATTCCATTTTTTGAAGTTGACATTTGGTGATTTTAGTGGAGTGGCTAACATGTCGTTATCACCTAAAATTTTGGGGTCAAAGTTATTTCTAGGACAGGTTTGCCTATATATAAATATAAATTTCTTTATATAAATGTAATTTGATAATACATTAAAAGATAATTTGGGGGATTTCACCAAATACTATTAGGTGACTTTAAGAATCAACCATTTACAGCAAGGTAGGTAATATTTTTTTTTACAATAACATTTTTTAGTACTTTTTAACTAATTCCATTTAACGCTCTTTAGGTGCCCTATACAAGGATGGGGTGAATGTTGATAGACTACTGGCATCCATCCATAGTCTATCAAGATCCATCCATAGTTTTTAGGCATCCACCCATAGTCTATAGGAATCCTCCCATAGTTTTTAGGCATCCACCCATAGTCTATGCATCTACCCACAGTCTAGACTCTATCAACATCTATCCATAGTATGTGGCATCTAACCAGTTTTTGGGCATCCACCTATAGCCTCTTAGCATCCACCCATGACCTCTTAGTGTTCACCTACAACCCACTAGCATTTGCTCATAGTCATTCTATGGGCATCCACCATCATTTTTGATTATTGTCACTATTCCTTATTCATTAGTTAAGCATCTTTGTTTTTTGTTGATTGTCTTCATTTTATTGTTAATCTTATTTCATCCATGGCTCTACAGACTAGATAATATGGCATTTACTAAAAACATTAAGGCCTCCAAGAAATTTAAAAAATAGAATAGCCTATTATCTTATTTTGGATAGACAGTAAATAGAGGTACTTTATTTTCAATTAACTAATGGTTTTTATTCATTGGCTTCTATTAAAATTAAATACTAATTAAAATGTCTTGAACCATTTCATGTACAGAATCCTCTAATAACTCTTTTGAATAATTGTCTCCACATGTATACATACCTAGGAATAAATTTAAAATTCCAAACAAAGGTACTAACTCATAGAATACTATTTTTTAATTAATTAAATATTCTTTTTCAAGTTTCAATAATAATGGCAAGCTCTACAACAATATTGCATGTAGAACCCATTGATATCACTGAATTGTAAAGACTTGTGAATGAAAAGCCAAAATAGGTACTATATTATAAATATTATTAGATTTCATTATTTTTATTTATTTGTACTTTAGTATTGGTATTTATTAAAAATTAATGTCATAATTTTTTTTGAATGTATATTTCAATGATAAAACTATTGAAGAAATGTATAATGCTTTTGACTAGATACTTCCCATGAAAGAAGCCACTCAAAAATCAATAAGCAAACAAAAATATGAAATCAATACTATTGGTCTTGATGATGAGTTCACAACACCAAATGAGAGATCTTCTTACTCGACACATTCTCTAGTTGAAAAAGGCATAACAGAGGTAACTCAAAAAGAAATAGACATTGTCCCACTGAATTCAAGGAAATGTAGATATCACATCATAAGTATTGGTGTTGATGATGAGTTCCCAACATCAAATGAGAGATTTACTAATTATACTCACACAACACAATCTCTAGATGAGCCTACTATGCAACAAAAATAATCTCTAATTCAAATAAGCATAATAAAAACTATGATAAAGAAGAAAAATACATGGATAATCAAAAGGTCATTTTAGTATGAGTGGTCATCTAAATTCCCATTTATTGAACCTGTACAGCTATAAATTAGTACTGACACACCAATATGATACAAATGTACCATATGTAGTTGGAAACTTGGTAAGGACCACAAAATGCAACTCAAGTTAGACACAATTGAAAAACATTGTGGTAAAATATATGAGTCTATAAAAGATAAAGATGGAATTATAAGAAAATAGTGAGATGAAAAAACAAAAAAGAATGCATACATCAATGTTATGAAACAAAGTATTATAATCACTAGAAACATCAATGGCATCTCATTGATAATGAAAAACAATTCAAGCTCAATACAGAAAGGTTGTTCAGTCTATTTTTCTTTCCAAAAATATACAATTTTCAACTTTATTTCACATTCTAAAAAGAGGAAGACCAATCTCTGATTATTCAGATTACAAGATTTTATTTCAACAGATTGGATTGTAGAACATTCCACATTCACATTGGTCTAATCCCAGTGCCTGGGAGATGGCAAAATGACTTGCAATGATTACAAAGGAAGATTTGAAAGAGAAAGTAAAATCAGCAAGGTTCATATCATTGTCCATTAATGAGGTAAAAATAGTTGAAAACACATCATGGGTATGCATGCATGTATATACATTTCAAAATCATTCAAGGTAACCTCACCTTTTATCTATACATAAAATGATTGAAAATTGTAATGCAAAAAATCTTTACAAATTGTTTATTTCTAATTTGATGGATATTTCTAGGATGAGTTACCATGATATAGGTACTAAGTTGGTCTATGTTGGTGTGGATGGTGCATCAGTAATGTAGGGGAATAAACCTAGTTTGTGTGTTCACCTACAAACATCAACTACCCCATATATGACTCCAATCCATTACATGGCACATAGAATGACTCTTGCTTATAGAATTGTAAGCACATTCAAAAGTGTCAAAAAAGTGAAGGAGCTAGTATGTGATTTGCATGTGTACATGTCATGCAGTCCAAAAAGGTTTTTAAAGTTTAAAAAAATTGTAATTAGAGTGACTAATGGGAAAAAAACTATTAAAATATGTAGATATTAGATGGATTTGAATGTATGAACCTATATACAAAATATTTTAATAATATCAATCATTGGATTTTTTTATGTTTAAGTATAGAATGGAGGTTGACAAAGCAAGAGACTTATTGAACCACTTGATATATTCTGAAATTTCTAACATTATGTGTTATTCTGCCCATGTTGAGGGAAATGTATTGTTTGATAAAACATGCACAATAGAGATCAATATATATTTTGGGCTTTATAAAGTTGACAAAACATGTTTTTTATCACTTGATATATTATACTACTAGGATAAAAGTTTTAAGGGACCAATATTTGAGAGTTGGGAAACTTTAACAAATCTAATGGATCCTCAAAACTATTTGAAATTTTATATTCATGAACATCTTTGTATTTTGGTTAATGGAAAGGAGATACCATTACACACTCTCCAAAGATGATCAAATTTAGTTGGATCAAAATTTGAAGAAGTACCTATAACAAGGGTTCTATATGATAATGTCATATGTGACATGCGAATGAAATTGAGAGACATTTCAAAAAGCTTGACTTCTAAAATTTTATTTCATTTTCAAAGAGATGACCTGCTTGAAGCCATGGGTGTGATAAATCCTGCATTTTGGAGTGGTGATGGTGAAGAACAAACAAGTAAATTATTATTCAAATACATGGCTACTCTCATCCAACAATTTAGTTAGTCTATGGAAATTAGTGGAGAGGAATTTAAGGGTATTTTGCCAAAAAAAATTACTAAAAACCCAGTCCAAGATTTTTGGATTTACAATGGTTGAACAATGTCAATTGTTAACTACACCAATAGAAATAGGTTCTATTACCAGGCTATGGAAATAACTATATCAGAGTAGTGTTTTTCAGGAAGAAATTAGTGAATATTTTCATTTATATGAATTGTGCCAACCAATGATTTTGGGGTCCATGGAAGATGAAAGGGTATTTAGTGCATTATCTTTTGTCAAATCAAGGCTTCAAAATAGATTAGATAAAAATCTTGAGACATGTTTAAGGATGTATGTTTTAGGTTATGAAGTGGATATGTTTCTATATGATAGAGCAATTTTAATTTGCATTAGTCTAACTGAAAGAATAGGTGTGACAAAAACAACTACAAGTGAAACTTTAAATTCTAAGGATACATTCAATAAAAATGTTAGCGATAAAGTATAGGTTATCAAAAGGTTATTTGATATACATGATTAAAAAATCTTAGGAATTTTGTAATAGTATTCTTTATCATTTGTTTACATTGAGTTAAGTTGTTTATTACATGCTTAGTTGATATGCTCCTTCAATATTCTACAATAGTATTTTTAGCATTTTTTAATATTTCAAGTTGAAAAAAATAGTACATGTTTAGCATTTTATTTTTTTTATTGTTTGACATTTTTAAAATAAATTATACATTGTTTATTCAAATGAAATTGTAAACAATATTTAGTAGCTTTGAAACCAAATTTACTATAAATTAAAGCAGTAAACTATAAAGATTACACCAAATTATTAAAAAATATGAGTAAGGAGTCCATAATTACAAAATATATTTTAATATTATAAAACATAAGTTTCCAATAGTTAAAAAACATAAGCATAATAAAACTCAAGGCTTTGATCTCAAACCTCACTTTTGATTAATTAAAAGATAGTATGGAAATTGCAAAATAATGTTAAACTTATAGTAGTGTAATAATCATTATAGATCATTTTTTACTTCCACTACTTTTTTATTGGTACTTGTAGTGGTTGTGTTGTCTATGTGGATCGAGATCTTAAAATTTTGGAGATCTTTCACTGTAAAATGAATATTGGCAAGATTAATTCATTCTTCAGAAGCAATATATCCTAATAAAATGAATGATGGCTCCACTTCAACTTTCTTTTTAAAAAAACATCAAGATCCAAGCCATTTTCTTGAATTACTTTCATCAATGTATTATTTTTCTTATTCAATAATACAAGTCTTTCCTTGAAATAAATTGCCATAGAAATAATTTTGTGTGCTTTCTTTAGATGCATGTCAAGGACAAAAAATTGGCTCTTTAGATTTATATATTTTGACTATAAATGATAAAAAAAAATTAATTAGTTCAATGTTTTAAAATAAAATTTAATTTAAAAAAACCATAATAAACTCACCACATTTTTTCTTCGCATTCACATGATCCACTAGGCTTTTATTCTATGCCCATTTGTTATAGTATGCTTGGGCTTCTACATTCAAGTTCTTAAACATTTTTAACATGATATCAAGAACATCATAATTAAATCTATTATTCACAACAACACTTCTTGAAACTACTTGGTTGATTAAAATATAAATTTTTGTTGGCTCATACTCCACCATTGTGTACAATTGATATCATTGATTATGGTTGTGAAAATGGGCATTTATTTCCTAAATTAATAATTTTACCTAATATTCCCATGTTTTTAATTCATCAAGGTTTGGAATAAGAAATTCAAGAATATAAGCTTTGGTATTTTATACCAATAAATTAGAAATGGGAAAAAAAAGTATGTTGGTCATCTGTTTCAGGAATCTCCTGCACATGACTACCTTCGATGATGCTAGGTGGTGAATCAATTGGATGAGGTCACTGTGAAGGCTCCATGGACTAAGATCCATGTATGATATCATGAAGGTTGAAAGAATCCATGGGTGTGTCACTATCAATGCCTAAATACTCATCATCTAGATCAATATTATGAAGAAAAGAAGTCCTAATCACACTGGGAAGACCACCAACTAAAAAGTTTAGAAACTTAGACATTGGAACCTAAATTGTGGCACCACTTTAAGCTTGGAAAAAAATATGTTTCCCAATACTAGTAGTTAAAGGGCCATGGCAGGGTGGTGCAGTGGCAAGAATTTTTTTCTTGGATAAGAATGAGCTACAAATAGGAATTAAAATCAATTAAATGACCAATTAAAAAAATCTAATATAATATTAGCATTTAAGAAAAAATATGTTTATTTATTGTACCATGTTATTTTTATCATTGTTGTTGTGTTTGTTGTTGTTGTTGTTATTATCACTATTGTTATTGGGGAACTCTTGAATTTTCGCCAGACATAGCTAGCGTTTTCAATATAGATTGCATAGGCTCCACTATATATATAAATTTATAATAGAGTTAAAATATTACAATGATAAAAGAGTATTAAATAAAATCAAATATAGTTTATGAAGGTATACCAGTAACATGATTGGAGTGTTGCATAGGTGTGGGAGGTGTAATCAAATTTTGCATTCACTTTCTTCTTATCAATTACTACTCAGGCATCTACAGAATTGATTATCCATCACCTTCCATCTCTATTTTTGTTGAGGCCTCAGGAGGTTGATGTCCTTTGTTTATAGCATTTCTTTTGGTAATCGTTTCATATAATTTTTTTACAAGAAAAATATGTTTTATTTAAAATGAACTAGATCAATATTTATGTATTTATTTGAAAAAGATAGATAGCTCAAAGAGTTATAAAACTACTCAAACTAACCTCCTATGCTTCAAGGGAGAGAGCATTGTTAAATAATTTCGAATTAAGGGTAGAAAGAACAGAGGATGCTTGCAAATCTAAAATTGCTTTGTAGTACAATGAAATAATATAATTATACTAAGAAAACTAAGTATGTTCATTATGTAGAGCATAATTTAAATCATCTTTGATTATGCTATAAACAAAACTACACCAATTCAATTGTTGACCACCCAAAGTACAAATAATATAAAAAAGATCCTAGAATGGAAGATTGGATGGTCTACCCTACAAAATAATTCTTGCTTGGAAAAGTTTAATCATTCCCAAGAAGAAAGGGTTTTTAACACATTCAATTTTTAATCCTTTTTTACTATGACATTAAGGATCTATTAAAAAATTACCAAATTAGAAAAAAAGAAGTAAAACTATTCAAAAATCAATAATTATAAATTTAACAATACATACCATCCACTTCCAGTGAGTAATAGAACTCTAAATACTTTTTGTCATCATCATTCAATAAGGCCTTTGTGGTGACCAGGTTCCCATCATTGGAAGGTAGACCTATCTATCTCTCAATATCCTCTAGATGGATTCCAAATGAAATATTCTGGGAGTCCAAGTTGATGTGATACATGGAGGAAGAAGTATCGAAGCTTTGTAATAGAACATTCAACAAATGAATATATTTGTCATACTGGGGCCTGTAGATAATGTCATTGAACTTACAAGGCTACACCTAATCATTGTATGTGTTTGGTTGATGCAAAATCCTTTGGATTATAGTGCATGACAAATTCCAAAAAGTGAGTTTGGGGCTTCTAGTTACCCTTGTGCCAACATTGGAAGAGGTTTGAGAAATGGAAGCCATGGAATAAAAAGGGGTTTGGGAAGTCAGGAGTGGGACTTTGGGAAAAGAGGAAATTTTTTAAACTCAGTAGAAGAGGATAAAATGTAAAAATGTTCAAAATTAGTTGTGTTTCTTATATTTATAATATTTTAAGCCATAAAGGTTGGCCACTCATATATTTTAGGCATTCATTGGGGACACCAATATCATAATCAAGAAGATCACATCATCTTTGGTCAAACTATCAAAGGTCCATATGATGATCAACACATTCATACATGCCACACATTAATCCATCATATAGGTGTTATCATTATATGCCCACCTAACTTAGCTAGGTGTGAGATTGGGTTGACACAAGCATTCATCTAGTCTAAATAGGAATCCATCCACTCTGCACACTGCATACGTGTTCATATAGTCAAAATAAGCATTCATCTAATCCACATAGATGACTCTATGAATCCAAAAAGGCATTCACCCAATCTAAATAGACATTCATCCAATATATATAGGTATGCATCTAATCCATACAAATATGCATCTAGGAAAAATTTATGTCTATCTAATTTACATAGGTGTTCATCTAGGTATGAAAAGGCATTTAGCAATCCAAAAGTCATTAATCCAACCTATACAAGCATGCATTTGGTCAAATAGGTATTCATCCAATCTACATAGATGTTCATCCAAATCCAAATAGGTACCTAACCAAAACTCTAAACTAAATAGATGTTCATTCAATGTACATAGCATGCATCTAATGTGAATAGCCATTCATCCAATCCAAACTAGTCATTTTTTAGGTCTAAATAGTCAGTCATCCAATCGAAACAGTCATTCACCTAGATTGCACATATGTGTGTCAAGTTAAAATTGGTGTGCATCTAATCTATGCAAGCATTCACCTAGACCTATAGTTGCATAGATGTACATCTCATTTATAGAGGCTTTTATCTGACCTACATAACCACTCCCTATAATTATGTTGGTGTGCATCTATTTCTTGGCATTCATCATTGTTCGATGATAAATGATTTTAGGTGTTGCATGATTCACCATCTGACATCATGTGATTCACCTTTACAATGATTTAGCTTCCAACTTAATTCACCACCATTATAAATCAGATTCACCTCAAGACCTCCATGGATTTTTTTATAGGGCCCACTAAAATTAACCCTAGTAAGTATAGAATGGTAGTGGTGATCAAATAGACATTTATGGGGAGTGTGAGGCTAAGGCTGACTGGTAGTGGTGCCAATAGTGTAAACAATAATTATCACAATAGTGTGGGGATGAGGGGGATGTTACTATGGTTATGATGATATACCCCTGCTTAGAAGGTATAGTAGGTATAACATGTGTATCTATAATCTAGGCTAGGGAAGGCCATTTAGTATAGCTATATAAACCATAGATAATGATATGTTAGAGGAGGAGATCATAGCCAAGATAGGTGAGATATAGGGCCTACAAACTAGAGTTACTTAGTTACAAGTGTAGGTGACCCATAGAGATGCTTAGATTACTACCTTTTAGTTAGAGATTGACTGACTGAAGGTATAAGTGGCCCAGATGACACAAGTATAGGCACATATACAAATAGAGTGTGATCATTCCATATTAGAAAGGGATTAGGCATGAGCTGATAGCCCATAACTAAGATTTTATAGGATGGTCTTGGAGAACCTTTGGGATAAGGCTGAGTCGTTCTACTATCAAAAGTCCTATAAGACTACAATTCCTAGATATTAAAAGATCCATACACTTGAGGTATGGGATGCACAAATGTCTAGTAATAGGTCATCTCAGGCCACATCTAGGACACATGGGACAATAGCCTCAGGTGAGTCAGTACAACATCAATGACCACTACCACCACTAGAACCACCTCCTACATGACCTATGGACTTATAGAGTTAGATTTGATGTTGCACATGTCTAGGCTATTTTTTATTTTATAACTATGATATGTATATATTCATAATGTATATGACATTATTTTATGAGATATATGACACTCATATTTTATCTACATACTTGTATATGGAATTTTATTCTTTTTGATAAATATGTAATGATTTGATTATTTAGTTTTACATAATTCCATTTTTAAATGTGATTAATTTGCAATGTTGATGTTTATTTTCATTTAAAAATGTATGTTATTTCATTCACTATATGTCATTTATATGTGATATTTGACTCTGCTTCTATTTGATCATGTCGATGACTAGTAGTATATGCTTATTCTGAGATGCACATATATATCAACACATAATATAGTCATTGGGACTTGGTTATAATGGGTTTTAATTTATTTGGGTGGCTCTGATATGTTTATGAACAAGGGGAGTACTATTGATAGTTTTGATTGATAACTCCATTTGACCTTATTTTTTATGTAACTTTTTATATTATGATTCATAGTTATAGACAACTACAATAACAATGTGTATCCTGATCATGGAAAACATAGTTTGAATGCAAATACAAATCACTTAGACATAATATATGAATAATCAAATCCCAAGTAGAAATATAATATAATAAACTAAGAGTAGGAATCAATACAAAACTCACAACTCAAGTACAAGATATGGTTAATCAAGACTCAAGTGTAAATGAAATGTAATAATCATATGACAACCAAAGAAAATAAGTTAGTCAACAACAAATTAAGATAAATAAACCAATAAAATAAATAAAAAACCTAAGAAAAAAACTAAAACACCAATGAAATTAAACACCAATGAAATAAAAAAATTTGGTCATCAACTAATTAAAAAATAAAAATTAAGCCAGTAACTAAACTACAGCTAATGGATATCCCTAAGATATCCATCTAAAAGAATGTTGGTTTCACCCCTAAGAACCCACTTCACCCTATGGGGAAAATTTTCCATGTGTAAGGCTAGTTGTTATTGTCTACACTTTATGCTCTTGACTTTTCTTGTTTTTGTCATAAGGGAGTTTGTTTCACACATTCTAATGACTGTTACTCCTTCTACTATTGGGAAAGGGAGGAAGCTTGGAGGTATTGTTTTTATATGTCTATTTTTCAAAAACCCTTTTAGGTGGGAAAGTATTAAGATAACCTTATGCTTACTCTATGCAAAAAAAATTATTTATGGGTTGGTTATGGTATAAAAATAACTAAACAAGTTTTTTTGCCTCTAAATGGTAGATTTGCAGGGTTTTTTATTGTGTTGGGTAAGACAAATCCGCTCCATAGTTATAAAGGCTATTTATGATTTTCTAAACTTTATGGTCTAATTTTACACTGGTATTATCCTAAGAGAGCTTGTTTCACACATTTTGATGGATATGAATTTATCTCCCTCTCCTATTGGTATATATATGAAGCTTGGTTGTATTATTTATTACCATTTCATTATGGTGGGTAATAACCCAAGTAAGGTTTTGATTATGGATGATAGAGGAAACCAAATTAAATTGATTCCTTTATATGTGGATGATAGAAGAATCTAAACCAACTAACTTATTTGGATGTTTGAATAATCCACATTGAAATTATGGTGGACCCAACATTAGGATCTAGCGATCTTTGGTAAATTTGTTGGGGATTTTAGACTAGCTTGATAATTCTCAAAATAACTCCTAGGGAATTCTACCGGTAGTTAGATAGATGTCAAAATATATCCTAAGTGAAAATAACTCAAAAATGTACAAGGTCAACATAGTCAACCCTATATAGTTGACTAACAAAATGGGATTTAGGTAAGGAAAATGAGGAAAAAATGTGGGAAAAAGATTGGAATAGGTTCAACTGAGAAGAGCAAGCTTAGGTTAAATGGTTTTAGGAGACAAGTGTGTAGATAACATGCAGTAAAATGGACAAAAATCTTATGAAGCACCCACAGTCTACCCACCCCTTTCTTAGTTCACCCCTTAGTTCATGCACTTAGAGAGATTGAGACTCGATGTGTTCTTATAAGATACAAAGTGTCAATTAGTGATAAAAGTTTGAAAATATTATGTGTATACAAGATGTAGTAAAAATAATGAACCAAGTTCATTTGTGAACACTCATCTTTTGTCTTTTAATGTGGTTTTAACCTGAACCACACTCTCACAATTTTGTGAATTACTTGGCCTAATGTTCTCATAATCATTAACATCAACTCTCTTATTTTATGCTCTCACCATTTTGTGAGCCCATTCCTAATTTATTGTATGAGCAATATATGTTGATTATCATTATTTTTATTTTATCCCACATCCTAGGAGAACTATATTTTTCCTAATGTCCATGTTGGAACTCATGTCCATGAGACTATGTAGGTAGCATCAAATTGCCTAGTGCATTTGGAGATAGCTCAACCACCACTTCCTCATTATTTTATTCACCCCAATGATTTTAATGGTGTTTTTACCTATATCTTAAGGGTAATATTTATCATCCTAGCTTTTTCATTATTCTCTATAGCCTAGCGACAACCTCTTGTGTCGAGCATAACACTTCTATTACACAAGCACAAATAGTTAGATTAGTTATTTATTCATTTGATTTAGATTAGTCATTTTTTTAATTATACGTTAACTTAGGTTGTCTATTGCTCTTACTTAAAATTAGTTATTTATTGCTTATGATTTAGCTTATTTATTTCTTTATTATACCTTTGATTAGGTTGTATATTTATGTTGCTTGAACCTAATTATTTATTGCATTATTTTAGCTTGTTTGTGATTATCTTTAGTTTAGTTTTTTATTTGATAAGGCTGAACACTTTTGAAGTTGGAGCTATGAACCAAAAAAGTGAGGGTTTTGAAAACTAGTCCCACAACCAAGAGAGGGTTTTAAACAATGGAAAAAAAAATAATAGGGTTTAAAGGATCCCATAACCATATCATATCATAAAAAGAGGGTTTTATGGATCCCACAACCATATTAGAACAAGAGGGTTTGATGTCTCCCATAACCATAATAAATCAAAACAACATTGACCCTGTACATTTTTGAGTTATTTTCACTTAGGAGATATTTTGACATCCATCAAACTACCTGTATAATTCCCTAGGGAATTCTACCTGTTCTCTACATACATCCATCCAAAGAAAGTATGGAACCCAAATCTTTACTTCTCAAGTAGAATGGTCAATAAGCAGATGCTCATTTTCACTTACTTCTTACTCACTTCTTTATTTATCAAATGGTGGGAAATGAACTTGTATATATATGTAGATCTTACCCTAAATCCTTCTAAAAATATCAATCGATAAGGTTGACCTAGTACAATTCTAGATAATAATTCACTAGGTCATGAGCCAAGTTGTCAACCCTATTCTACCTATTCTCTACATACATCCATCCAACATAGCCACAAGCTTATTCAAGCACTCACACCAGTCCCTAACCACCTCAAGCACACCTAATTTAGCATTTTTGCATCTTTATTACACTATTTCATAAAGTACATCAAGTGGGAGAACTACATATTGATTGATCCCTCTTTAAAGTATTGGTATGTAGGTAGCATTCCCACACTTTAGAGTATTGGTATGTAGGTATCATTCCCACACAAGGGATGTGGATACATATTCAGTGCATCTCTTACACACTAACCCCCACTCTTTTCCCAATTTGTCATTCAAGTTCAAACACAAAGAAGATATAGGGTTGGAGATTAAAATAGATCTACAAGGAGCTTCATAGATAGTCAAGACTTAAATTTTCATAGGCAAAATAATACAAGAATAATGTATAAAATTTAGAAAACTCAAATCTCTATGACTAGTTTGGATAATAGTAGTAGGACTTGGACTATAGCACTAGACCCTGAAGTGTCTTGTTTTTAGCACTCATATCCTTTCCCTTAATGAAAGCTAGATCCTAATTTTCAATAATGTCCCAGTCTTGTACAGCTAGTATCAGCTCATATCTCAGTCATCTCAGTCTAGTTTAAGTTATGTTATATTTATTACTATTCTAAAAAAATAAAATTACAATTAAATTATACAAATCAATGCCTTAATTATTTTAATATTTTTTACTAATTTAATTAGCTTAGACCTTCAAATAAATTAGGAATAATACTCTAATATTCATAAATTTTTTAAATCATTTGGTGAACCCAACTTACTTCATTTATGCATAAAAATCTTAGAAACCCTAGGGTAAATTCCTTGGTAATTTTTCCAATAATTTTTTTGATTTTTTACTTACATATCTAAATAAAAAATTTACTTTAAATTTTAAAATTTCATAGTAATTTTTTAAAAATTATTTTCTTCCAAACCCTAGTTTTATATACTAGGTCCCTTTAAATCAATAATTTTCCAAATATTTTAATACTTTTTGTACTTGTATATTTAAATCATAAATTTACATTAAATTTTAAAATTCCACAATAATTTTACAAATGTTAATTTTCAAAATCCTAGTTACATATACTAGGTCACATTGTTTTTGAGGTATCACCTTACAGGTTTGTGAGCTTCATGTTCTTTTTATGAACTTTCTAATTTGATATTTTTAGGACTTTACATTTCTTATATTCAATAATTTCATTCTATAACACCTTGCTTATTACAAATTATTACAAAAATTTCAATCAATTTTGAAATTATTTTCCTACCTTAATAATGGTCCAATACACTAGTTTTGATGAAATTGATAAGAGGGAACTCCAAGACCTTTTAACTAAATACCATAATATGCAAGATGGCATGCTTATAATAATACAAGAGGAACAATATAAAGTTAACAATGGTAAATCTTCTCAAACCAAAAATCAACCAGTTGCACATGACACTATGAGGGAAACTATGTCTCAACAAGTCCTTATAGTAGCCCAACCTACCTTTATGGCACCACTAGTTACAACTAGTACATCTATGTCTCTTGATGTGGAAGTGCTTGTGCAAGAGATAAAATATTATCAATCTAAAGTGCTCCATCTTGAGTAAGGTGCCTCTAGACCTATACAAGCCTTGGATTCTTTTGCTCTACTCCATACACCATTGGCATGTCATATTGCTTCTATACCCTTGACACAAGGTTTTGTTCAACCCAATCTCACTCTATATGATGGGAAGGGTTATATAGAGACATAATTGAGATATTTTCATGTAGCATGCTTGGACTATGTGTTAAATGATTGGTTACTAACCAAGTTATTTTCATGCATCTAAATGATTATGATTTTCAATTGCTCTATAGTATACCAAATCAGTTGGTCAATGCATTCAATCTTTTAACTAACATGTTCCTAGCTCATTTCAAAATTAACATTGGTGATAAGGTTTCCTATGCCCAAGTTTCACAAAAGAAACAAAGGTTAAATAAGCATCTCATAGATTATGATCTTCAATATAAGACTATCTGGGCTAAGATGACTATCCCCATGGCCAATCAAGAGTTACAAGATCTCTTAAAATAGAGTCTTCTACCAACTTGGCATGAATCGATAATGTTCAAAATATTTTCTTCCTTCACTGAGTTATGGCATACACTAAAGGAAAGGGAAGTCAAATTAATTTCAATGGGCAAACTCAAGTACATGAGCATACAAAAAAACAAGAAATAAAGATCAATAGCAAAGTCTCATACAAAGTAAAGGTAAATGATAGAAAGAGTTAGAATCAACCTACAATAAATGTGGCTTTAGATCCCCCTCAATGAGTGGTTTTTTTAGTACCTCCTTAGTGAATGTTTTCCAATCTACCAGTATCTCCAGCTAAAGTTTTATAATAGCTATTAGAATGTAATATCATATTTCTCGCTCTTATTTGGGAAGTTGATCCAATAAATCCTCTTCCATATGGATATGATCTAAATGCATTTTTATATTTTTATAGGGCACCATGCCAAATAATAAATAGATGCATCAATTTGACACACAAGATACAAGACTTGATAGATGACAATGTTATTGATCTTGGCACTTTAATTGAGCCTCCTCATTCAATGCAACATAAGATAAAGATTTAAAAATATTTTCATACCCTTTCCCACAACATTCCAAATAAGAAACAAGGGATACATCAGGGGTTCACCATGAATATCATGCACATCCCCCATTAGATACATATAGGTCACCTTCAATTGAGTTACACCCTTTGAGTAACATGATTGGTGTATATAATTCCAAATTTCTAGCTAGCTCTTTGATCTCCTTCTCAGAGTAGGAGATAGTTGAGGATAATTTGGATTATCATGTACTTTTTATCAGATCTTACATTCATAATTATCCTATTCATAGTGTTCTCATAGACAATGGATCTAGTGTGAACATCTGCAATATGACATCATTACAACATTTGGGATTTTTAGAGCAGGATATTACCCTGATGGACATAGTTATTAGTGGATTTAGTGGACACATATAGAGTTCATGGGGTGAGGTTGTGCTTCCTCTATAGGTTGGTCTAACACATGTGACCACACTATTTACTATTCTTCCCAGTGTAGGAATTTTTTATATATTACTTAGTCGACCATGGATTAAAAAACATCAATCAATACCTTATATAGTTTATAGATGTGTGAAATCCATTCATGATAATCAAGTTGTTATAGCTAGTGGAGTTCCATATGAGTTACCACTCCCCACTTTAGAGCCATCTTCTAATTTTTAGTCACCAATTTTAATTTAGCCACCATTTTTAGTTTCTCTACCAATTTTAGTTCTTCCTCCAGTTCAGATTTAGACATAGTTGAGGCCTCCATTGATATCATAGAGAGTTCATACACTTCCATAGAGGTCTCTTTTAGAGTTACCATATTTTTAAGATTCTAAATAGATTTTAACCACAACATTCACACTTAGAGTAGTATCATTGAGGTATCATACATCTGCACATATAACACATGTTCAAAGAGCTTTTCCTATTACTAGATGGGTCCCTAATATCCTTATAGTTACATCCACTTCTTATATTTATAGGAGTACCCCACCATTGGTTTTTACTTCAGAGATTTTAGAGCATCTATAACATACGTAGCTTTTAGAGTTACAATCTCAACCATTTCATTATGTTTCATGAGCACGTATGATCCCTCTTTTTGATAAAAGATACCATGATAGGGAGTCTCCCATGAGACTCATCAATTAGTATCATTTATTCTCAATCTTTCTTTTACATAACTTTTCAATTTTCTTATACATAGTCTTCTCATGATTGATTGTACATAACCTATATATCAAAATCTAAAAAAAACATTTAAATATATTCCAAAATACCAAAAATAATAAAAAATTTCAAAATACAATAGCATTCAAATAATTCAAAAACACAAAAACATTTCAATTGTATGCATTATCCATGCTTTACATTTTTAATACCATGCTAGACTTACATTTATTATTTTATACTATTGTTTGTTGATTTATCTGCATTACCATACTTCACTTGATCTTCTTTGAGTGTGTGTAGTGACATCCATATCCTTGATTACTTCATTCTACCCATTGAGGGGGCATCCTACTACATTTGAGATATGCATTGATATATCTACCCACTAGGGGTATCTTATACATGACTACACCATCCAGGTTATGTCATTCCTACACCACACACTCTAGTTATCATGTTGATGTACATTAAGTACTAGCTTACACAGATTACTCTATCGACACTCACTATTATATAGGGCTTGTGTATTTCTTAGCATCTACCTAGTCTTGTATTACATGTCTTGCATACTTTCACTTCTTGCTTTCATTAGTTATATGTGATTGTATTTCTAGTATTTACATGCTTTCCTTTCTTGCTCTTCATAGCTAGATGTGATTACATTTTTAAGTTCTTCTTTTGTCTCTTGTATGTGCCTTAGGACATTTTCTAATGTCTTTTGATTTTATTCTTGTGTGTGCTTTAGGACATTTTCCAATGTCCTTTGCTTTTAATCTTCTATGTGATTGTGTATTTCATGTCAACCTTGCTTTTTTTCACTTGTATGTATATGTAGCATTTTAACATGCTTTGTATGCTTGCTTTCTAGTTGACATGTGCCTATGTCCCTTGTTTACTTGGTCCCTTGGCCACTCTTATATGCTTTTTGATTCTTACATTGTGTGTTTGTTGCTTGATTGTTTTTCAACTATCTATAATGCCATGATCCACATCATGCATTATATTGCTTCTTGGATGCTATGATGGACATCATGCTCTATCCCTCCTTGATAACTAGTAACTAAAAAATAAAAACTAACATTTCCAATTCCTATTCATTATATTACACATTATATTACATTATTATATATATTTAGGCATACCCCTATTTGATCTAACAATCTCCAATACAAACCATGCTATATCTTGATATATCTTGTCAATGATCATTTACAATATCATGTAATTAATAGCATAACACACTTTTAGGGCTCTTTCTTCTGAGGGTAGTCATTATAGGGTCTTCATTCCTACCCTCAGAAGAGGGGGCAATAAATAGTAGTTTTATCACAAAGATTAGAGCTCCTATCGATCAAAAAAATAGTTTCTAAAACACTCAAAATAGCAATCAAAGGTCAAACTAGGTAGAATAAACTAGAAAAATAGTGATTTTTCCATAACAATCTTTAGTTTTAGCAAAATAAAATAATTCCAAACATGGAAAACAATGCTAGACATCAAGGTGTCCTATTTTAAGTGCTCATATCCAATTAGAAAAAAAATCAAACTTTTTAGAAATAGGCAAAAAAGTAGGTTTAGCTATAGTTTTTGCACATACAAACCAATTTGGATTTAGTAGTTATAGTATAGTTTTTCTTAGAGAATTTAGATATAGGGGGAATCATGCACAACATGATGGCTATAACTTCCATTTTTATATAGGGAAGTTAGTATAACTTCTAGATCAAAATCCATGTTATAGACACCGGTGATTTGGGGTAATATACACAACACATTGGTACTCTTTTCTTTTTGATTTTAGTATATTACCCAAGAATTCTTAGTAGTTTTGTGCCTTATTCCATCTACAAGTGGTTGGAATCATTTTGGAGTGGCTTTCATACAAGCCTGACCTCCACATTTTTGAATGGCTTCCACATAAGCCTATTACCCAATTTCAAAGTAGTTTTCATACAAGCCTAATCTCTACCATTTTTTTGAGTTGGATAAGAGTGTCTTAGTTTTTAGCACACATTTGACTATCTACACCACATTATCAAATTAAAAATCATTCATGGGATTAAAGAGCCATATCATATGACACACATTCATATTAGTATTAGTTTATAGCTTCACTTTATGGGGTAACGATGGAGCCAAAGGACTAGATAGCCTTTGTATTCTTGAGCCACCTACTCAGAGGGATTGAACACATAGTCCAAACATTGATTATCACACATATGATCACATATCTTCACTTAGTGGGAAATGATGAAGATAAAAGGATATCCTTTACATTCATGATCCATTCAAAGGGAATTGAGCACTCGGCCCTATTCATGATATTACTCTTGGTATATCACATATGCAACACATCCAACATCACTCAACATCACAATAGGTTTTGTATTAGTTTGTGTACCTAGTAAGGTATATTCATTCCTTCCTCTTCCTCTCTCTCTTACCCAAATTTTGTATGTTCTTATTTTAGATATTATGTACCTAGTAAGAAATAATCTACTCTTTATTTTTTCTTGGTTATTTCCACTTCATAACATGCTCTCTATATGCACACCTAGCATCACATAGTTTCATGGGCTTCACCCTTGTAGGAAAGTTCAAGTGTGCTTCCTATTTTTCCTTTATCTTAGTGTTTTACTTTGCTACATCACTAAAATAAAGTGGAGATAAATGTAGTTATATAAAATGTGAAAATTGGTAGTTTGAGTGTGGCTTATGACACCCAATCCATAGGTCTAACTTGTGTGTTCTCATGACCCTCATAGGAATCATTTCATTGATTCTTAGTCATCTATAGGCTTTTAAGACCTCATCCTAGCTTAGCCAAGACCCTTTTTCAATGCTTATTCCATTCTCAAGGTCTTGTAACCTCAAGATAATAGTGCCCAAATTGGACTATAGCATTGGACCCTAGGGTGTCCCCTTTTTAGTGCTCATGTCTAATCACTTTTTGAGCCAAGATGACCATTTTTTCTGGATTCCTCTTCTTCATTATGTTGGCCTTATATGACTGCATTTAACCCATGACTAATATTTTTATAAAATACCATTCAAAGTTAATTGAAAAGGGTTAAAAATTATTTTCAAAAGCAAGCAAGAATACAAGCAAGACCACTAAGGAAATTTTATATATTCTCTATATATATCCATCTAACACAGTCACAAGCTTATTCAAACCCTCACACCAGTCCTTAACCACCTCACCCATACCTAGTTTAGCTTTTTTACATCTTCATTTCACTATTTCACAAAGCACATCAAGTGGGAGAACTTAATATGGCTTGATCCCTCTTTGGAGTGTTGGTACATAGGTAGCATGCTAACATAAGGAGTGTGGATACATGTTCAATGTATCTTATACACACTAAACCCCTCCTCTTTCTCCAAGTTGTCATTCAAGTTCAAACACCAGTAAGACCTAGGGTCAGAGATTAAATTAGCTCTAAAAGGAGCCTGGTTAACAATCAAGACATGAAATATCAGAGATGGACTAATATAGGAATAATGGACAAAACCTAGAAAACTTAGATCTCTTTGACTAGTTTGGATAATAGTGGTAGGAATTGGACTATAATGGTAGACCCTAAAGTGTCATGTTTTCAATGCTCCTATCCTTTCATTGAATGAAATCTATATCTTGATTTATGATAGCATCTCAGTCCTGCACAACTAGTATTAGCTCATGTCTTAGTCATCTCAATCTAAACTAAGCTAAGTTATATTTCTCTTCATTCATTACTATTTTTAGAAAGGTTAAAATTAAAATTAAATTATACAAATATGTGGCTTAATTATTAAAATATTATTTACTAATTTAATTAGCTCAGACTTTTAACTAAATTATGAATAATACTCCAATATGCCCAAATTTGTTGAATCAATTCCTAACTTTATTTATCCTTTATAAAAGTAGATAGATAATGTAGTTGTGCTTCTCTTCCATGCATTAAAATTATGTATGTATTGATGTGAGTATATTTATTTTATGTGTGTTTAGTTTTTGTTTTATTTCTAACCCCCACTTTGTGCCACAAGATTTTGTGAGCACTGTATTAGATTTAATTTCTTGATATTAACATAAGTGAAATATTAAAACCTAGGACCCTCTTAGGGTTATTGCATTATTATGTTAGACTAGAGGCTTTGGAACTCTCTTTAGCATAGTGTATTGTGATAAGTGATCCCTTAATCAGGTCTAGTAGATCCCCATATTGGTCATACTCCCACTTAACAAATATATTCCTACTCAAAAGTGTAGTTATGCTCTATCTTTTATGATCTAAGATTGATTCATAGACATGATGCATTTCTTATTACATAAATTATGGTAAACACAAATTGAACTAACCCTTTTTAGATTTATTCACTTTTTTAATTCTTTTTATCATTATTTTTATCATATATTTGTCATACTGGGTTAACTACATCAACCCAGTTCTAACTACTATGTGTACATTTTTTGGTACAAGCTATTGTATCAAATCAGTCAACCCAATACAATTTTATATATTTTTAGTCTTATTATGATCTTCACCAATTTATTCTTTATTTCTTACTTGGTCCACATTTTAGTCTTGATGCTCTCACAAAACAACATTATCAAGATTATATTCAAGCTTCTCAAATTAAATCTCAAGAACCACAATCACATGAAAATCAACTGCCTAATAATTAAAAAAAATCATCCCATACCTATATCTCATCCACCAATTTTTTTATAACCATAGTTGATCCTTCTTCCTACACCAATAAGGAAATTATGGCTAACATGAACCACTTTCACCATATTTTTGCATCCATTGAACCTCAACCTCTTAGGTCACATGATCCACAAGAGTACCTAGTTCAAATGTCTACTTCACATAATATCATACATGGTTCTCCTTTATATATTCCTACCTCTCCTACACATCATATGTCATATTCAACATCCTTAAAATATAAAAAACCAACACATTTACCTATCTCCAAATGCACCTACCAACCCAATGCAAATCATTTTAATGGTTCAATGTTACCTCATTCCAAATCACATGTTAGGGCATCTTGTGATTCCCCTCCCTACATCCACTTACCCATTAGGGAATCTTACAATGCCCACCCTTATTCTACAATGCATAATAATAAGCAAATTCAGCTTTAAGAAACCATTTGAGACTTATAGACTTGTATGGCACATGATCATATTTGATACAGATGTTGGCATAGATTTTACTTCTTACTTATTCTTTTTGTCTCTTGTTTCTTTGTTTTTGTGCACTTTATTTATTTTACTTTCACTTTATAAGCATCATTATCTACTTTAAGTTATTTGGTTTTATTATACATTACATTTGGTATTTGCTTTCATTTTTATTCTTATATGTCTCTTTTATTTTTGTCTTTTTATGTCATTCTTTGCCTTCATAGCTTTATTATTATTATTCCTTATTTAGAATTCACCTCATTGGTGTTCACCTTGTGATTTGTAGTTTAATATAATGGATAGGACCTGGCCCTCCTCAAAAAATACCACATTTGCTTCTTTTCTCATTTTATTATTTCACATGTTTTGTTAGCACCCTTATGGATTTTTATTTTATGAGTTGAAATTTAAGACCATGGATAGGACCTCACCCTCATCATAAAATTACCATCTTATTATTATTTTTATAGAATGTGTTTTGATTTTGCTTCTTTTGGTAGATAAAATTTTCACAACAATCTATATTAGCATGTTTTTTCCATTTCCCATTTCCCTTATTCTTATGATAAGGTATCACATTTTATTGTCATTGTATACCTTTTTACCCTTTTTCACATCTTTTGTAATTTGAAGTAATTCAAAAATTTTCCATATGTCCTTCCTCTTGATTTCACCTTTCTTTTCATTCCACATTGGATAAAATAAGGTCAAGTTTAAGATAACACTTTCATATCACCTAGATTTATGAGACTCTTAGACCGAATGCTCTTTGATTTTCTCTCTCTTAGAAACCAAGTCCCAAATATTCAAATGAAATTCATATTTAGCACCCATGTTTGGTTTTTGAATTTCTTGTAGAGGAGGATTAGATAAAACCATCAAGAAAGTTAAAAGCCAAATCATTTGAAATAAAAGGTAATGATATACAAAAGGTAACATATAAAATCTCTAATTAGTTTTTTCCTACCTTATAAGGCCCTCTGAGTGTAACCAGAGTGATCACAAATCCAATGGAGGATACTACATTTGGAAGTGACTCTAGGGACCTAAACCTAAATCTAATAGAGGAGATTCCCTCCAATAGATGGAAGAAAGTGTTAATAGGTGAAACAACATGTACCACTAAAAACATGTCGAGCCTTCCTATCAAAAATGATTCCACTAAGGGTATGGCCCTGACTATCCTGGATGATCTAGTTGAGTAAATCATGGTGACCATGGACCTTGCATTCGTAGGTAATTTTTTCTCCTTCTGTCCTAATATTGAGATGGTTAGGAAATGGGTAATGTCTTGGTGGAGAATTAAAGGTAGTGTTTCGATCATTACTATGGCAAGAGGCTTATTTCTATTTAGATTTACAAATAGGGAGGATATGATAGCTATTCTTGTTAGAGGACCATGGTTGAATGGTCCACATTCACTTGCCTTGTGCTCATGGAAACTATGATTTGACCCCAACTCAGACCTCAACAAGTCTGCTCCTACTTGGGTATGATTGCTAGGGTTCCCATTACAATTTTGGGATGAAAATACATTTACAGCTATTGGTAACTCTATTAGCCAATATGTCACTATAGATCATACCACCAGAACATAATCTAGATGTGTGTATGCTCGATTGTGTGTCAATGTAGAGATTAATCAGACCCTTCCCACATCTATAGAGTTAAACTCTAAATATGGGACTTGGACTTAGTTGATCATATATGAAAATGCTACCACTTTCTATCAAATATGTAAAAAAAAGGGACATATAATGACCTAATGTAAGGTAAAGCAAATGGGAAGGAAAGATGATTCCTTAGTTGAAGGTGAGGATTAGTCTCACAAATCCAAAAACTTTGGCAATTAGGGAATGGGGGGTAATGTGGAAAACCCTGATAATACTGAAAAGGTTAGGGAAAAGGATGGTCAAGAGGAGGTCTCGGGTAATGAGGAAAAAAATTTCCTAGAGGAAAATAACAAGAAGGTCTTGGACAGTGATAGTTAGAATGTTATAATAGACATAATTAACTCTTTGGATCAACAGACCAATATGTCTGAGGAAGGAGAAATATGTGTCCAACTGATAGATAGGGATGATGCAAAAGGCAAAGTGTTAAGAGATGTTCAAGTGAAACTACCTTTAGAAATAGTAGATACTGAGGGAGAAGCAACCTTACATTAAAACATAGATATTTTCCATGCTCTAGAAGTAGGTGACCAATTAGGCAATTATTCAATAACAGGTGAAATAGGACAAAATGGTAGTAGTAATGAACAAGAAGAAGGGGCTAACCCAAATAAAAAGAACTGTAAAGGTAAAAAATATGCAAATGTTGGCACTAATCCCAAACAAGGGGGACCAACCCTAAGAGAAATAAGAGAAAGAGAGATTACCAGGGATATTGCCAGTGGTAAACAAAAAACACTGGAGACCCATTCCCTCAAATCCTCTAAATGAGAATTTTATCTTGGAACTTGAGGGGCTTTAACAGTCCTTCCAAATAGTTTGAGGTTAAAAATTGCGTTCTAGATAATAAATTAGATATCTTATTACTCCAAGAGGTCAAGATGAATGAGGAGAGTTTTAAGAAAATAGCTGACTACATATGGCCTAAGGCTACTTTTTGCATTAGTCCAGCTGAAGGGGCTTCAGGTGGGATAATAACTATGTGGAATAGTTTTAAAATTTAGGGATCTCTTATTGCTCATAATAAACATTTTTTGATTATCAACTTCTCTTTGTCCTCCTTGAACTAGTCATTGATCAATGTCTACGGCTTGAATAATAGAGCATTAAGGCAAAATTTATGGATAGATTTGAGTAGCTTCAAGACTAATACCTAGCTCACTAGATGGATGTTGGCTGGAGACTTTAACACTCCATTATACCCTTCTGAAAAATAAGGTGGAATTATTGATTACTCTAACATGTTTGACTTTGCTGAATTTATAAATGATTGGGGACTATTTGATATTGAATTGCAAAATCAAATTTTCACCTAGTCCAATAGAAGAAGAGGAGACCAAATGATTCAAGTCAAGTTAGACAAATTTATTATCTCTAGCAACTACAATGATTATCATAATATGCACGTGCAAGCCTTTCCTAGAACCATGTCTGATCATTGCCCAATCTTCCTTAATTGGAAAGATCAGGGACAACAAGGTCCTTTCCCCTTCCATTTTGAAGCTATGTGGATCAAACATAAAGACTTCAAACAATTGGTGGCCCAATGGTGGAAAATTCCTATCCAGGGCACTCCTATGTATAGATTAGTCAAAAAACTTCAGTACATCAAATAAGAAGTTTATGGATGGAATAGATATAAATTTGGTCAAGTCTTTCATTAGAAGTAAAACATAGCTAAAAAACATGTAGATATTCAACAAGAAATGGCTCAAGGTGATGATTTAGAAGACACTTCTTAAGAAGAGAATGTCCTAATTTTTTACTGGAAGAATCTTATGGATAGAGAAGAAGTTTTTTGGAAATAGAAATCTAGAGTTCAGTGGCTCAAAGAGGGGGACAAGAACATGGCCTTCTTTCATCTCTCATCCATGAAACACAGGAAGGCTAACTCCATAACAAAGCTATGTTTAGATAATGGCAACATTATAACTGAAGATAATGAGATAGGGGAACAAGCCAGGGTATTCTTTTAGAATTTACTCATTGAACAAAATAATGACGATGGGAATGATGGAACTAAGAACCAATTTATTGATAAAATCCCCTGATCGATAACTAAGGAAGATAATATGGAGATGTTAAGGCTTATATTTGAGGAAGAAGTCTATGTTGTTTTATTTTTTATGGGTTCATTCAAAGCTCTAGGTACTGATGGCTTCCCTCCTATATTCTTCTAGGAATATTGAGATATAGTGGGAACAGATCTTACTGCTACTATACATGACTTCTTTAGATCAGGTAAACTTTTGAAACAAGCTAATAATACTTTTATAGTACTTGTTCCTAAAAAGTCACAGCCCACACACCTTATAGATTTCATACATATTAGTCTATGTAACATTGTTTATAAGATTTGCACTAAAGTGCTAGTTATGAGAATCCAACCTTTTTTAGACAAAATTATTTCCCCTACCCAAAAAGGCTTTGTCCCGAGTTAACAAATTATTGATCTTGTGATCTCCACTCATGAGACTATTCATTCCATGGACAAGAGCAGAATCCCTAGCATGGCTCTTAAGCTAGACATTTCTAAATCATATGATAGGGTCTCATGGACTTTTATGTTCCAAGTCATCAAAAAATTTGGGTTTAATGATAAAATGTCTTGCCTAATATGGAACATTGTGTCTTCTACAAAATTTTTAGTTCTAGTCAATGGGGTCGCTAGAGGTTTCTTCTCTTCTTCCAGAGGAATCTACCAGGGGGACCCTCTCTCCCCTTATTCATCATAATGGTGGAAGCACTAGCAAGATACATACAAGCTGATATAGTCTCTAAACATTTAGTGGCATCAAACTTTTCACCTCCCTTCCTCCTATGGGATTGTAGTAATTTGTGGATGATACCATTCTTTTTGGCATCTCCTCAGTGATTGAAGCTAGGAGATGGAATAATATTTTAAAAAACTATGCCATAGATTTTGGGTAGCATAAATCTCTAAAAAAGCAATGTGTACTTTTTTAATACTCATAATGACCTTAGACAAAAAAACATTGGCATATTTGAATGTGCTGAAGCTGTCCTACCTACTACCTATTTCAGCCTTCCCATCATGGTCAAAGAGGTATCTCCTAGTTTTTGAAATGTAATTTTGGAAAGAACTCAGAAGAAAATTCTTGGTTGGAAAGGAAAACTTCTCAACAGTGCAGGCAAACTATAGCTTCTTCGGGCCTCTCTTCAAGGGATTCTTACCTACTTCTTGTCTCTCTTTATATACCTATGTATATTGCTGATAAATGGGAATAGATTCAAAGAAAATTCTTATGTATGGGACTAGAAGATAAACAGATAATGTATTTGGTTAGATGGGAAAAAGTGTGTCTTTTGAAATCACATGGTGGCCTCAATATTAGATCTATCAGGAACATGAACAAAGCCCTTCTCTCCAAAATCAACTGAAACCTTATTCATAAAAATAATGATTGGGACAAAATAATGTATGCCAAATATATGCATAATACTAATGGTTCTAACTTTATTCAATAGGTAGGGTTACCCTAGGGATCTATGATATGGAATAAAATGCTAAAAAGTAGAAGCCTTCTTAAGTAAGGAATTAGATGGAAATTGGGAAATGGCTAGTATATTAAATTTGGGAATGACATTTGGGTAAAGGATAAGGCTCTCATCACATAGGGAAACTATGGAGAGATTGCTGACATTGCTACTCAATTTTTTGGAGATAAAGTTAGTGATTACATGGATAATAACAATGGCATAAGGAGCTAGAAAAATCTATCAGATTGTTGTGCTCATCGGCCTGAGCTCTTCCCTAGAGTTTTAGAGATTTAGTAGTTGATTTAAGGGATCAAAATCCCTCTCTTCCCATGTGAATATGAATAGCACTGGTGGCTAGATAAGAATGGATGGTTATCTGTCAAGTCTACTTATCAATTGTTGATTCTTGAGGCTCAAAATAAAGAGATATGGAAAAAGGTTTGGAACTATAAACTTATACCAAAAATCAACATGTTTTGGTGGGCTACTGCTCATAACAAAATCTTAACCCAAGAAAACCTTTAGAAGAGAGGGTTTACCCTAGTCAATAGATGTTATTTGTGTTGTTCAAAAGAGAAAATAGTTTTTCACCTTTTCATAAACTGTGATTTTACCTCAAAACTTTGGGGCATAATCCTAAATAATTTTGGTATTGAGTGGGTCTATAACTTTGACCTTAAGGAAGTCATTATCAGTTGGAATCCTACCTTTTCTCATCCATGGCTCATGGAATTATGGAATCAAACTCTACCTTATTTGAGTTAGATTTTATGGAAACAACGCAACCACATAATTTTTAGGGAAATTGCTAGAAATGCCTCTCAGGTGTTTCATTCTTTTGTTAAAACTCTTTTGGAAAGTGTCACCATTGCTCATATTAGTACTGTAGAGAAATCCCTAACTCAAGAAGAAGAATAAATTTCAGCTAAATGGAAGGTTATAAACCATATTCCTACTTTTAATAATTCAAAAATTATATAGAGACTTAATACTAAATGGATTCCCCCAAAGCCTAATTAGATGAAACTTAACTTTGATGGGTCCTCCAAGTCTTATGGTAAATCCAGTGGAGGAGGGATTATAAGAAATGATAAAGGGTGGATGATTTTTTTCTATGCTGGTGGAATAGGCTACCAAAGTAATAACTATGCTGAAGTAATGGCTCTCCTATGAGGGATAAAATTGGCTAAATCCTTAGGTAAAAGGAATTTGAGTATCCATGGGGACTCTAAAACAGTCATCTATGCAATTAATAAAGCATCGAATGTGGGAATTAAGTTAAAATATATCATTAGGGATATTCAATTTCTTTTGCAAAATCTTACCATAGTTGATATTTCACATATTTATAGAGAGGAAAATAGTGTTGTTGATGCTTGTGCCAATCTCGGCCAACAATTTTCAAATTGGTGATGTTGGCACCAAATAGATCATATCCCTTTAAACATTAGGGATATTATCCAAAAGGAAATGACTTATTAAGGATGAGTTAGACATATGAGAAGGATAGTTCTATCAGTCAGTCCATTTGGAGGGTGCTGACGTGGATCTCAGAGTTTGGTGCCTATTGTACTCTTTTGATAATCATTTCTGATCTATTGTACCAATGTGTTAAGGTGAGTGGACTTCATTATGGAGATCACTGAGAAATGATTTTTAAGCATGGGAGGAGTAAATGTCATCTCTGCATGATACTCCAAATTATGTGCTACCACATTATCATTATGCAGATTCGGGAATAAGGGCTTGAAGCCACTTCAATTATGAAGGTAAAAATTGGGAATTCTCTTGGTCTAGTTTGTAAATCCAAAATGAGGGGTGACAAAATTCAAACATAACCAATCTCTTGATGTGAGTTCAAAGATAACACGTTGGTCTAGCACTACTACAAAGAAGGTGGGATTAGTCCTTATTTGGAGAGGCTCAATGGGTTTGATGAAAACCTATCTAAATAATTTGTGAGGTCTTGGGTAAACTGGTGAGTCACTATTGGAGGAATTAGCTTTGATATTTCTAAAAAGGTGATAGCTATGGATATAGGCATGTCTACATAGGGGAGGAAGCTATAAAGGAAAAAAAAGCATGGACCTCTCCAGCCAAAAGCTATTTCTGGGAGAAGGTGAAGAACTTACTCTTTACCAAGGAGGATTTGATCAAGCTAAATTACGTGAGCCATGGGATGGAGTATGCTTCATCTTCATAAATTATTTCATGCTAGAAGGATAATTCACTAGGTTCTATAATTATCATCTCCCCCTTTTAAATCATTTTAGGCATAATGCTCTCATCAATTTTCACTTTTATTTGCTCTCCTTCCTAGAACATCCTATCCTTAGGGTGAGAGCAAAATTGGCCAAAAAACTTGATATGAATCCTATCCCCTTCTATCAGAGCCTCATTTTCTATTTGTATGATTTACACCATGCCCTTGAGCTATCCAAGACCATTAGAATTGATAGAGGGGATATTTCTTCTAACCCTTTGGCTGGTGATGTTGTCGATGAGCCCTGTCTTTCCCCTATCTATACTAAAACTAAAGAAGTCTCCTTTTTTACTCCTGAGGAGATCCCCGTTGACACCCTTGGCTCCTTTATGAGTATGAAGGGCAAGAAGATGAAGTTTTATGCTGGTGAAGAGAGTATTGGGGGGACCACTATGGGGACCCATAAAAATATTGGTAGGACCACTGGGGGTCAAGGTGGTAAATCCCATATGTCCACTAAGGTTAGTAAAGAGGGCCTCTCCTCAGGAGTTCGATGGTCAGGGTAGATTGATGGCAAACCCACTCCCAAGGCTAGGCTTATTGAATATTTAGAGAGCACCTCAGAGGAAGCCACCTAGGAGGAAGTGTATAAGGAAATGAAAGTTCAAGAAATCTTTGAGGACACTGAAGGTAAGTAAGAGACAAGAGAATTTGAGGCTACTATGGAAGATGGTACTGACATTGTAGAAAATGCTGACAAAAAGGGAAAGATGTATGTGGAGGAAGCTAATGAGGAAACCAAAAATGAGATTGGTTTGAAAGCTAAAATTGCTACCCTAAAGGGTCACATCCAAAAACTAGAGCAGAACTTTACCACTAGGCTCTAGAATTCTATCCTCCTAAACATGTATATGCTGCAAGAACTGGGTAAGATTACTTCTATTGTCAATGTAGAGAACACTAAGAAATTGAATGACCTCATCAAATCTATGTTTATGTAAGAAGATATTTCTCTGTCTCTCATTTTTGCTATTCTTGTTTTATTTTATTTTGTTATGTCTGTTGTTACACTGATCGTAGCATTCATATTGTAAGGCATCTTTAATGTTGATTGCCTTCATGGTTCCTCTATTTTTATAAGGGTTCAGCCCCTCTTCCACCTTATATAATCAAAAACATATAAAATATCAAAATAAAAAATCACACCAAAAGATGTGATTCCAAGCACATCTTTTATCTCTAATCAAAGATCAAACTCCACAATTGGCCTCACATATAGACAATTTCTATTAGAGTGTACTAGGCTAGTAGGTTGGAATAAAATAATTCAATAAACTCTATGGTGATACATACTTTATTCACACAAGTACCTAATGTTTGTAGCAGACCAATGGATCTATAAGGGGTCTTGAGGAATGAGAAACACATTGTGGTAAGGTAGGTCCATTATAATTTTCATATATATAGCCTTCATGGGATGATCTATATACTACATTTGTTGACCTGAGACTTTTGTGGCTATGAGAAGTTCTTTAGAGTCCTTAAGGTTGACAATCCTCTTATTTTGACAAACCTAATTTAAGTGTCTTGAATTTGATAAAGATTTCCTATAACTTGGTTTTTCCTTCTTTCTCCCCTCCACCCATTTCATTTTCCCCCTTGACAGGGAAATTACGATTCCAAATTTTTTTCCCTGTTCTATTATTGCTTCTTCTTCACCTCTTAAAAACATGTTATCATTACTTTATTTCAGTTTTATCTATCCTTAAAGTAAAACAACATGTTTGAGCAACCATAGATTACACCATTACATCACTTATTTACCACACCATCTTATTATCATCCTAGTCATGTCATTAATTGGTTGTGTGTTTCTTACTTTGCATCTTAGAACAAGCATTAAGTTTGAATTTTCATCTTTTAAATATTTTTTATTTTCATTTCTCCATCATGTTCTTATTTGTTTTTTTCAGACTTCACTTATCTTGCATATGACATTTTACATTATTTGATGTTCTTACATCTTGACTTACATTTCATTTTCATTTATTTATAATTTCTTCACCTTCATTTAACATACTTTTATTACATATTGATTTAAAATTCCATTTTTAGCAATTTGTGATTTCTTTATGTTTGAGTTGACATGCTTATCTTACATGGGGTTACTTGTCACTTACATATCATTGTTCAAGTTTTCTTGCATTAATATTTCATTTATGATTCATGTTTTGCATACTTCCTAGCATGATTTAGTATGTTCTGCATTCCTTTTTTCCATTTATGTTTCCCATGCTTTCTAATATGATTTACTATGTTCTAAAATTATTTTTTCATTCATTTTCTAATCATTTTGTCATTTATTTGCCAATCATTTTATCATTGATTTAACATAATTTATCATTCTTTTGCCATCATTTTGTCATTTATTTTAATTCAATATTATAGCCTTACCTTAACAATTCTAATTTACCAATTTTTCCTACTACCCTCATATCTTTTCTCTAACTCATCTTTTACTACTATATGCCTATCTTCAAAAAAAATTGATTTTTTGGCTATTTTTTGTACTAACATCTATAGGTTCACCTAATGTTCTTCACATTGGATGCCTTCACTTTTATTATAGTCTATTTATTTATGTACAGCACTAAGTTAAGTAAAGTTATGGATTTTTCAATTATATCCTTTCCTTTATCTTATTTTCTACTTATTTCACTTTACTTAGCATCAATGTTATGTGTCATCATGTTCTATTTCGTGAAGTAGCATCTGATGTTGCACTCAAGTGACACATGATGAGATTCATATGATGAATATATATACACATGATATTTTCAAACTTTTATCACTTATTGACACTTTGTATCTTGTAAGAACATGTTGAGTGTCAATCTCTCTAAGTGCATGCCCTAAGGGGTGCATCGAGAAAGGGGTGGGTAGGCCATTGGTGATTCATAAGATTGTTATCCCTTTTGCCACATGTTATCTACACACTTGTCTTCTAAAACCATTTACTCTAATATTTCTCTTCTCGGTTAAACCCATTCCAATCATTTTTACACATTTTATCCTCATTTTCCTTACTTAAATCCCATTTTTTCATTTGGTTATACAGGGTCAATTTGGTTGACTCTATACAATTTTAGGTTATTTTCACCTAGGAGCTATTTTGACCTTTGACAAACCTAGCTCATGACCTAGTGAATTATTGTGTGAAATTGTACTGGGTCTACTAGGTCAACCCTATCGACTAACATTTTTTAAAGGATTTAGGGTAAGATCTGTCTATGTATAGAGGTTCATTTCCCACCATTTGATAAAGAAAAAATCAAAGAAGAAGTACGTGTGAATGAACATCTACTTATTGACTATTCTACTTGAGAAGTAAAGCTTAGGGTTTCATACTTTCTTTACTGATATAGATCTTGTCTTATGGAGAAGTATTGTGGATGCATTGATAAGTTGTGTGTCCTACAGATGATTTGTCTTTTTTATCTTACATACCACAATAATTTCTTATGAATCGCCTTGGCCAAGGGAGATATTGAGGTTCGATGGGTTTGTATTCAAGGCTAGTATTCCTAAATTTATTTCTCCTTTATAAGAGTATATAGATAATGTAGGCATGATTCTCTTCCATACATTATAATTCTATATACATTGATGTGAGTATATGTCTTCTATGCGTGTTTAGTTTTTATTTTGTTTCTAACCCCCACTTTATGCCACAAGATTTGGTGAGCACTAGATTAGATTTACTTTCTTGTTATTAGCATAGGTGATATAAAAACCAAGGACACCCTTAGGGTTATTGCATGATTGTGTTAGATTGGATGCTTTGGAATCTTCCTTAGCATAGTGTATTGTGATAAGTGATCCCCTAATTGGGTATAACAAATCCCCATATTAGTTATGTTCCTTCTTAACAAATATATTCCCAATCAGAAGTGTAGCTATGTTATATCTTTTTTGAGATATGATTGATTTATAGACATGATATATTTTTGATTGCATACACATCTAAGGCTTAGAATGATAATAAGCTCTTAAAATGATGAGAACATAATGGACTTACAAAATGGTGAGAACATGAAGGAATCACAAAATGATGAGAGTGTGAAGGACTCATAAAATAAAAAAATTGTGAAAGGTCTTATAAATCATAAAATGGCAAGAGCATTTAGAGACAAACATAGAAGAATGAATGGTCCAAGAAAATGGTGAATGAAAGTTGTATCCTAGATTTTGGATTTCTTCTATATTATTATTTTTAGTAACAAAAACCCAAAATATAAACAATATAAAACATTGAGGATAAAGAGATAATCAGATTACCATAATAAGAATTCTTATCATCATTTTACCTCTTATAACTCCTCTTCAAGATCTACAAATGACTATTTTAATGTAAAATATGTTAGATGTTGGATTGGTTGAATATGCTTGATAATGGCTTCCAATGGACTTCTTGATTAGATGATGGATTTGATAGGGAAATATGGATGTAAGAGACATGATAATGGTAGCAAGTTATCAAGTTTCCCAATTCATTTTTATGGAGGTATTGGCTTGGTTATATATGAAATGAAAGGAAAGATCAATGGCTCAAATTTAATTTTGAGCCATTAAGATCAATGGCTAGGATATTTCCAAGGAATTTTAAAATCCTTAGAATCCTCTAGAATAGAGATTTCTAGAGGAAAAGGGGTAAATTGGATGACTTTTCTAGAATTATCTAACTCTATAAATCTCTATTAGGTTTTAAGGGTGTAGGAATATCTAGTTGGTAGGGCGGTAGATGGGTAGGTAAACAAAGTGTATTTTTAAATTAAAAAGTGGCTTAATAAGTAGGTTAATATGTAAATAGGTTTAGATAGTAGAGTAATGAAGGGGATTAATTGGTTTTAAGGTGGAATAAGGTTTTGTGGGATGTAAGAAATAGGAAATAGGATATTAGTTAATTAGCTAGGAAATATAGTTAAATTAGTGTAATTAGTGTGATTATTAGAGTGAGTGGATTTAGGTGCATACATTTTTCCTCTATTTAAAAGGAAATTTTGAGTGGATGAAGTGGAAGGAGTTATGGTCTTTCAAATAAAAACCATTTCATGGATAAATGTTAGTAGATGATGTTAGTGGATATGATTCCCCATTGAGGGGGCATGTGATGAAGAATGAGATGGATGGCCACTCAAAATAAGAAATGAGGGGTTGGATGTAAGATGTGAGATAGATGATGAAGAAGATGAATTCAACTTGAGTAGTGATATATAAATTGATGATGCCCCTAAAAAAGATGTATACATAGGAATGAAGATGATAGTGTCACGATTATCAACACATCCCAAGGGGGATCAATTGTAACATGTTGATGATAAGATAAAAGGTCATAAACTTTAAATGTATCTAAAGCAAAGATGAATGCAAGGGAGAGATATTGGCCAAGATAAGATAAGGATTTGATAATATGATTGATGAGTGTATCTCAATGCTAAAGTTGAAAAAAATGATGGAGATGAAAAATGAAGAAATGATATGAGGGAGTGAACAAAGATGAAGGGGGATAATTAGAATAGAATATAATCAAATCATTAATCCACAATAGTGATGATGTCCCTAGCAAGGACACATATAAGGGTAAGATAGACAATTATAAAGTTATGGTTATAATCATGCCCCAAACAAAGGAGGAACCATAAAATTTAAATGATGGATTAACCAATCCATGGTAATGGATAACTAATGGACAAAAGGATGGATGTTGTGATTTTTTGGGCCCAGTTAATAGGTGTGGGAAATTAAAAAAATATTTGGGAGATGATTGTGGGGATGGTGATTTATCAATAGACCAATGGATGAATGATTGATATTATAGCTCAAAGATTTGACTGATGTAAGACTTGAGGATGATGATGGATGATGAGGAAAGAAGAGATAGTGGTTGAGTTATTCTTGGGCACTGAAAAGTGACCAAGTGTTACGTACATAGTCTAAATGGATCTTAGGCCAATGTAGTTATAACTTAGGATTAGTTTGGTCAATATGGAAATGGAAAATCCATGCCCTAGATGGTGTACGAGGGATAATGAATGGTTAATTGGAGTAGTATAGGAATTTAATGGGATGACAGGAGAAGAGAAAAAGAATGTTAGGGGTTAAGGGGGTGATGGGGGGTTAAATAGGACAAAAGAGTAAAAAGAGATCCATTTTAACTTTTTAAACTTAGTGAGAAACTCTTCTAAGTCAAAAACATGGATTGGATCCCCTGAGCTTCACATTATGGTGAGAGAGTCTGGGAATTCTAGAGACCCAAAGATGTTGGACCATTAGTGAGTAATAACCCCTAGCTTGTGATTTTTTTCATTTTTTATTAATTTTTTGAATTTATTTCTTGTTTTTTAGGGTAAAGGCACCATAGGTACAATATATCAATAGAGGGAAATGCCCTTACTCATGTTATTATAATCACATATTGCATAATTATTATATAAGTGGTGGCATTGCAATACCACAATTAAAGGAATTATAGTATTGCATACTACAAGTGTTAGCTTGAATTATTAAAATATCATGGTTAGTGATTGGTAGTTTTGCATAACCATGGGATTAGATTCATGGTTATACAATACTACAAGAATTAAGTAGTTTTTATGATAAGGTCATGGTTAGGTCAAACTCACAAGTTACGATTTTGTCAAGGTTAGAAAAATAGTTAAGGGATGGGTGATAGGTTAATGGGTTTAGGTGGGGTTATAAATGGTTAGGGTGTTAGATGAAGGTAGTTAAAAATAAGATAATGTGATTTAGTGGGGTTTAGAGATGAAATTAGTTAGATATGCTTAGGTTTGAGAAAATTAGATGAAGTTAGGATTGTTAAGTTAGGATGGATCAGGGTTAAGTAGATGTTAATTATGTGATGAATGTTAAAGATAAACAAGACTGGTAAGTAGAGATTGGGATTGGTATTAGGGATGTGAGGGAGTTAGGAAAGGGATAACAAGATAGGAAGTGGAATTATATTTTGAGTTAGGTGAAGGTAGAC